>JBAMNC010000871.1:755000-1322500 GCA_037902135.1 Cetoscarus ocellatus | reverse complement strand
GTACCCCACCCACTTTGGATTCTTTGCTATGCAGCCAGTAGCCGATGGCAAATGGGTTTTTTTAAGAATTAATTCATGCATAAGTTAGTGATTTTTCTGCAATACACTCTCAAAAAATTAAGGGTGAATTGCCTCTGGGTAATAGCTGATTAATGCTGATGCTTTTTGCTTATCCAGCAGATCAGTGTAGGGCTACTGTTAACCACAGGGGGTGTCAGACAAAAATTAATCTGTAGGCTGCAGACGCCTTCTGCATTAGTCATGAGCTGCTCCTAAATCTGTCTTAAAATGAAGGGTTAGCCGGTGGCAGCCTTTTAAAGAACTTACAACAATAAACAATGCATAGTTACAAGCTTCACAACACATGTAAATTGGTTAAAACTGTGTAAAACTGGGAAAACATACTCACAAAGTTGGCCAAATTTGTTTGTTTTGATGCCACAAACAAGCCACTGAAAATGTAGTTTTGCTTTTGTACTTTGAGCTGAACTTGTAGCATTCTGAATATATTTTCTGGGGAATTCAAAGGTCTGGGAAAATTCTTTGTTTCCTCCTCTCAGTGAGCAAAAACTTGGCTGAAATGAGACTCAATGTCTGGAAACAGACTAGTCACTGTAGCACTAAGCCAGTTGGCAGGAACAGCCAGATATAGTTAGTGTTGCTTAAACAGTGCCAGTTGTCTGCGCTGTTTAGTCTTCACACTCTGTTAGCTGAACCGTCTCAACATAACACACCACATGTTCTCCTTGTGCGAACTCCAAAGAAAAACAGTGTTGTGTTCCCATTTAATGCGAGCCGCAGGTATCACTGTCAGGTCGCCTAATCCGCTTCTCATTTGCATCGCTTTGTAGAGTGTGGCACTAATCTGCAGAAAAGACAAACTACTTCCCTCGAGTCATTTTCATCTTGACCTGTAAGTGAGCAGAACCAAATTTAGCAGCTTTGACGGTCCAACTCTGCAGATGTCTGCGTGCTGACTGAGGAATGCAGCTATTCTCATTTCCATTTTTCTAGAGATAAAATAAACAATTTTCCCTGATTGAGAATACTTGACCCCGTGCCCTCAATTACCTGATGGATCAGGCGTTGTTTCCCAGTGCAGGTCTCCATCTTTGTCCCTGATCCAGCCGCAGAGACCATCATCAAAAGAGCAGCTCAGAAACCCAGACTCTGACAAAGAGGGAAAACACACTTTTCAGAGCGCAGACATATAAAAAAAAACTCCCTCTTTGTGTGTAAGGCTTCACAGGAGCCCCGCTGTGCGTCTTGACACATTACCGGGAGCAAGAGGACTGTAGAGGCACCTCCTGATGATACAATAAAAGAGTAAACATTTGTTCTAATCTCTGAGGAGAGCTGACACGCTGAGGGGGAAATCAAGAAGGAGAGGAGCTGAGGGAAACGCATTCATGTAAAAAATCACAAGTATTTACAGGACAATCACTGATATGAATGAGTGTTTACATCCAACCATATATGCATAGACTTTTAAATCATATCCTGCACCAAAATAAAACACATTACTGTTACAACAGAGACTCTTAATATTAAATGACTGATGATTTCCGTCGCAGCTATCACATCCAGACAATAACAGTTCAGGAACGCAGACAAACTAGTTGCTGCTCCATCCATGCATTGCTGTGCAAATTGGTTCGGAGATAAGAATATCATCCATCACTTTGTCCCAGAAATAGAGCTTCCTGAAAACACTCCTCAGTTCATTTTCTGAGCCAATGAAAACGCCTTCTGTTCTGACAGTGCAGAGGAAATGATACGGACCAAAATAAACACATAACTAAATCATCGCACAATTTAATCTGTGTCCCAATAAAACTGATCAATCACATTGGGTAAATGTGACTGATAAAATGCTGCCTCTTAACAAAAGAATGTGACTACAGTTTCTATAAAGCATTCCTCTGCATTTCTAAGGCCGTTGTGATCGTTTAATTTGTTCTTACTCTAGTCTTGTAAAAGGCCTACTGGGTAGTGGCAGAGGGTTCAGACTGAAAAGGATTGAAGACCCCCCCTTTTTGGCGTCAATGCAACAAATTTGTTGGCTTCTCACTGCATCTGCAGGATCGAAGTACATTAAAATGATCATACTTGTTATATTTCAAGCATAATTTCAAGCACTACTTGACTAACTTCAGAATCCCTTTTAGAAACAGTTATCACAAAATAATGGTCCATACAAAAATCTGTTGGTCTGTTTTTTAATAAGAACATTTATAACCCTAGACAAGTGGCATCACAGTTTTGGGTCACTATTTAGGATATAACTGATTGCAACTAGTGTGAACACACACAAAAACGTTTGTCATATTTAGCTTAAGTGAGGTTATTTTTCACATCTTTGTATCCATGTATCTGTCTATGCATCTGTACATCTCTACATCTGTTCCTCTTTCTCGTTCTCTCAAAAACAGTGCAATTTTTCATTCACACCTTACCATAAAATTTACCTGCTGCCCCCCTTGTATTTTCCCCTCCCCCACAGGACTTACAGCCCTTAGGGAAACCTCTTGCTGTTGGAGCCTGTGTGAACAAGCTGATCAGGGTAGTTTCAGGGTGGATTACCCAGGTATTTTCAGAGAAATATCAGGGCTTCATGTGCAAAAACTGATGCAATGGTTTACTGCTTGCAGCTGCAAAGTACAGCTATCTTAATAATTGAAACAACAAATTATAAAGTATTAAATGTTTTCTACCATCAGGATCTTAAACCAGCCTTAACATCTATTTATTTGATTAAAAACATTGTCTGCTCCTTCTTTCAAAAGTTGTTGTGTAAACAGGGCCTCAATCTTGTTCTTCTTCACATAACTTTACCCATTTCATTCCACTACTTACCCAGACAAAGATATACCAGATCCTATATCATTAGTAAGCCAATGAAATGCTGTATTTTACTTTTAATGAAAAGGTGGGAGAAAGGGAGTTTTGTGATGAGAAACAATTGACTTATAGTGACTTCTAACCAGCTTGTGTTAGGTTACAACACAGAAATTTAATTAGTTTACTTTCAATACATTTACTTACACTGTTAAATAATCTAATAAACACTCACAGTGGCTTATAACCACATTTAAAGTATTTTTAGTACTGTTATACAGAATTTTAAATAGCCACATTGTCTCTAACTCTGATTATCAGCATTATAGACTCATAAAAAAGTCTGTTCATATTGTGTTATGTTGCATTATTAAGACAAGCTCCACAGACAGCATTACAGAATATTTTTTGTTTGTTTCTACCTCAGGTTTTGTGGAGCTTTGGAGAAGAACACTGACACTCCCAATATAATCAATTAATCATTCAAGCAATCAAGCGAGTCTGATGTGAAAAGTGGAAAAGTCTGGCTGTTATTCCTAGGCTAGGAGCCATTATTTACAGAGATTTGGCCAGATGTCACGCGTCATCTCCTGCAGAAAAAGCCCATCAAAACACATCTGGTCACTGGAATACCTCCGCCGCAGCAGGAGCTGATTGTCAATTTCATTTTGCTCATAGCAAATGTGACCAGTCTGTCATCATTTAAAGCTCTGCAGACCACAGCGGGTTCTGCTTCTGATTGTCTCTGTCAGACGTGTTGTGTTTACCTGGGTCGTCCTTGGCTTCATCTGCTGTGTTGCCAAGCTCAATGTCAAAGTCGATGCCTAGGACTGTGTTCTGGTCATGGTTCCTGGGGACTGCAGAGAAAGAGAGAGAGTGAGAGATGCAGGTTAAGAGTATGGATTAAAGAAAAGGTGTCTCCACAGAATCACCACTCGTGGCTGCCGAGAGGCTTTGTTTCATTAATCTACAAGGACTGTACGACGAAGAATCGATGCCACAGTTTAGTGCCTGTATATCCAAGACACACACTGCACTGATGGAGAGAGAGATGAGAACGCCTGCAAAATAAAAGAATATGCAGATACTATGGGACATGATAACACTGATCTGAAATGTTAAACCCTCCCTTATTTCATCTTTAATGCCATCACATATGGCTACAAAACATAAATATGATTGACTTTGAGTCTCAAAAATTCAATACCATGCTCCCGGGCTACCTCAGACCTTAGACCCACGATGCAATGTTAACAGTAGTCACAAAGCTCTTGACCCGACTTACTCAACTGTCCCCCATTTATCCCCTAAAACAAACGCAAACATCCAGCTTTCCTGCAGCATTTTAAGCTCTTCTATGATCTTACCACTGTTTTATTACTTTCTGCTTTTAAACAATCTTTCCCCAACTTTGTGTGAATTGTTTTTCTCTGAATGACTTGGGATTTACTCTATGTCCTATTACACCCTCTTTCCAACAACATACATTTTTGATGTAAGACGTCCTTGAAAATTTGAATCCCTCAGACAGATTCACTTTTTTCTTCAAGTGTGAAACATATTTCAGCAGTGTGATCAGGTCACTCAGAGTGCCTTTTCTTCACAATAGTATGTCCATCTTTTAGACACATAGGTCAATATCATAATAAAGAGCAGAAGAGAAATGACAATATATCAGTAACCATAACTACAGTTCACATTTTCACATGTTTACATTTATGAAACAAATAAAAAGTCCCAAAGTTACTGAAACAAGAGACCTATCTTGTGCCACCTAGGCTGTTAATATCTTAACCAACTGTAAGCTCAAGAAGGATCATAGACATGAGGACATTTTCAACAAATTTTAGCAATAAAAACCACCATATTAACACTGTCAGGCACAAACCTCCTATACAAAATTGCTGTTTTTCAGGAAATGGAAAAAATACTCAACCACTAAATGAATAAATATTGTATTGTTCTGACAAGAATTATTTAACCCACTCACCAACATGGAAGGTGCCCAGTAGTTCTGTTTTATGAAAAAACAAATGAAAATCCTAAAATATGGAGACAAAAGGTTTGTGTCCAACAGCTACAAGGCAACTTTTGTTACCATGGTGACCATGTACATTTCATTCTCACTTCCTGAGAGCATAATTTTGGAAAACCATCACCTTCAAATTAAACAGTCATAATTGTCAATAACTTTGCAAAGAGACATTGTTCAATGAATGTCTATATTATTCTGTTGTTATTAAAAAACAATTTAAAAGTACTGACAAAAAGGCAAAAATGAAGTCTAATTAGAATTCGTAATACTACCAAAATAAAACCAACATTTATATGCTATAACTCATTACCAAAGTACAAGCTTATAAATAATTAAGTAGGCTTGACACTGATTTAAAGCCATGTTAAGGTGATTGTTATGCAAATAACTTAATATCTACATGCCATTAAGTAAGTTTAACTAGCATTTATCATTCAAATTTATTTACTAATGCTATGTTTTTCACCAAAAGAACTATACCAATTTAGTCCATCAATTTAATGCCAAGAACAAATGTATCTAAAATTAGATTACATGTGGCATATTTCACCTGCCAGTTGCCCAACCCTAATAAACACACACTGCATCGCTGGGTCAGACCACAAAAACAATTTGACCATGAGCACGAGATCTCACAGGAACTTATTTATTAAAATGTAACTTAGGAAAATTATAATTTGGAGGACAATTAATGTCACAAACCATATGTGGATCATTCTGTTTTGTATAGCAAAAGAAAAGAACAAACAAAAAAAACAGTTTATGGGTTAAATTGTAGCTGAGAGGACAACATAATAGTGTCTGCTGCTGCCATGTTTGTGAGCTGTAAAAGTATACAAAATCTGAGAAGTAATGTTACCTCACAGTTTGCTCTGATTGGCTAATGTTGTTCCATTGGAGGCTGTCTAACCCGGGGTCCTCAAAGAAAACATAGTGGGGCTATTCTTGATTGTGGAGCAGTAATGTAACTTGTACACACATAACACACTGAAGGATTATTTTGACAAATAACTTTGCAACAACTCTCAAGTCCCGCCCCTTTAACGTCACATAATTATGCAAAATACGATTTTAATGTCTGTTATACAAAAATGTTTGTGTCCACAAAAAAAGCAAGTCAAATAAATATTTTAATAAAGAAATATGAATGTACTTTACTACTGTTTCTGCTTTTTTTTTTTTTTTTTTTGTAAAAAAGTTAATTTGACATTTCATGGATAACAATGAATATACTTAAGAATTAAAGATATGATTTGGTTAAAGAGCTTCTACATACTGGTGTTTTAACCATTACAGAAACATAAAAAATATTTTATGGCATAAACCTTACATTGGGTGGTAGTCTAATAAATTTGTGAATCACTGTATATATAAAATGTTATGGCACATATTGGCATGTGACATTATAGAGGGGCATAATGTCAACTGTTGTGATACAGAGTATATCTATTCTAAAAACTATTTCTTTTAAATGTGCATAAAAAAAGAGATTTTTAAGAAAAGGACGTCTGGACCCGACAGTAACCATATGCTACCTGCAGCCTTTTTTTTAACTTTAATAAATTCTTAATTTTCCCAGAATTCATTTTATATAGTCCTGCTCAAGAAATTAAAGAGTGAGTCACTTTGTACTGCGGATAATCATAGATCTATCTGAAACTGAAGCCCTTGTCTAAATGTGTCTTCATTAAATCTGCCCCTGAAGTCAAACGTGAATCATCATGATAAAATTTGACCCCAGTTCATCTGATGCAACATGTAGGAAAACTGTGCAGCTTCTTAACTTAGAGCGAGGGCAAACACATACATACAGTACAGCACACAGCCAGTCTTGAAATAACCTCTTTCCTCCTCCAGTGAGGTCACTCTGCCCAAAATACTAAAAGCCAAGCTGTCTTATTAAAGGTCAACAGACATGTGAACCACAGAATTTTACTTTAACTTTGGCCTTGACTAGCCCTTGTGGAGGAGGATGCTCTGACCCTTTGCTCTGAAAGAAAAAATTATCATCCTTCACTGTTTTTTTTTTTTTTTTTTTGCCATTATGTGGAATTTATCCATAAAAGTCCATCCATTGGTTATTCATACTACTTATCCTGTGAGGGGTTATGGGGACTGGGGCCTATCCCAGTCACCATTGGGCAAGAGGCAGGGTACTCTAGGTCACCAGAAGATCACATGGCTGACATACAGAGAAAAACAACCAGACACACTCACATTTACAGCAAAGAACAATTTAGAGACATCACTTTCCTTAACAAATGTTTTTGGTCTTTGGGAGGAAGACATGGTGCAGCGCATGCTTGGCGAGACTATGCAAACTCCACAGCTCATCAATTAAGGTCAACATTGTTGTTTTGGTACATAGCTAAGTCAGCAAAAATTAGATTTGACAAACAATGAGTGGCACAATCATCTGTGCTATTACAGCTTTCATTTCCTTTTACCATGAATTGGCTGTAAATTGCACTTGCACTGTCAGCCCCAGGTTACAGAAAGCGTCCTTTCATCTACTAAAAACTCTAAGGATGATTGCCCACACAGGGTCACAACCACCTGGCAAGCTACTATGTAGTCTGATAGTCAGAGGAATCTGAAAGTGAGGAGGTCACACTCATACCAGGCTCTCAAGCAATCCCAGGCATCCAGGTCTGTGTGGGTGCCTGTGTTCACGCGTTAAAGGAACGAGGCCAGGCGGAGTTCTCATGTCTGGTTGTAGCATCATTATCCAGAGCATTAACATGGTGCTAACCCAGTGAAGGGGTCAGTTATCTGAACAGATTTCCTGAGGCAGGATTTGAAGTTAAAGGATGTGCATAGATAGATAACCTGACAAATCAATACAAAATTGATCCCACAGAAAATTGAAAAATCTACCCTTTTCATAAGGAAAAGTTCTTATATGCAATATATAGTCCTCAAAAAAAGTTTGTAAATGTTATTTTGGTCAATTATTTCTCCTCTTTGATAATACCAATTGGTATTGTTTGTTACAGTGACATGTCTATTTAAAGCTAAAAGTTTAAGTTAAATATTTATGCCTGTCAGTAAATTCATAGGTTCAGCTATTGTTTTGTCTTTTGCTGTCTGTACGGGCTGTTTTTGCCGTTCTTCTGCCAAAACCTGACAAAAGGCTTAAGATGCTCCTCAAAGTACAATAAAAACAAGACAGAACACTTTGAATACGAAACTCTGGTCCAGTGTTGACAGATTCCGAGCGTTAATGTAGAATCTTTATTTATACCCCTCAAAAAAGTTGAGAAATGTTATTTTGGTAGATTATTTTTCCATTTAATTACACCAATTGGTATTGTATTATATCATTGCAAAGCCTGATTAGTCAACTTTGGAAAGAGGTAAAACTTGTAGGAATTGTGCATTCTTTGAATGAGCAACACAGCTAACACAGCTAACACAGCTAACACAACGCCCCCCAAAAAGTGCCAAAATCCCCTAATCCCTGGAGGAAAGCCTACAGTTCCTCAGCGAAGCAAGGGTGAGGAACTGGTCTTCCTGGGATGTTGACTTCCTGGTTCCATAAGTCTGGGGAAGTCTGTCATTGACTTCCCCAGACTTATGGAAC
The DNA here is from genome assembly GCA_037902135.1 of Cetoscarus ocellatus. NCBI lineage: Eukaryota > Metazoa > Chordata > Actinopteri > Labriformes > Labridae > Cetoscarus > Cetoscarus ocellatus. The sequence goes on along the minus strand of JBAMNC010000871.1, from coordinate 1,314,044 downwards.
TTGGTCCAAAGTTAAGAAAAGTACCAGGGCTGACACCAAATAATTACTGTTGGGGAAGTTACTTTTAAATTAGCGTTTGTTTGTTCTTTCTTTAAAAAGTCATCTGTAACTTTACTTAGTTACCTTCTATGGAAAGTAATTTTTTACGTTACTCGGTACATTTACGTTACTTTTATGTTGCTTGACCAGCTATTTCTTTTTCTAATGTGATACATTAGTTTTTTTTTAAAGAGAAATCTACATAAAGCGTGTTTTAATGGAAACTATGGCTCTGGTGCATGCGCCATCTAGTGAGTGTGTTTGGGGGAAGATCAGGGAAGATTCACACAGACAGAAAAGCAAGCTCCAATAAACAACTGCTTGTTAAAAAACAAGCCCAAAAAAACGCAACCCTCGCGACTCATAAGATTTGCAAGCGTCTTTAGAGAAAAACAGGCCCAAAGACGCTTATAATGAGCAGACTTGGTAACACTGGTTGTGTTTAATGCAGGCAGCTGAGAAGGCAGCATCGGTGTCAGATCTGTCCATAGGAAAAGTAACGTTGCGCTGAATTAAAAAAGGAACAACTTTTAGTTACCACATTTTCAGTAGCAGTGCGTTACTTTACTTTTTACCTGGAAAAAGTAGTTCCATTACTGTAATGCGTTACGCACAACACTGCAAATAATGGTGCCACTCTGCACACCTGAATACCAGAATCCGGCTATGGGGGATTTTGGCACCTTTTTGGGACTCTATTCAATAAAAACTGTAGTGGCTATACACCAAACAAAAAAACAGTGTTTGTTTATGTAGAAAAAAAATCACAAAGAGCAAGAAAAACATTTAAAAAGAGGACTGGTTACTGCTGTGAGCTACTTGCAAAGCGTTCTGGGACTGGCCTTAGCCAGAATCAGGAAGTATAGTAGTAGTACTTTTAGTAGTTCTTTTATTAACAGACTCGAGGCCCATAAACAAAACAATAAATACAAATACAGTATGCAGTATACTTTCAGAGGCAGTTTTTCTTGAATTATGCATTTTATCTGTGAAACAGAAATGCTAGTATGCCATTTAGTAAGCATACATCATAGAGAGCACATTTTTTTGACCAGAGTCTTTAATTCTCAAAGGTAATTAACACCGAAGGCAGATGAAGGAGACAGCAGATCTCCATTTAGCTTGTAAATGTCTATTTACGCAGATCAGTGGATGGAGTTAAAGGAGGAAGTTGGGTGATAGAATGGACAGCAGGCAGAGGGTAATGGTGGTTCATCACAGGTTACCTGCACTAAATATGAATAAAAAACAGAAACGCAGCAGTAGTAAGTCTTGCTCACCTGTCCAGCAGCCTTTCATGGTAACAACAAATGAACCATGTATGTCATAGCTGGTGTTCACCCATGAAAGGTTGTAAACTGGTGTAAAAAGTATAAAATATTGGAGGCAATTCAGCTTTCAACTTATATAAAGTAGCTCAGTTAAAGTGTTTTACACAACAGGTTAGATAGTATCTGACTCTTTTTTTGCCGTGCTTTTCATCTTACTAAGTTCTGTAAAAATTGGAATCACTTCATTCACCTACATCATGTCACCAGAGAATTCAGATACCTCAAAACCTCAATACACAAACTAAATCCCTCCGTCTGAGTAAGAACACCTGTGAAAACAAAGTTGTTCAACATCCATGTCCAAACACTTCATTTTCAATGTTCTATTTTTGTTATTTTACCCCCAGAGCTTCAGTGGCTGATCTGATCCAAATATGTGTGAGGTTAATAATAAATGGTCAAAAGGGGATTTCTAAAACCGAGTAAATATTGAGCAATAGACTCCATTTGTATACACAGAGGGTATTTTTCAGCATTTTATTTCTCTCAAATGCAGTGCGACTAACTTTTTTTGTGGGTTTTGAAGTTATCAAATTTATGTGACTGTGTAAAATTTCATCTCTGTGGTCTCTATGTTGATGGTGTGAAGCGAGATGTCTGAAGTTGGTATTAATTTTGTGCCCTGATTATAAAAGGGTGTATTTTGGGTGAAATATAGATCAAACCAATCAGTGTGTCGGCTCTCATTCTCTTTGAATCATCATGCACTGGCGTTTCACTATTTACACCGTGGGTTTTGTTGTTAGGTCTGAATTTCGTGTGGATTGTTTAATTCCTCTCCTTTCAATGTGCCACTTTACTTAAAGAACACACACAGAACACGGTATGATTTATGTTAATGCTCAGGTTTAAGACCTTTTCCCCCCTGAAGCACCAAGGGGATCAGAAACAATCCAAAAGACAAGTCAACAATTTCTGTATAATAAAAGTGGTGTGGATGACATATTTTTGTAGGCCAACTTGAAAGTTAGCATTGTGCCGATTCCCTTGCCTGCACGCCTACTAAAAGCTAATGTGTGTTCAATGTGCTTTGATCATTGCTGATAAAAAGTTTTGTTGAGAACAAAAAATTATGAAATTTACATGTTCTGCTATTTGTGAAAATCTTAACATTAAATGTCAGCAGGGAGAGTGAAAAGCATGGATGGTCAACTTTGAAGAAACTACTATATTTCCAATGTATAACATCTTATTGTAACCTCTTGTTGGAGAGTTTCCTCATAATCGAATGACCTGATCAAGTTGGTCCTCATGGCTGTGGCAATAGTGTTATTATTAATATTATTATTGATTATTGTGAACAATCAGAAATGCTTGCCGTCTGGGCCCGGCTATTGTTGCAGTCCTTGTAAGCAGTTAGTTAGCAGCTGTCGTTTAAATACACGACAATAATTTAAGATTCAAATGCAGGCAATATCATAATCATTTCATTATTTCCTATTTAACATTAAACATTTCATGTGTATATGTTCACCACAAATCTTAATTCAAGAAAAATTTCTGAAATTGCTATTCTAAATCCCCTTTACTCTGGGGGGTTGAGAACCAGGAAGTGCTACATACTAGCTCACTTCAGTGTTTTTTGACTCATTCCTGAATAACTTTATAGGCAATTAATATATCTATACTCTTTCTTACTAAGAGTCTTGGAGAAGATAGAGGCCTCTTGAAGTGTCTGGAGAACCAGAGTCTTTGGGTTATTAGCTTGGCTTAGCTTAAAAGCTATTCATGAATTTTACACCTGGTGTCCCAAAAATATACAAACAAGCAAATTATTTTAAGTTTCTTGATAATCATCTGATAATAAATATGATAAGTGATGTATATTTGGGAGCTTTGAGTTCCTGCAGGATTGATTGTCGCTCATTTCGTTTAGAAACCCTTTATTTCTGATATCCAGCTGTTCTTTTGTATGTTCCTGATCTGACAATAGAAATAATGAGTGTTTCAGGGTTGTCGCTGAATACAGATGTTTTTCACAGATCCATCCTGAAGTGAGTCGCTCACATGGCAGTAACACACCTGCACCTGAGGCCCTGCTGAGTCGTTCTTCATGTCATGAGGCATTTATTCAAATGATTCCTATTTCCGTCTAATTATTTGGATAATCACTCAGCGGTGACTCTGCCCCCTCCTACTCGCATCTTATTTAAACTCTCTTCTAGAAGCTCTGATTTGGGGAACTACTTGGCCGCAGTGTGAACTATTAGATTGATGTCTCCCTCAAGCAGTGCAGACAGGTGTTAATGTAATCCTCTCTTCCCTCGTCCCTTTTTCTAATTATGAGGCGCCATCTGGCAAGGTGAGTACTTTCCTGTACTTTTCTGTAGCATCATACCACACATTTCTCCCACCAAAGAAGCTTAATGTAAGTGTGGGTAAACACTCATTTTTGCTGTGGCCTACAAGTGAGCATTACAAGAAAATATGATGAGCAGAACACCTCTGCCTGCGATCATTTTGGTGAATATAAAACTGTTGTACATCTGGACTTAACTCCTCATTAAGTCTCACCTTCTGTTCTTTTCTTGAAGGCTGTGATGCAGTAAAAGACATAAAATGCATTTTGAGTCCTGGTTGAACCCTTTGTCTTGTGTAGAGTGTGAAACCCATACTAATGTGGAGCATATGAATACATTAATATGTTTTAAAGCAATCCTATGCATTTAGTTCTGTGCTGTGCTTATGCCATTTAAGGAACCACTCTGGAGTTGTCCTGATGAGTCACAGGTGCTGATACAAAAAGTGAAAATCTGTGAGACATCAATTGAAGGGCCAGTATTTTGTAACCTGACACTCCAGATGGACCATTCAATTTATTTCACTAGCCCATCTTGGAAAGAGCCCAGAGAAAGTGTTTAGGGAGGGCAGAACTTTTCAGAAGCATATCCGATAGGAGATTAGATGATTGTTCTGTCAATCACATTTATCACGGGCCAATCAGGATTTTTCTGAACGGGTGAGGAAGAGGAGAGCTGAACTACTGCCTGCAATGAAGGAAGCAAGAGCAAGGGGAGATTACGCTATTATCAGCTACGACCCATTGTGAGGTCTAGGAGAAGAGAGAAGAACTGAATAGCTACATGGCACTTCATTTGGTTTTAGCTTTTTCATTTTACTTTGTGTAGATGTCTTTTGAATATTCATGAAGGGTTTGACTATAGCCCTTTTGAATATTTGCAGTCTTCGAAACAAAATTCAGGAGGTTGATAAAATTGTACAATCAAATAATATTAATATACTTGCTTTGTGTGAGACTCATCTGGATTCCTCATTTGAGGATGAAGTGTTGAGAACAAATAATTATACTATATTTAGGAGGGATAGAAATAAATATGGAGGTGGTGTGGCTATATATGTTCAGAACCAGCTAACAGCTAGAGAATGCAAAGATCTGTTGGTGAGCGACATAGAGGCTCTCTGCGTGCAAATTCACTTGCCATACTCAAAGCCAATAATAATAGCTTGCTGTTACAGGCCACCAAGTACTGATATTAAATATTTAGATGGCATATGTAATATGATAGACAAAATTTCTGATTCAAATAATGAAGTGTTTATTTTGGGTGATTTTAATATTGATTATTTCTCTTCAAACTGCCATTTAAGGAAAAAGCTCTTCTCAGTTATCAGTGCTTGCAACCTATCACAGCTGGTCGACCTTCCAACTAGAGTGTTCGTAAATAAAGCTGGTGGTAAGTCATCAACCTGCATAGACTACATTTTGACAAATGTTCCCGAGCACTGTTCAAAATCTAAATCCTCACCCACAGGTTGTAGTGATCACAATTTGGTTTCTATTATTAGGCAAATTAAAATACCCAAGGCTGGAAATCGGGTAATATTCAGGAGGTCCTTTAAGAGATTTAATCCAGATCTATTTGTGGCAGACATTAGCAATGTGCAATGGTCAGATATATGTTTAGAAAAAGACCCAGAAATTGCTCTAGGAAAATTCATGTTTAAATTAAATAGACTGATTGACAAGCATGCCCCTTTGACGAAATATAGTGTAAAGCATAACAGTGCCTCATGGTTGAATGACGAGCTAAAGGCTCTAATGATGTAGCGAGATAATGCCAAAAAGGCCTTTAATAAGTCAGGATGTTTACATGATAGGGAACTATATCGTAAATTAAGAAATAAGGTCACTAAATTGAATAAGAATACCAAAAAAGTATACTATCAACAGAAAATTAGTAATGCTAAGAATGACAGTAAGAAAATGTGGAAAACACTAAATGAAATTATGGGTAGGAAATTTAGTTCAAGTCCCAATTATGTAGACTGTGATGGTATTTATATTACAAAAACCTCTGAAATTGCTAATTATTTTAATAATTTTTTCACCGACAAAATAGTAAAATTAAGAGAGAACATGCCTCCATCAACTAGTTCCATGTCAGTTGGTATAAAAAAAAAAGAAATTATGAAGGAGAAAGATTGCACTTTTAAATTTAGGCTGGTTGATGTCTCTATGGTTGAGAAAATGTTGTTGCAAATTTCTGACGATACATCTCCAGGTATTGACAATTTGGATGGTAAATTTCTTAAGGTGGCAGCTGAAGAATTATCTATTCCTATATGTCATATCCTTGATAGATGTCTCGCCAGCTCCTTGTGTCCTTCACTATGGAAAGAAGCCAAGCTAATACCACTGCCCAAAGACAAAAAAGCTGCATTTTGTGGGGCTAACAGTAGGCCTATAAGTCTACTACCGGTTCTCAGCAAATTGTTGGAGAGGATAGTTTTTAATCAAATACAGCAGTATTTTTTAAGTAATCAGTTAATCACACAATTTCAACATGCATACAGGGCTGGCCACTCAACTAGCTCTGCTATTGTGCATATGACTGACAAATGGCTAGAGGAATTGGATAATAAGAAAATGGTTGGAACAGTCATGCTTGATTTCAGTGCGGCGTTCGATGTCATCGATCATGAACTGCTAAGGTCCAAACTGAAGGCGTATGGTTTTTTATCTCCGGCTCTCTCTTGGATGGATAGTTATCTGTCTGGGAGGAGGCAAAGAGTGTTTTATAATGGCAGTCTATCCACAAGTAAGGATGTAATATGTGGGGTCCCTCAGGGGAGTTGTTTAGGCCCTCTTTTATTTTCCATTTTTATAAATGATATGCCTTATGTTCTGAAGCAAGCCAATATGATCATGTATGCAGATGATTCAACCATGTTTTTGTGCTGCAACTACGTGTAACATACTAAATGAATTGTTATCAAATGAATTACAATTAGTGTCGAACTGGGTCAAAGAAAACAAATTAGTCTTGAATGTGTCCAAGTCAAAGTGCATTGTCTTGGGTACTAGAGATATGCTGGCTAGAGATTCACGTTTGAGTCTGTCCATGGAGGGTATCTCAATACAGCAAGTCAATAAAATTAAGTTACTGGGGGTCACAATTGATGAGCGCTTGACATGGTCAGATCATATTGATGCTATTGTTGTAAAAATGAGGCAGGGCATTGCCGTCACGCGTAGATGTTCTCCCTATATCACACCATCAATTAGAAAGGAGGTAATGCAGGCATTGGTTCTCTCTCGTTTGGAGTACTGTATGGTTGTGTGGTCCTCTGTTGCTAAAATGGATATAAAAAAAATTACAATTAACTCAAAATAGAGCTGCAAGATTAGTACTTAATTGCTCTTTTAAAACCAGTGTAGCAAGGATGCATCACAGCTTGGAATGGTTAACTGTCGAGGCTAAGCTAACATCCAGTATCATAAAATTTTCTAGAAATGCAATAATGGAGGGGAAGCCAGATTTCTTTAGTGAACAATTAAAAAATGCAGGTCTAAAACATAGTCATAAAACTAGACAAGTAAGCTTGGGTTATTTAAAACTTCCTAAACCAAATTCAGAATTACTTAACAAAACTGTTTTTTATAGAGCCATTCAGCAATGGAATTTATTACCTGAAAATATGAAAATAATCAAAGCAAATACTTATTCAAACGATCTATTAAACAAATATTAATGAGAGAGACCACACAATTATAATAATTAGAATAATCAACGTTTTTTGTGTGTTTGTTTTTGTTTTTAGTTTTGTTGGTTTGTTATTGATGTTACTTTGATTTACACTGACATGTGTCAGTTTTTGTTAGTATGATTATTGTATGTTGCTTGTGTTGTGATGTTTTATGTGGACCCCAGGAAGATTAGCAACCATGACAGTGGAAGCTAATGGGGATCTGAATAAAGAATAAAGAATAAAGAATAAAGATAATGTAAAAGGCAGACGCTACTGTGGTAAAGAATGTCAGAATCCTTACTATAGAGAGAGAGGCTTGTAGTGTCAAAAATATTGTTTTCATTTAAAGGTCCCATATTTTGCTCCTTTTCTGCACTTTAACATGGATCCTTGATGTCTTCATCAAACGTTAGTAACATGCTTTGGTCTAAAAAGCCTATGAATAAAGCACAGCTGCATTCTTTCCACGCCCACATAACCGCCCTGTTCAGAACGTCTGGTTTTGAGGGCAGTCGCCTTCATATGCTAATGAGCCAGAGCAAAGCCGTTTACATACGGGAATTCACGACAGTCCTTCAGCATTATTCAAGCATAATGGGCGCTCCAGCCACGCCCCGCTTACAGTCCTGAACACATACAAACCCTTAATTCATGCCGGTTAGCACACACATGCTTACAACAGCAAAGCTCTTTTCCCCCAAACATTACAGGTTAACGCACAACATGCAAACCACAGTGGGATAGCCACTACTTAGCCCACTTTCCAGGCTAATGTTAGCACAAACGGAGGGATCTGGGGTGGGTAAAGGACTGATTACATTCAGCCAACTGTTAAACTTCCCTTCTGTTATGTTTTGTTTAGTGGTTTGCTTGGCCTAATTAAATACCAAAGTCAATGTTAAAATGATTCAAAGATGCAGAGGTTATTTTCCAAATCAATGTTTTACTTGCCCAAGTGCTAGAAAACGGGTATAAATGGAAGGTTTGTATTCACAAGTGTTTCATTTGGTGCTTTATAGTTAAGGCAGATGGACAGTTTAAGCACATATTTTTGCTTAAACGTTCGATCAGTACTCCAGAATACTCATGGTAATTACATTTTTGATGGGCATTTTGAAAGTTGACCATTATAATTTGGTTTATGGTGGGTTTTTGGAAATCAAGTGAGATTTGTGGCTTTGAAGAAGCTTTAGATATACAGACAGAATGTTTGAGACCATTAGATAATTGAACATTGCAAAAACTAAAAGTTTTGACTGGTAACCTCATCCTTTACATGCTGGGAAATAATCAGCCTTGCTTAAAACCACACAGCCCTCAAATTCAGTGACAGTCACCCTGAACTGAAAGTTCCCGGCTTAAGGAGTCACATGTCACAGGGATTATCTCATTTAGAAACAATTCAGCTTTTGGACTGGTGCATGAATTGAGTACTGTGAGTAGAAAGCAGCAGATGATTGTAGTGACTACCGGCTGTGTTGGAGCAAAAGGAAACAATCTCACAACCCATGTCTCCTCACTACAGTATTTCAAAATTGAATCCTATTATTCTTTTTTTTTTTTTGTTTAATGGAGATCATCAAACTCAAACAAAGACTGATGATGCATTCTGAAAGTAATTGGTGTCAAAGGGAGATGCTTGGCAGAAAACATTGTGTGACATGTGGATAAACAGCAGTCTGGCAGGGGACATGTTTGTGTTTGTTGACTAAAGCCAAAAACATAATTGCCTGAGTGGAAAATTTTCTTACTTTCAGCTTCATCCGCCTGTTTTTGAAATCAGTTTGTTGTTATTTTTAAAGAGAAGCATTGTACTTCATGATACACCTTGATTTACATACTTAAACCTTGGTTATTATGTTAAAAAAATACCTAAAAGCTGTATTTTAAAACCTATACATCTGATCACATCCTTTTTTGCCAGAAACAACAAAAACCAATCATCCATTTCTTGCCAAATGTTCAGCATTAAATCTGTCATGTGCTAGGCTGGCAGATAAACCGTGCACACCAGGGAACTGTCTGCCAACTGCTCAAATAGTTAACACCCACGTACTCGTGTGTTTGAATACAAAATGAAAATGATAACACACATCATCTGTCAGGTAAACAGTTGTTCTGATTTCCCAGGATGTGTCATGTTTCACAACATACACAGTCGGAGGATTCACATCCAGAAATATGCAAATTTGTTCTAATTTGGTTTTGGGGAAAATATGTCAGGGGGCTAATGAAGATGGTACTTAGAGAAATACTTAGCTTTTAATGTCAAAATCTGTGCTCACCTGCCGAAATGAAACAAACCCAGAGGGAGAACACACTTGTGTGCAGCCTGGAAGCAGCTTTTTTTGATTCTTTATTTGTTGTTGATTATAATCAAAGTTGTCTTTATGACACTCTGTTTTATGTTTTAATCAAACAAACAGCTTATGATTATTTAAGAAGGTTAAATAACCTGATTGATTAAAGTATTGATCATCAATTCGAAAACAAATTTATCTGGAATGAAAAAGGGTGTTGATGCAACAGGTTGTTGTGTTTCCTGAGCTGTGAAATTGCTTTTAATAAGCTCCCACACTGCAAAAGCCCAAATGATTCATGTAAACACATTATCATAAGAACACTTTGCAGAATTGTCTTTAAAATTTGCACAGATGTCCAGTCTGACTCAGGGATAAACTCATTAGATTTAGGGGTTAAGGGTCATCAGGTCTCATGTTCATCTCTTGCTTCTGAAAATAAATTTAAAAAACATCTAGAGGATTTTTTTCAAACTGTATACGAATGTCCACTCCATCTCAAGGATGAACTAAAACATTAAAAAATTTCAAGGGCTAAAGTCAAGGTAACCGGGGCCCCGGTGATTTTTATCTGACCCAAGTTTGAACTGTCTGTCTTTTGAAGGTTACAGGTAAGAGGTCAAGGTCAAGAGGTTTCGCACTCATCACTTACTAGGAAAAACAATTTAGAATAAACCCTTTCAAGACCTCATTTTCTGCATTTTTGGGGGTTTATTTTCCTTTTAGTGTGCTTAACATGATTTCTCAGTGTGATAGAGCACCACAACAGTCTGAGACACTAAGGCTACATTCACACTGTAGACAAAAGTGGCCTTTTTTTCCCATATGTGACCCATTTCTGATTTCAATGGTAGTCTGAATGGCGCAGATCTGATTTTTTTCAAAATCAGACCCAGGACACTTTCATATTTGCTCCTAAATCAGATACATATCTGAAGTTTCTCAAAGCAAACTCATTCTGAACAGTTATGTTGCATTTCATCCGATTTTGATCTTAAAAAGGTGAGACAGATCAAAATCTGTGCTGGAGGAGGTGGGATGTATCAAGATCCAATGTAAACAATGGATGAAACAAATATGGATGAACTCTGCGTCAGTGAAGCCCCTCATGTCACAATCCCACCACTCCTGGTTTACACTCTGCATCCACACATACCTCTGCACAGAGGTAGCAGCCACTGCTCCACAAAAGGCCATCATTAAAATGTGTGCTCTTTTTTCTCAATCTTTATCCCCTTATCACCTTGTCATAATTTTGTTGTTTCTGACTGCACAACAACTTCAAAACTTTATATACACACGCTGACACATGTAGCATCCATATTTACTTCCGTAAACACAGCATGCTTTGCGTGACTTCATGTCTTCTTCTGTGTATGCGGGTCACTTCTGGGCAGTAGACAGTTCATACTGCAGTCTGATAGCAGTGCAATTTCAATCGTAATGTGAAAAAAAACAGATTTCAACAAAACGTCAGAATTGCGCAAGGCCTGCAGTGTGAAAGTAGCCTAAGACCTCCCACTCTGCCCTCTGTGCAGTGCCAGCCGCTGTCTAAAACATCCCATTCCCTCGAACCCTCTGAACAGACCCACCAGTATTATGTCTTACCATTGTTTTGCCATAATTTTTAGCACATCGGCTCATAGAAGCAAGCCCACTGCAGAGCATAGCAATGGAATGCAGAGCTGTTGACAACATATCACTGAGCAGCACTGAACTGACCAGTTACAACAGAGCTGACCTGAAAACCAATCAGTGCGGACTGGGTCACCATATTCATCACTGACTAGCTGCTTATTAACATGCTAAATACTAGTTTGCTTGCTGCCTAATAGCCAATATTAAGCACTTATTTGTACCTCATTCTGCATGACCATATTATGTAGATAACAGGCTTTTCATTGAGAATTGCCTCACCTAAGTTTAGGGAACAAATACTAGTTAAAAAGTGTGAAACTACAAGTGAATTAGGTATGAACAGGACCTCTCTTCACATTAAATAAGTTGAGTTATTTACACTTAACCAAGGCACAAAGTTAAATAAGAAAAGACCATACTTAATAAGAGTGATTAAGGGAGAGCAACTATTCTTGTGAAACGACTACCTTATAAAGGCCTTATAAAGCAATACTAATTATGATTATTATATATATATATATGAAACAATTTCTTAACTAATTAGGAGGTTATTAAGGGGAAACTCTCAATCAATAGTCTACTAGCTGTATGTTTTGGTCATTCAGAATAAGGCACTAATAAGCCCTGAATACTAACTAAGCAGCTAGTTAGTGGTGAATATGGTAACCTTAAAATAAAGTGGTCCTGTTTGAGTGGTAGAAATTTTGGGGGAATTTAGATTATGATTCCTCACTTAAGTTGTGGTAGTGGGCCCTAAGGCAAGATAAGAATCACTGGCTAAAAAAGTGTGCATTATTAAAGGTGTAAAAGAGTGAGTTTTTAAAAAAGCTCAAAGAAAAAGGAAGTTCATTCTTACTGTGGACATCGCCTCTCTGTTTGGTCACCTCCTTCTGGATACTGTTGTCCACAGGTGTGACTGGCCTTGGTGGTGGTGGGCGCCTGGTAGGGGGCACTGGCTTGGGCTGGATGAATGGCTTGCGTGTGGGTACTGGTGGCTTCCTGGTTGGAATGAGGGGCTTTTTGGTGGGAACAGCTGGCTTCCGTGGAGCTGGAGTTATCTTCTTTGGAGGCAGGGGAGCTTTGGTCCTTGGCTTGGCTGTCGTAGTCGTCGTCGTTGTGGCGGGTGTTGTTTTGGGAATAACTGGATGGATTCTCTTTTGAGTCACTGGTGGGTGGAGGGTTGTGGTGGTCCTCCTCTGGTCTATATCAGGGATGTAGTTGTGATGATTGGGTGGCTTGCCTGGCCTCGGCGGGTCGATAACCACCTTAGGAATGGCTGAAATAATAAGAGTGCAGATGGAGCAGTGAAATACGAGCACTTCAGAGTTAATGAAGCACAGAATTGCAAACTAACTGCAATGATTAGGCTGACTTTTGAGTGGGTGGGTGGGGGGGGGTCCTTTCATCTATTGAGACTTCTGATATCTATTAACTAACTGTTAGCGTGCTGAAACAAATTGGGTGTCTCAAATTTAAACGAAGCAAAAACTAAAACTTATAAAAGAAGCAGGCTGTGAAATCAGCACTCGTTTATTCATTTCACAGACCTTTTAAAACCATTTTGGACATCTTTTTCCTCAATGGGAGTGTGAAAAGAGAAAGAGAGGGGCTGGTTTTCAGTTTACAAGGCATCAATTTTAGCTTTTGTGCGATCAATATTGCTTGACTGAGGCTTTTTATCCGTCCATGTGAGCATCCTGATTAGAAATTCTTAGTGTGCACACAGCCAGAGGCCAAGCAGCCTCACACCAAAGCTCCTTTATGTGGGTTTTTGTGTGTGTTGAATGATCTCTGCGTTCAAACAGGCTGTCATGCCCTGGAGATCACCCTCACCCTGCTGATGTCATCGGAGCTACACCTCCTCTGCCTTTGTTCCTCCTCACATTCGTCCTGTCAGGAGGCAGAGACGTAGGTGTGGGGGGTTGGTGTTGTGTCGTGGTGGAGGTGGTGGTGGTTGTATTGGGATGGGGAGGTTTCATGAATGAGAACAAAAGCCAAGTGTTTTGAACTTTGTTATTGCCATCTCAGGTTTCAGGCAACTTTGATATATGACACACAGAGAGGATATTGGAACCCCTCTCTGAGAGTGCTCCCTGGGGCGAGCAGCGGGGTGAAGTATCTGAGATTCACATCACCAGGAGGCTTTGCCTGTGCTGGGTAGACTCTTACAGTTGTTGTGTCTGCAAAATGATTAATAACTACAGAGAATAAATGATTCCTTGCCAATTGAGCTGCAGTAAAAACTGCAAACGCACGGACTGATGTGTCAGCAGGCAAAATAAGACAAACTGCTGGGGGAAGTTATAGTCCACATTAAATGATGACTCCTCTTTTTCAGCTGATTAAAATGGCCAGATGTCAAAATTTCTTCAGGCTTATTTGTGCCTTCGTATAAGGAGCCGGGTGATTTAAGCAACAACAGAAGGCAGAGATGGTGCCAGGATTTTAAGTCCAACCACTACCATCACAGCCAAAACAGACCCAACACAACTGACCCTTTGTTAACTTTCTGATTGGTCTGCTGACCCACTAATAAGAGAGTCCCCTCTCATAGCCGTTCGACCTCTTGTTAAACAAACTTTTACCCAAACCAAGCCTTTTCAGCATGCTGTGGTAAAATTATGGCATTGGTTTTGCTACTTTAGCATGATTAAAAGGTGCACTTGATGTGTCTACAGGTCCTGTGAAAGTCACATTGTTATCTTGAAGGACTTTTAATTTTTGTCTGAACTGAATTGGATTGGATTATCAGTTCTACCCACTAATGATCACAAAAAACACATATGCTCAAAATCAAAAGAAATATTGTCCATCGCGGGCAGCGCAGTGGCGAAGCAGGTAGTGTGCATGCCTCATAGCAAGAAGGTTGCTAGTTCGAACCTCATGTTGATCAAGGCCTTTCTGTATGGAGCTTCCATGTTCTCCTCGTGCATGTATGGGTTCTCTCCAGGCACTCCAGCTTCCTTCCACAGACCAAAAACATGCTTATTAGGTCAACTGGAAACTCTAAATTGCCCTTAGTGTGAGAGTGAATGGTCATCTGTCTCTCTATGTGGCCCTGCCATTAGCTGGCGACCAGTTCAGGGTGTGCCCCACCTCTCGCCCAATGTCAGCTGGGATAGGCTCCAGTCCATTGCAACATCGAACGGTATAAGCCGTATAGATAATGGAAGGACTGATTGTTCATTACTGACAAATGATTGCTTTCAATCAGGTGACTGGCACAGTGGGCTGGAGGCCAAAAAGAGTGTCAGCTAGCATTAAACATTTTGTGGAGCAGCAGCACAGTCTTTTTAATTTTACATTTCTTGAAACATCCCATGAAAACTGAGGGAAACCAAGATATAATGTTTTAAAATCACTTTTGGGCTCTTCTTACTCAATACAGAATCTGTGACACTATTTAAGTAACTAAAAACAGAGCATTTTTGCAAGAAAGTCACTGCAGGTATGTTTATGTGCCGTAATATTGGAGAATACCTCCCCTAACACCACTGACAGGAAAAAGATCTATAGATACCTGGGTGGTTTTATACATGTTTTATATTTGGATCAATAATTCTGCTGTTTAGGAAGTGAGGAATGAGAACTTCTTCATAATAAAAAAATTGGTGATTGATAAGCTAACATTAGCTCATCAGTACTATTCATTGAAAGTATCAGGGTCTCTTATAGCTACCACTCTCTGTCAATGTTACTTTAGCAAGTGAAGTTATATATATTAATCAAGGTTGATGTTAGTGAACCAACACAGTAGAGCAACAGCATTAATACACTACTTGCTGCTCCTTGGGTTTTCTGTCAAACATGGGACTCTGCAGAATCAAAATTTCTGCATTTATCCTCACTGGTTGATTCATACAACAACAGCAAAATGTTGTGCTTTATAAAGAAAAAAAATAGCCTAGTAAACACACATTTGTTGGTCAAGATGTATAGATTGTCTCCATAGCCAACAGCAGAGTGATATGTTTTTGGCCCTTCAACGGAAAATTCCACATGTGTGTTATTATGTTTAAAGTATCAGTATGAGATATTAAGTACCTATAACAAAATCAAGAGTGTATTTATTGGTTATCGCTAGTTAGTGGGCAAATTGTTATCTTGATGTTGCTAGTCTGCGATATTAACCACCCAGCATTGATTTCAGTATAAAACTAAAAGTTAATGCCAATATAACTCTTGGTTTTAATACATTTTTTAAAGATTTTAAGTTATCCTCATATACATTACTGCATCTTAAGTCTTTTACTCGGGACAAGTAAAAAGAAAATTTATTTACTATACATAAATCTGAATTTTAGTCCATTGTGGTCTAAATGACACGTGTGTGATCAAACCCAGATGAGTCTGTATAAACCACCTTCCTCTGAGTTTGGAGTCTCTTTGAAGACTAATGAGCTCTTTCTCATCTTTTTTACCTGGGATTTGCTGACACAAGTGCAGTCTTGTGCTTCCACCGTTGTGGGTAGAGATCAATGGTTGTAGATATTAGGTAAGGCTCATTGTTTAAGTGAGTCACTATGATGTCACAGGGAGTGCAGATACTGATTTGTACAATTTCAGGCAAAGAATGATAACCAAAGAAGGTAGGGTTCGACAAAGTGTCAGTTTTTCTTACCAAATCTCCTGAATAGACCTGCGACTGTTTCATGGGCAGTTTGAGCCCATTGGCTTGGGGTGGCAAGCATACTGTGGAGCATCACTCATTGACAGAATACAGAGTCGCACAAAACATTGCGTTGAGCAGCGTTAAAGTTCCCATTCAGAGATGGGTCGACCAATTAGAGTGGCCGGAGGAAAGGGGCCTTAAAGTGACAATAGCTCTAACAAAGGGTAGACAGGGGGACGGGTCCTCAGTAGGTGAAAACTAGAAGGTTTTTTGAACATTAGCCATAAAAACAGAATATGTGAACCTGAGCTAAGGCAAAATGTCCATCTATTATCTATACCGCATATCCCTTTCAGGGTTGCAGGAGGCGACACGCACCCTGAACCGGTCGCCAGCTGATTGCAGGGCCACATAGAGAGACGGACAATCATTCACTTTCACATGCATACCTAAAGACAATTTGGAGTCACCAATCAACCCAGTGAGCATGTTTTTGGCCTGTGGGAGAAAACCAGGGCGCTCAGAGAAAACCCACGCATGCACAGGAGGAACATGCAAACTCCATGCAGAAAGGGCTTGACCGACCTGGAGATTGAACCGGGGACCTTCTTGCTTGGGGCACGTGTACAACCTGCTGCACCACTGTGCCACCCAAGGCAAAACATGAGCTATCTTATTCAAACGTTTTCTTATTGGTGCTATGCTAAATGTTAAATATCTGCTAATTGTTACTTGATCTAAAGCAAAAACAAGAAAAAACATAGAAATGTGTGTATTTGAAGGAATGACGAAAGCTGTCAATAACAGTGGTAGCTTTGAAAATAAATGGAAAAATAAAAATACAATCACTGATATTGTAATATTTCTAAAAGACTTTTATGATCTTCTTGCCTTTTCTCCCTCATACAGCTCCCCCGCTGACAGCTATCACAAAGAAAGGAATTTCAGTCTGGACTCAAATCTTGCAAAGTGATTCCTCCCTCTCTTTAGCTTTCCTACCTTTTTCAAAAACACAGGAAAAGAAAACAAAAAAGTGAGGCCCCGCTCCTCTAAGCTAAAGCAAGTATCAGGGCCGGGGGGTTCTCTTACGTTTGCAGTCATGGCCCATCCCCCTGTAGCCGTCTCTGCATTTGCACTTGTATGAGCCCGGCGTGTTGTAGCAGGTGGCAAAGCTGCTGCAGTGGCTCTGACCTAAGGAGCACTCATCCACATCTGAAGGGTAATGGAAACAAAACAACATTAAGCTACCGGCTGCAAGGGAAAAAAAAGCTCCAGACATAACAGCAGAATATCAAAGGGTAATTACAAAACCACTTCAAGAGAGCACAAAGTTTATCTTTACTGTTAGTGAAAGCATTTAGGGGAACTAAGATCTCTCCATCAGTGCTACAGAAAAATGATTATGAGGGTTTCTTGGAAAAATCTTATTTGTGCTGCCTGGAAAGCTGCTGCTAAATTATCTGCCTCGAAACATCAAAAATGAATAAGTAGAAACTAGAGAGATTGATATAAGATTCTGCTTAGACCTAGGGTTCAGGCGGTCCAGTATATCTTAACTATTGGCAGACGTGATTAAGACGGTGTCCCTTACCACTTTGAACAGCAGAAGTTCTTCTGTTATCAAGAGGTTACATTGCATTTTAACAGATAATTGGGCTCATTGTGTGTTTTGGAACCATTAAAGTGAGTCAAATTAAAATGAGAGAATTTGCCTTCCTAACACAAATATGAATGACTCTGTCAAATAATGTGGGTCACCCTCGAGGTGCTGAAAGACAGAGGAACAGGAGACTTGGTTAAATGAGAGGTTTTAAGTAAACAGGCGGTGATCTTAAAGTAGACAAAAGCTTTCTACTGTCCACACTTAATCTCTTTATTTAGTGTTTCTCTTTTATGTTGAATAATGCTTATCAAGTATGCACTTAAAAGTTCTGTATTTTATTCTTTTTCAGCAAGTTTGAACTGGTCTCAGATGTCCCAAGAATATAATTTAGGTTATTTTTGTCTACAATTTTGGTACACCTATAAACCCCTCCTTAGTGTAAATCCTCACTGGCTGTGTCCAAACACTTTTCAGCACTGTGCTCTAAAGTTTACTGTGGCTTTTTTTCATTGGGGCTGCCTGTGGGCTGAATACAATTGGTTCAGGGAGCGTCTCCTATCTGGATGAGGCAGCATATCCAGCAAATTTAAAATATTCAGTTGACCTCACATTTTCTGAAAGGGGAAGCAAACAGAGGGAAAGTTAGGACATTTTCATGTTGACGGGTGTTGGTAGGCAGGCCATGGCACACATGAGGTATTAAATGATGAGACTGCACTTATAAGGATAAAACTACATGGATTACAGTCACACTAAATCTTGCAAAGTCAAGGTTGGGTATTTACACACAACTGCTCTAAGTTTCCATTAAGTGACATCTTAAGTTTACTACTTACCAGCTTTTGATTGAAATATACGTATTTTTGCAAAGGCTTTATAAAATGATTAGAAATGTGTGTATCAAAGTTGCCACAAAACTTCTGATTCCCAATCAAAAGGAAAACTTCAAGCAAAAGTGTGGAGAAATCTTGGAACAAATTGTAGGAAATCTTTTTTTTTTTTTTTGAGTGATCACGAAGTGTTTTGGGACAACTCTGACAAACTCTTTTGAATCTTCAAATTTTCTTACAAAATTGCTGAACAGTCTTTCTATCAGTGGAGATCATTTCTGCTATTATTCTTACACTGAGCTGATTATTTGAATGATTTGTCCAATATGTTAAAATTTTCAGAACTTTTTGATGTGCATAGGCGCCCAGGACGTTCATAGTCTTGGACATTCTCTCTGAATTTGCAAAATCTTTTGTACCATTCAAACATGTGCAAGTGAAATACAGCGTTACCCATACACCCCAGTTAATGTATGAAAAGATTTGGCTGCTGTTTTGTTTAATTGCACCCAAAAATTCAAGTTAATGAGTTTTCAGATGCCTTAGTAATAACACATTCAATCATCAGCAATGAACTAAATACATCACTTATTGGAAACTTACAGCAGTTGTTGCAACAATTTGGCTTGTATTGCAAATAATGCCAAAGTTGTGGTCAGAGAAGCAATAACTTTGTAATCACAAAATCACAAAAGAGCTGGCTCCCAGAGGAGGAGAGACTCTGCCTCTACTGTGACACCCAAAAGGCAAAGATGGAGCTCCACTTCCTCACATCCTGCCCTATATCCACCTCTAAAAAATGTCAGACTGTGGTAGAGGAATACTATCCCAAAATAACACTTATGCACACATCTAGAGATTACAAGTGATATTCAAAATCACAAATTTATTGGGAGATATGCAAAACTGTGTGATTACCGAGGCCAAATACTATGTCAAAGTGTGTGAGGACAACCAGTGGAACCTGAACACACACAACCACAGGCCACATATTTATTTTGTATATATTTGAAACATAAACCTTTAACATCTTTGTTTCTTTAAACCTTAACTATCAGAATATTACTATTTATACCATTATAACTGACTATTTTCCTTTTATTTTGATTATTCTTTCCAAACATTTATTTAGATTTTTCTACTTTTTATTATTTTTTTTATTAAAAGCTTTGGGAGTATTGCCCCAGACTCCTGCCACAAAAGCTCTTTCAATTGTTAATTGTGAAAAAATTAGGTGTGTTTTCTCTTTGTAAATTGGTTAAGCTACTTTTAATAGCAACTTTAAAATTCTAAAATAATTTGGATACATGTTATTGCTTCCTCTAAGTTGAGAGATAAAGGTCATGAGTATTTTACTTTTGTTAAAGTTCCAGCCTGTATCAATGTCATTTAAGACAGAAAGGGTGGCACAGGGAACGTTGTCTGTGAGTGCGCAGATTCATCTTGATGGAGTAGAAATAACCATTTCTAGGACCAAATACTTACAGTTAAACTTAACAAATATAGTTCTGTGAGGAAAAGTTTTGTTCCCTCACTAAAAGCGCATTATGTGGGCAGTATGAACAGATGGAATAATCACAGAAACAGTTAATCTGCACGTGAGCACTGCAATTTGGCTTTGAGAAAAAAATGTACTGTATATATATGCAAACATCTTCTTAAATGTTGACGTACTGTTCTGAATTTGTATCGGTTGTCTGTGCTGTTATTTCAAAACTTCCCTTGACAACTAATGTAAAAAGAACACACACATCTCCAAAAATAACTCAGTAATAAGTCAAACCATTTCAGCATTTGTGCGACCTTTGTAAGTTGTATCCCATAAAGCCTCCCCACAGAGACCTGTTGACACTACCTATGCACTGATATTTCCCATTGATGTATTGCAGGTCGAAGCCTTCATGGCACTTGCAGATGTAGCTCCCAAAGGTGTTGATGCATTTTCTAAACCTGGGACATACTGCTAGTCCTGCTGCACACTCATCCACATCTGCAAAAGACAATAAATACACTGGTTATTTTAACACAGAGGAAAGCATTCAAATTAAAGATAATATATACATCATTTTTCACTCAATATTCCTTGTAGCACTGGATACATGGAGCATTTAATGTATTCAAGATGAAGAACTTCAAGGTTAAAAGAGATAATTAAATCTAAAAGTAAACAAACATATCTATTCATACCAGGTGACTTTTTCACCCTCCACAGACAGCATTCATTTATGAACAAACCACATTATGTATTCTGTTCAGCGAGCACAATACAATGCACACTAGCTTGTTTCATTATTTAAGGACCCATTCCAAGTGTCTCTGATGTGTTGATCACCTTTGCCAGCATGTGGCCATTAATATTTAGACACAGAGTTGCTCAGGGCGTCCGCCTTAAAATCATTAATTTATCTGCTGAATAATGCAGAGGAGACAATGCGGTGCTGCTGGGACTGTTGTTTGAAAGGCTCTTAAAAACACAGACACACCTGGGACACCTGGGAAAACAAGAGAGTGAATTGAATAGCCAGAGGTCTCATTGTCCCTGGACGACAACTGCAGAGGGTCTCATAAGCAAGGCATTTTATCCTGAACTGCTGCAGTAAAGCTGCGTAATGTGAACAGTTAAATTATTCAGATACAAACAGAGCAGCGGTGAGTTATCATGATGACAGGCACTGTGGCTGTAAACAAAATCTAACATAGCTCTCTTACACACAGTGCAGGGTATATGGGGGTATGCAGAGCACAACCACCTATTTAATTGTTGTCATGGGGTATCCACTTCTAAGCTCCCCGATCCATTCCAGTGAGGAAAAAGCTACAAGATAACGGTCCCTCTAAGGGTAAGTAAAGACTTGGTGATTACAATGATTATAATAATAATTAAATAATAAAAATAAATAAATAAATAAATAAATAAATAAAAATAATAATAATCATAATAAAATCGCCATTATTAATCAAAGTAACAAACATTGGTTTTAAACTTTTGGCTGTTTCCAAATGTAATTTCCCCCCTTTTTAATTGGCATTGCCCTCCATCTTTTTTTTAATATAAATATAAAAATTGTTTGCAGGCTGATTGAGCTTATCTCTCAGTGTCACCATTGTCAGTGTATATGACCATGCTAAGACCTGCAACAGTTTTTCTTTTTGGTCAGCTCCAGTGTTAATAGGTGCTTATGCTTTTGATTCAACATTGCCAATGCTGATATTATTGAACCTGACACACCAGATGGAGTGTTTAATATGTTTCACTGGTCTATCTGGGAAACAGCCCGTAGAAAGTGTTTGGGAATGGGCAGAACTTTTTAACAGCATATCCAGCAGGTGATTAGACAATCATTCTGTCAATCACATTTATTATGGGCCAATCAGATAATGTAGTAAGCAGGTTCTACCCCTGCATGTGTAAAGGACTGAACGTGAGTCACTTTATTTATGAAGAAAGAGCAGAGATTATTTGCAGGACAAAAACGTCAGGGAGTAAATAAAGAGTGTTCCCAATTCTCCAGGCACCACTGCTTCTGTTTGTTCGTATAAATGTGAACATCTGGCTCTAAAACAGCCCAATATTTTATTTCAAATGAACAAATGTCTTATTTTTACATAAGCCACACTAGAGGTGAGCAGCCGCCTTTCACTTGCCAATTTGTCTGATATATACAGTCATTTCTGTTTGAGACAGCACTGGAGAATCTGTCTGATCCTTTCTTTCTTTCACCATCACAGAATCATTGATGCAGTTTATCATTAAGTGTAGGTATTGTAGCAGCGCTGCCACATTGAAGGAAATACTTTCTTCTTTAATATCATCAGATATTATTATTGGAGGTCTGATCTGTACTATATGGACTTTGTTTGAAAAGCTACTAAGAACTGAATTCAACAAAACTTTTTTAGATAGATCTGAGCAGACATGTAGCTATGCTTTTTGTTTGCTGTTTTTTCTATGTAATATCAAGTAATTTGAGATTGAGTTCTGAAGAATACAAGACAGTTATCTTGCCATCCTAAGATAACAACACTGGCTATTCTGTGACAATGAAAACAATTGGGTGTTCTTGAGATCTCAACTCATTTTTCTCATCATCTCTGAATAACAAAGCTTGTTTGTTTCTGTTAGGGGAGTCATTTTCTTGTGAATTAGAAAACAAAACAATAGGCTTGTCGCTGTGATAAGTTCCCCAAGACATGCCCACACAGATGAAGTGAGTGGAGTACATTTTTTTAGTTTATTTGGTGCTATCGCAGCTGTGGGGATATGGAAGTAACAATTAAATGTCTTTAAAAAAGAAACAAGAAAACATTTTTGGTTATCATGGGTAAAAGGGATTCATGAAATCGCCCCATCGTGTGCCCAGTGCTAACACTTTGGCGTGAGATGCAGGTGTCTTCTCTGTTTTCTGTCTGTCACAAGTGTCGTTTATAAGCCATGTATTTACAACGTTAAAATGTTAAATGATCATGCATTCCCATTTGCTCCAAGGGTGTTTTTGAATGATAAGTGGTCAGGTGTAAAGCTTGTGTGCTCTTAACTTGAGGACGTAGAAAATGACTGAACTTAATAATGAAGAAATCTTAAGAAATTTCACTTCTAAGCTCATACAAAGTGTCCGACTTGTCTTCTCATTGTTTCTTATACTTTGGGATGCCAGCTGCCAGTGCACACTGATTTAAAGGTAATAGGAGCATTGATTGGGTTTATTCCTGTTAAGTCTAAATCACACCCATGCATAATTAAGGCACATAAGCCGTTCTCTTTGAGCCCTGCGCCTAGCTTTGCATCGAGAATTTGTGTGGTGTAAATAGCAAAATATAGATTGACACGCCCACAAGTGTTGTGCATCACGTGGTCTAGACACCGTGCTTTACACTAAAATAGGGCCCAGAAGTCCACTTGGCTTGTCTAGAGTGTGCATTTAAAATGTAGGATTAAACTTGGACATTTATAAAATTCCTTTACAGAGTCCAAGTGAGGTTCTTAAGAGATGTTTGTTGTACTGCAAATGCAGAGCTGGCCTGCTGTTCAATGACTTTTTCAAGTCTTATCAGTGTGAGTCACAGGATATTTGAAAGGATATTTGAAAGTGATGTTACACAGCTTATACACAACACACATACATCTGATATGAATCAGCTTTCCTGCATGTCTTTTGTCTGTGAAAAATCTGATGTATGTGATCGACAAGCAGGAGGGTTCCTTATATGACACTTTTGCATGCAAAGTTTCAGGTAATTGCATGTTTTTATTATGGTTGATTTTTATTGTTGAACTCTGGGATATTACAAATTCTACATATGTAATGATCTAATCTAATGCTTAACCAACATTTTTGCTGACATGGAAGGAATTCTATAATAATTATATAATATTCAATCCAGAACAACCAAGATACTTCCTGTTGACAGGGAAGGAATGAACATAAGGTCCAATAACTTTACTTCTCAGCCTCCAAAATTGAAAAAGTTCAACCTTGATTAGCAAGGACATTTAACCATGATCCCTTAAAGTCATCCTATAAAGCAGTGTTAATTTTGACAGCACTTTTTAATTTAGTTTTAGTCATAGTCATTTGTCTAAAACATCTTTCAGTTTTAGTCAAGATTTAGTCATCTAACTTTTTTTTTTTTTTTTTTTGTTTTAATTGACGAAATTTCACAACATTTAAGTTGATGAAATCTACTGTTAATTTAGCCGACTAAAATTTGAAGTGTAAAGGGTAAGGCATTTTTTATGTTTCCTTGAATTTCTGAAGTCATGTTTTACACTTGGATAAATTTATTTATGTTTCTCATCAACAGCAAACCCGTGTCATAAAATGTGCCATTATTCTATCACGTCATTAGCACTGCTATGGTGTCAAGGCCGAGTAAAAACCACACCAATAGTAACGTTAGCTTCAGTCTACTCATCGTTGCAAAGATGTTGGGATGACTCGACTTGAGATTTCAAGTTTGTCATGTTTTTACCGGTCATAATTTTGCCACACGGTTTACACAGTGGCTTGTTCTCCACAGCGTCAAACGTGAAATGTGTCCATATGTCTACTCTCCTTTTCCTCCCAGGTGTCGGCATGGTTCTTGCAGCAGAACGTGAGATGTGTGCATAGTACTGACACAACTGTGTTCATGGGGGCAAATCCATCTGCTCTCCCTCCTAAAGAGAGTAGCTCTGATTGGATCTCCATGCAGCTCAAGCAGTTGTGATTAAATGTCCCTCTAAACTCATCCAACCTCTCCACACAACCAAAGTAGCTGTGATTGGATATGTTCCTACCTTGTTCCTACTTTCTGCATAACGAAATTAGGTCTGATTGGATTAAGTCTCAATCAAACATTTTCTTCTCGTTTTTATTTGTTTACAAAATTGTCCGTTAATTTTGTTTTAGTTTTTGTCTATGTGCACTTGTTTTTACTAGTTATTGTATCGTATTCATCAGGGAAAAAAAGGTTACTAACAAAAACTATGGCAAAAATAATTAGTCCACAAAATGAACACGGCTATAAAGTGTCTGCATTCACATGCAAGGGATTAACATGATACCTCCTAATGACAATAACCTTTGACTTTTGACCTCTACAGTTGAGTGGTGACGAATAAAGAGTTTAAACAAGTTAAAAGCTCAGATAAACTAAGCCACTTTAAAAAACAACTGACAATGTGGCTGGTGAAGGGTAAATCCTCATGTCTGATAGGCTGATTCTCCTCAGCCTGAGTCAGCTGGAATTTTCTGTAAGTATCGTGATCAAACTTCTCATTCCCCACACGGCACATACTACTTTCTTACCAATAAGTTGGATCTGAGGCTCATTCACTGTAAGTCTGACATGTTTCACTGGCTGCTTTTATTACAATACTATGTTGACACATTTCGATCTCGCTGTATAAAATGTGTAGAAAAAACAGCTCAGCCTCTCTGTAAACTCTCCCATCAAAGTCTTTGCTTACTGGACAGAAATACCTCCATAAAAATGATTCAATCCTCTTCGTAAAACTCTCCATAAACCACCGGAAGGATCTGAAGACAATCCTGTCGTCACACCTGTGGTGGGCTTCCCCTCCCTCATCAGTTTTTATGATTGATGGCTGTCCTGTTTCAGAAGCCTGCCCCCTCATTACTCACCCTACAGTTAAGAGGGAATATGAGGGGGTGTGAAAAAGCCTTTATTTAAACCTGACACAGGTTAACTACCTCAACCTGCCCCTTCCTCTGTTCATCTGCCCATCTGAGGAGCAATGCCATAAAAGAGGGAGGGGAAGAGGGAGACAGTGCTTCTTGTTTTTATGTTTCCTGCTTCAACAGCTTGAAGAAGTGAGAAAAAAAAACATTTGGTTGACAGGGACTATTTAATTGCTGGGACTCTCTGTCAGTGAAAGAAAACAAAACGATACATTGGTGAATAAATTCAATGAATTACAGCTTTACGTGCTAAGTGCATCTGTCTGTGTTCCCAAATTAAATTTGGCTGCCAAGTTTTCTTTATTTCTCTGCCAAAACAGTAGCATTAGATGATCACTCAGGTTGAAAAGGGTACATGGCAAAAAATGCCTTTGTTTATTATTTTCACTTGAGTTTATCATGGGGAAAATGGAAAAATAAGTCTTAATTATCAGGCATAGGGAAAAATGTTAGGATCTCGTATTTTTGAAAGTATTTTCAGAATAAGTATAGGAGCCTGAGAAGGCTTACCTTCAACTATCCAAAAGTGATAATAATAAACAAAAAGTAGGTTCATAGGATTATGGACTCTATTTTCGTAGACCAGGCGCAGGTGGGGTGCACCTGCCCTGCACCGCACCAACGGGATGTGTCCAGGGCATTTTGCAAGTTTCGTGCTCCGTCTTTCCCAGCTGCGCAAATGGCAGAGAGGGAGGAGAGAAGGCGTAAGTGAGTTTAACACAGCCGAGTGGAATCTTCACCAATCAAATGAACGCCTCTCCTCTCCTTTAAATGCGCCGCGGGCGAGGCGCAGTTACAATTCCATCTCGGTGGCGAAGAAGGTCAGAGCCGCTGTCACTTTTGCAACAACTGGGAGAGCGCAGAGGCCACCGGGCCGCTCATCGGAGGACACGATGCGCGTCACCGTGTGGACCACCTCGCGGGACAGATGTAATCTGTTCCTGTGTCATAATAGGAGTACAAAATTAAGTGATAATTACATTTAAACACAGCAGCAGGCTAATCCATTCATCATGCCTATGATCCACCTGCAGTCCTAGTCTGTCATCGCCAAATAGCAACGCCTTAGGTGAAAATATATCTCCTCCTCATCCTCCTTGCAATAATGTACTCCATCTTTTTAGATCACGTTATGAATAAAGATGAAAACAGAGAAATATGGGCAATCACAGGTAAATCCTTAAAACACCGAGTTACTT
Organism: Cetoscarus ocellatus; assembly: GCA_037902135.1. NCBI lineage: Eukaryota > Metazoa > Chordata > Actinopteri > Labriformes > Labridae > Cetoscarus > Cetoscarus ocellatus. The sequence goes on along the minus strand of JBAMNC010000871.1, from coordinate 1,287,320 downwards.
ACATTTATTCAGCGAGCGTCTCTCTTTTTTCTTTTCTATTTAATTTAATGAGATGAGAGAAGCCGGATACTCCGTATCGGATGATGTGGCTGTTTGTGGTTGGCTTCAGAGATGTGAACTCGTTAGTTATGACAAACATCTCTGATCTGACATCAGATGTGACGGGACAGTTAATATAGATACAAATGTATATGCTGGTTCAGACGGTTACATTAAATAGTGGTTGTTGTGATTGTTTTCTGCATTGAAATGTGCCTGACACTCTGGATACCTGCCTGTGAGGTTTTGGTGATGTGTGCGCTCTGTGCGCCTGTCAGCCAAATTACCACTGCACGGGGTGCGCCTCTCCTGCGCTGAGAATAGACCAGGTTGGAGCTGGCGAGCTTTCTGCGCACCTTCCGCGCGTTTTTTTGGCACGAAATTGTCACTGCGCCAAGCTGAATCTTTCAACACCTCCCCCTGGTGCGCCGTCACACCCATCTCGGTGCAGCCTGTCTACCAAATTGCCAAATTGGCTATGCACGGCGGTGCGTCGGACGAAGTTACCACTGCGCGGGGGCCAGGCTGCGCCACCCTGAGTTGCGCCAGGAAATTAGAGCCCTGTATCTTAACTTACAATTTATCAAGCCTCATGTCAAATAGACTCGTTTTGTGTAAACAAAACTTGTGTACTTTCACTGTCCCCACCTCTTGGAGCCATATGAGAGTCCTTTACCTATTTTAACATTTTATTTTCCCTGTACATTTTATTGGTTTGATTTAATTTAACTTTAATTCATTATTTCATTGTTTATTTTCCTTCCTGCTTGTTTTAGTCTTCAACAGTTTGTTTGAGTTTTTAATTTCCGTCTGTCATTCTTCTATAAAAAACTTTAGGCTGCATTTTTATGCATGAAAAGTAGTGTAGCTCTCTTCATGTTTTTTTTTAATTAATTTATTCTAATTATAAAGCACTTTAAATTGCTCTATTGAAATCGTACTCAGTGAATAAACTTTCTTTCCCCTCCCTTTCCATGCCTTGCCTTGATCAAGACTTACCCACGCAGGTTCTTCCATCTGGAGCCAGCTGCAGCCCCGGTGACGGACACTGACAGCGGACTTCTCCTTTTAACACCTCGCAGCCGTACTGACAGTTGGCCATGCCACAAGTTCGAGCATCTGATGGCCACAAGGGAAACACAACACTTATTAACAAAGGGAGAGAGAAGAGGCAACAGATTAAACAGCCCTCACACATCCACACACACACTTCTTACACTCTTATCCTGCAGCCAGAGTGAGTGTGAGAACAAGGCCATCTCAGGCTGCATTTTCTGATATTAGCCGATTTGACCCTGAGGTGCAGTCAACACACTGCCATTATTAGATTCTCTACACTCACACACACCTGAGCCCATGCAGTGCTTCCTTCATACTTTTCTACAGCTACACACTCATAAGCCTCCTCCATCCTGCGAGCGTGCAGCCCCGTTCTGTTGTCAAGCCGTGACGGGCGGATCAAGCCCCTCCCAAATAACAATATAATGGAACAGATTTTGTTCAGCCGCTCTCAATAACTTTGGACCCTAAAAAGGAAATTAAAAAGTAAGGCTCATGCTGCTGCCGCTGCTACTTGAGGCACCCTGGAGTACGGTTTGATGACTGAGGCAGGCCGGGCTGATTAAATGCTAGAGTGATCTATTGATCAAAGCACGAGTTGGGGAGAAAAAGAGGAGCGGCAAGGTGTTTAACACTATCACGCCATCATCACAGAACAGCAGCATGAGCGGGGGGTAGATTGCCTTCAGTGTTGAGAGGTTCAAAACGGGGGGTATGATGACAAAAAGAGCTTATCAAAATGAGTCACGCCATCCTCATGTAGAAAACACTTATCAGGTGGGATGCAAAATTTACAAGGTGACATGTACAGGCAACCCATTTTGCGGGGAACCTCAGGGCAACCAACAAGACCTGCACTAGGTCTTAAGATTTCACATTCTTGATTTAAGACCTCTTCACAGGGGTCCTCAGACTGTAGAGCTGCTGTAATGAAACAAATCAGTGCAGGGCTTTAATCAAGTACGTCTATCAAAGGATTGTGAGGCTGCTGTGACACTCATGCAAGACAGAAAAGTATGTTGTACAGTTGGAAGAAAATGTCATGGGCAGACATTCACATGAATATATATGAAGTGAAGTGTGTGAAGGTTTCATTTGCAGGCTACAAAGTGGAATAAAAGAAAAACGATAGAGGAGAAAGTGATTGAAGAAGGAAAATATTCACATTTCAGACAACAAAAGAGTGTGTATGATCGTAGAGAAGTGTGTGTATGTGTGTGTTTGTGAGGGACAGACTCACTTCCACAGGTCCCGTCAGGCATCAGCATGTAGCCATTGAGGCAGTAGCACTTGTAACTCCCATATGTGTTCATGCACCTGTGTTTACAAGGCCGAGGCTTCAGCCCACACTCATTCAGGTCTGTAGAGAGACAGAGAGGAAGAGACAGGGAGCGAGAGAAACAGAGGGAGACAGAGAAACAGAGGGAGAAAGACGGTGTAAGTGGACCATAGAGGAGACAGAGAGACAGACACCAGGAGTAGAGCTACAGGGCCAAATATCTTAGGGTTAGCCCAAACCAAGGAGGATCCGAGAACATGCTTCCCTTAAAAAAACATATTGTTTTTAGGCAGTTAAATGATACATTTTCAAGCTGTTATGACCACAAGCATAAATATATGCTTGTGGTCATAACAAGCATATATAATTTGTCTATTATTTCAGATAACAATTCCACCTCAAAAAGATTCCTGTACAGCAGGGATGTCCATACAGAAGAATGTAATGTTGCGTTCCATTATCCTTAAACTGGACATCAGAAGTGGTAATTATATCACATCCCACTTAAATGTGTTCCAGTTACAAGCTGGTAAAGTTGGGGTAGCTGAGGATTGTCCAACTTCCCAGTAGGGAACCAAAACAAAAGGGACATTCCCAGTGACGTATCTAATTTGCAACTTGCAAAATCCAATCTTCTGAAATCAACCGGAACACACCATAATGACAAGGGCAGCCTTTGTAACTGAATGTTTCAAAAAAACAGCCTACATTACAGTTTTTGATTAGTAGCTAAAGGCAAATAGCCAATCAATGTAAAGAATTTTGGGGTTGCCAATCTGATTTTAGGGAGCCCTGGTTGGTCCACCTGTGCTCAGCAGGAGAGTGACACTGTATAGGAGACAGGAGGAGATGTTAACAGCTCATCTCCATGTAGACATAAAACATGAGCAAACTGCATAAAGCTACCAAACTAAATAGAAATGCTGGTGCTTACAGTTCTTTAGCAAAACAGGCTTTTATATGCCAGACCTTCAGACATAGCAGAAAGTATGGAAAATACCACAGATTGTGCTGCTATGTTGTCATAATCCATTTGTCTTGGTTCATCAGGTCATTATAAATAGAAGGTTCATCACTATTTTGGTGGCAGTTATGGCTCCATATTGTCACTCTATTTTAATCTTTATGCTTTAATTAAAAAGGGGCAAGCAATATAGTCAAGATGGAGTTGGTGTCCTAATTTTAGGCATATTTCATGTTACTTTTAAAATTTGCATATTAAAAATGGACTTCAGGTAACAGGTGGCCCTTAGACCAGGGGTATCCTAACTGTTTTTAAGCGAATATCAAATAAAACAAAATGCAAGGATAACTGGGTCACACTCAAAAACTTTGGTTTGTAAAATCAGTCAGATAGAGGTTAAAATATTAAAATTGCTTCAAGAAAAAATAACCTATCAAAGCTTAGCTCAACTGGCTCATAACTCTCTATCTATCTATCTATCTATCTATCTATCTATCTATCTATCTATCTATCTATCTAACTAATCAATTTATCTATCTATCTATCTATCTATGCATATCTATACATCTGGAAATACCCCTGTTCTGTTGCAGTTTGGATGGACCTGAAAAACCGCAGGTCTGTGCCTCTTCCTTCCCTGTTAATTTTGCAGGCAATTAGCATATTACAGGGCTAAGAGTTTAGTCTGGCCTAGTATTCATGTTATTGGGCACAAAGGTACAGATCCTAAAATGTAAATTACACAGTACAATGATGACAGAGTTGACAGTTTCATAGCTAGACAACATACAACTCCCTGTTGTTCTTAAAAAGCAACATGTGACACAAGCGTTTTGAAAGATTTAATCTTTGATAATTCAAACATTCTCTATTGAGCTACCTTCCTTGGTCTTTAATGCTATAAAATAACAAGGTCAAGTGAGGGCAAGGCTGCTTAGGTGTGACATGGGACTGTAGTCTTATAATATCTTGAAAGATTCAGGGCTTTGAGAAAACATTAGGGGCTGGAGGCCTGTAAGCCCCCCTGACCCTGCTGATGACAAGGACCCACCTCGAATTAGTCAAAGGGCAAATGTGAAGAGGTCAATCATGTCAACCTCACCCATCCATTTACGTGTTTGTCTGTGTCTGAGTGTGTTTAGTGAATAAGGGGGAGGAATGGGTGGGTGGGGAGGGATCTTCGAGGAAGTGAAGTGTCACCCTGTTCTGACAAGCCTGCACCCTCCCCTCTTTGATGGTTTAACAGGAAGCCGGAGTCAGCTGTCAACCTGCCCATTACCTGCAAGTGATAAAAGATGCTATTACACCCTGTGACTCACTGAACGCTGGTCGCTTCACCAGTCTGCACACTTTGACAGATATGTATAATCCTTGTTTCTCTTCTTTTTCTTTTTACATGGCTTTAAAAGCAGAGAAACTTCACCCTGAATAGCCAATAAAAACGTTATTAGAAAAGGATGCTGTCTCGACTCTGCAGCAGCACCATGGGCTCCAGGGAGAGAAGAATATGCCCTGAGCTTAGCAACTGTCAAATGCTCATGCAAATTCAAGTCATTATGTGGCACTCATGGCAGACATTTTGACTAGTCCAACGCAGGTGTAACTAATAACATTATTAATGTCTGCAGTACTTATTTCCTTTGCAGAGCCCCTCGTGTAGTGTGTGTTGCTTTTCTGAGCCTCCTAAATGCAACAGAGACTAATGTTATTGGTCACACCTGTGTACTTCCTGCTCTGACAAGACAAGTCCTCTGCATGAAGATTTTGAAGAACGGAAATTAAATAAATATATCAACGTTTATTCCCTCTAACTGCAGGCTCCACTAAAATCTTTTTTGAAGGAATGAAACTAAAGTGTCAAGCAAAACGTCAAGAAGGTAGAAAAGATAACTCTGTGGTCTTTTAAGATGACATTTAACATTTAGCTTCCCTTGGATGACTTCAAAAGTTATTAGATATGGGTGGTTCTTTCTATGACAATGAAAATAATTTCTTTTATTTTTTTGCTAGACTCCCCATAGGAGTTATCTATACTGGATAAAAGTCACCTGATGTTTAACGCATCCCTGTAACTAGGGATGGGAATTAATAAGATTTTATTGATACCATTGCTGTTAATGATTTTGCTAATCGATCAGATTCTTTAATGATTCCCCTTTCAATTCCTGCTGATTTTCTGTGTGGGCAAATGTTGACCTACATAGGATTTTTAGATGTCACATGCAACTCCTGATATTCTGTGCTGTGCTGCATAGATAGATGCCTCTGCAAGTTGTTGATGTTTCCACTAACTGAAAGTAGTGCAGTAAGCTTTCTTTTGTTTAAAATTAATTTTGACCACTTCTGCCCTCTGTCTGTCGTGATTTTTGACTTCATTTTTGTCCTTTCTGTTGACTGTCTCTGATGAGAGAGTGATGTCTTTAATTTTCAAGGCATGCAGAAAAAAGGTACAGGAATCGATAAGCAACAAGACTGATGATAGCAATTTCTTGAGGGAGTTGTTTTCAATTCTTAACAGGAACTGGTTTTTAATTCCCATCCCTACTTGAGTTAAATATGTTGGTAAAATCTCATATTATATTATCATTTGATATCTGCATTACAATCAAGATTTCCGGCCTTAGTGTTGTGCTTACCATGGCTAAAGTTACAGCCAGTGGTCCAGTTCAATATCATAGTCATTTGTTATTTGTTTTTGCAGTGAAGAAATAAAAAACCTTTAATACAGTGTTATATGTCAGTTTTTTGTCAGTGGAGTGAATATAAAAGGATCTTGCAGTGTTTGCTAAATTAAATAAACTCATTTATGTTTTTTGAAGGGAGCTGTGCCTCACTTGATGACTCTACCTGACCTTACACAGCAATCACTGATAAGCTGGTCATACCAAACGCAGCTGCATGCTGAGATTGATTGACATATGTAAAGGTAAATCAGCAGTGAGCTTAATGTGCAGCGCAATAATGAAGTTTTCACTGGTTAAGTTTGAAACTGACATGGCAATGACTTTGATCAACATATCTACAAATCAGTGCTGCAAGCAGTGTTGTGTGTAACGCGTTACAGTAACATAACTACTTTTTTTTGGGTAAAAGGTAAAGTAACACACTACTACTAAAACTGCGGTAACAAAACGTAGTTCCTTTTGACACCGATGCTGCCTTCTCAGCTGCCCACATTAGACGCTAGCAGTGTTGCCAAGTCCACTCATTACAAGTGTCTTTGGGCCTGTTTTTCTCTAAAGTCGCTTGCAAATGTAGTGAGTCACGGCCGCCGGTTGGGTTTTTTCTGGGGCTTGTTTCATAAGGTGCAGTTGTTTATTGGGGCTTTTTTGTCTGTGTGAATCCCCCCTGATTATTTATCTCCCAGCTCTCCAGAATAAAGCAAAACACAAGTGCACAAGTGCAGTAAATAGTTTGTCCTTTCCACTTCCTCGTTTCCTTGTTATCACGCCTGCCTCCAAACACACTCATGCACATGACGCATGCGCCAAAGCCATAGTTGCCAGGTCCGCTTATTATAAGCCACGTTGGTCTTCTTTTTTGAATAGTTGCTTGGCACTGTGAAATTGAAATGTAATGTAGATTAAAATTAAAACATGCTTTATGTAGATTTCTCTTAAAAAAAAAAAAAAAAGCAATTTCACATTAGAAAAAGAAATAGCTGGCGGTTGCTTGTTTTGGCATTGTTTTTATCGAGCTGGTTTCTTATTTCATAAGAAAAATCTAGAAACACTGGACAGGAGGTGTCATTCCACACAGTATATGACATGATTCTGTACAATAAAGAGCAAAAAAGAAATACCTGTTATGTCCCCCACAGAAGAACTTCATGGAGGCCTACACATTTAGGAACAGATATGGGGTTCTGCCCAAAATCGAGCAACATAAAAGTAACATGAAAGTAACATGAAAGTAACAAGTAACGTAAAAAGTTACTTTCCATAGAGGGTAACTAGGTAAAATAATGGATTACTTTTTAAAGAAGTAACGAGTAACGAGCAACACTACTTTTTAAAAGTAATTTCCCCAACACTGGTTGCAAGTGAGGTGAAATGTTTTGGTATCTTATTTCAGTTGATTAAAATGGGGATGGGGACTGTCCCAAACCTGGCAATATCAGCATTTTTTGGGTATTAGGAGGGACACGTGACACAGGGCCTGGAAATGGGTCAGTCTCAGCTAAATCAGGATGCCTGGGAACCCCTAATACAGGTACATCTTAATTCTGGACAGAACAATTGTTTTAGGTAGGGGAATATACTGTCTTTAGTTAAATTTCCTGTTAACTATTTCAGTCTCTCTTGAATGTGCTCCCTTTCAAATAACACACCTCCTGTTTGACTAGCCTCATACAGTCTTTTGAAGCTCTTTCTGGCTTTTAGCACTGTACTACAGTCTCATAAGATGTTTCAAGTTTTCTGTGTTTATTCATGTAACAACTCTGTAATCCTGAGTGCTGTGACTTTCTTTTTAAGCTAGCTAATAATTAGGTCCAAACAATTTAGTACAGGAGTGTATACACATGCCTAGCTGATCTTCTTGCCATGCTGGAACAAGCCTATTAGTGAAAACAACAGAGCACATTGGTTAAATGTTTCTACCTTGACTTTTCCCTTTTTGAATAAGTCAAAGTGTCTGCTGTGAAATATCTGTGCTGGAGGACACATTTCTCTTAATAGAGTATTGATCATGCTGCCAATAGTAGTGCTGGATAGTGACTAATCATTCTCATTACTGGCATTGAGAATCATTGTTTTGTATTAGTTCTATTTGAATAAACTCCATAATCTATTCAACAAGCTTCTTGATTCTTTTGGCAAAGACATTCAGAACAACAAAGTTTTCAGGGCTTCCTGGAGTTATTCTCTTCTGACATAGGAAGGAAGTTTTTCTTTTCAGATTCTTCCAAACCCTTTGCACTTCTTAAAGCAATGTTTAAGATCAAGTTTTTAAATCAAGATAGAAGTGCAACTTCTCAAGCAGACTGCTGCTGAATTGTGTGAGTGTGCCCTCCCACTCCATTTGAGAAACACTAAATTAGAGGATTATTTTAAACCAAAATTCTTGAAATCAGGCCATGTGAACTCAGTTATGGGGGAGGGGGCTGCGAGGAGTTAAGCAAGCCTTAAGCAAGGCACATACACCACAAGATAATTTCTAACATTTTTGGCAAGAATCCTAACTTATGAGAGAGTTAGCAAAGGCCTGATTATCTGGTGTTTCTAAAGTTTATCTTACTTGATTTTACGTTGGTAAGAGTGAGTTTACCATCCAAAATTATCTCAGAGAGAGACTAGGGCCACCCCAACTTGAAATCATAAATGTTTAACATGTAAACACTCAGAAATCCGGTTGTTAGTGGAGAACACCAAAGACTGCAGAGCCCATCCTCTGTGCTGATTTCTTTGACATTATGTGCTTTTGTAAAGCATGTCCTGTGAAATATACCAAACTAACACGGAGAGGAATTGGACCACTATTTCTAGTGCTGAAGATGTCCTTTGAAGACAACTACTCACCGCATTAAGCTTTAGCTCGTTCTGCTCATTTTAACCATATTTGTTTACAGCAAAGTTGCATTTGTTGGTGAGATTTCGAGCAGCAAGAGCAGAGACTATGGGTGTTATTATGAGTCAAGAACAGAACTGTTAAATCTGTCATTAGTTGTTTTCATGTGAGGGGCCTATCATCGTTTCAAAATCAAAAGATTTTAAAGACTTTATGTGTGTTCCAGGCTTGTCTCTATCATTTTAAGTAATTTTTTTGGCCTGTTTGCCGCATGTTTGAAAAGAGAGACAATGGATAGTGTCTTTAAGTAGGGTGAGAGATGAAAAAATGTGGGGGCAGAGGCTGTAGTCTAGCCAAGGCAGCCTGTGCTGAGGCAAGAGCCTCCATACATGGGGTGCTTGGACATAATCTGCAAGGCTATCAGCATTCCCAAGCCCTGTACTCTTATTCTATTTGGGGATAAAACAGTGCATTTGTAAGGCATTTCTAAATGTTTCCCAATTAAAATGTTGGACATTATTTTTCAAATAACACTACCTAAATAACCTTCATGTTAAGTCAAATTATATTGGTGCGTTTCATCAAGGAACAAATATAGTCAGTCTTATGTCAAACTACATCTTTGTAGCTTTATTATTTTATATATTTTGAGCTTTACTCTACTTCACATCTGAAACTCTCTCAAATTCGACATGGCTTTAGAATGAGTTGCTTAAAATGTTGAAGGCTTCTTGTTTTGTTTTCCAACCTTGAAGCACAAGCAACTTTAGGGGTAAATGTGTGCACAAGGCTTAAGTACCAATAGCTGGTGATGGAGAACCCTTAACATTAATGGGAGGAATATTTTACTTGTATAGAATAACACATGATTCTTTTGAACGTCAGCATTCATTCTCTGACCTCACCTAAATGTGGGGTCCCTTGGGAGTACCAGGCCCAAATGGGGAAAACCCTGCATACACAGAAGTCCATCTGGGATGAATGATGAAACAGCCTCCAACAAATATAAATAACGTACACCGTAAATATCACTGCCTGTTTCTGGGATAAAGTACAACATCACAAATAGATGTGAATGTGCAGCAGATGAGGGCTGGTTTTCATCGTTGTCGACCGCTTTGTGAACATAGCCGCGTTTAGCTCCACGTGGAGCATTCTCTGAGTGCCACATACCTCTAACATTAAACAGATACTTACGATTAATGAGGATGAATGACAGAGTGGATGCCCGGTTAGTACATCAGTCAGACCCCAACCTCTATTAATGGCACTATCTGACCTACTGAAGAGCAAAGGCGCGGCTGGAATTTGGACTATCAACTTGTTGAATCCAAACGATTGCCACCCGGCTTTAGGACATGTTCCATAGCTATAAATTCCTCTCTCAGAGGTGTCAGTTTGTCAGTGCAGTTGTTACATTTAAGCCACCATAATTTAATATTTACAGAGATGCTTTACTGCATACAAGAGTTACAGTAAGTAAGTAGTACTGCAATGTCTTTAATATGTGAGTCATGAACACTGTAGAGATTATCTCTTAAAACTGAATTCCAGTATTTCAGATTTATCATTAGATATGAAAACTATTGCATGAACAAGGCCGCATTTCTCTGACATATAATTTGAATCAATTCAAGGGCCACTTTGATCCAGTGCTGATGTGAGATATTGAAACATTGACTTGGATGATTAAATAGGGTAGCTGTGAACATGTGTCAATCTCTGTAGCCAATTATAAAAATTCAGTTTGATATTATTTTTGTTTAGGACAATCTCTGCATACTAAGCCAAGTGTCATTAGTGCATATACTGCAGTCTCCTTGAAAAAAATTGGAAACATTATTTCGGCTGATTACTTCTACCCTTTTTTAATACTAACCGGTATTGTATCTTGTATCTTTGGAAAGCCAGATTAGTCCCCTTTACAACAAAGTACAGCTTGTAAGGCTCGTACATTTGTGGAATAAGCAAACCAGCTAAACGTGTGGGTAGTGCCTCACAAAAAAAAGTGTGCCAAAATCTCCTGCAACTGGAAGCTGGTGTTCCAGTCACAGAGTGGCAGCATTAATTAGTTTGTGGGACTGAGGAAGTCAAAGACAGAAGAAAACAATTAATAAGCCAAACAATGAGGGGAACACGTATAGCTGGAGCTTTGACATTTGCTCTTTGTTGTTTAACAGTTGACTGGTGAGTCATGAGTTGCCATCCCATAGTGAAGTGTTAAGCCAGAGTTGTACCTCTGTAAAAAACTACACTGAAGTCTATGCTCTGGGTCCATGTAGTCCTGAACTGATTCAGAGGGCTGTGCAAAAACCCTGATGTCCACTTCCTTGGAACTGTAACTGTACCTCAAACAGTGTGGATCATAATCTTTGAGGTTATTCCCTGGCACAGAACAGGGTGACAGCCAGTCTCTGAGGACATCTCAGGCGTGATATTTTGCACTACGTTGTAATACAGACAACATGTCAGGATTGAATACAAATACAAATGTATTATTAACAAGTGCTTTAGTAGTGTGGACATACAGCAAACAAGTATGAATGCAAGTAAGTAGGATTGGTGAGTCCCTTGTGTAAGTGCTTATTAACTAAAACTGTATTTGTACCTTTTACAGGTAAACTTTTACTGTTTTCTTTATACAGTTTCACTTGCAAGGTCTTTTCCAATATGTGCAGGTGAAGGTGCATTGTTGTAGGGACTAAAAATGATCCTCCAATAAATGAATGTATTTTTGCATGCAAATCACAGTACAACCTTATTTCTGTCCTATTTCTTTGAATTGCTACTGAACATAACTATCCCTGTGTTTTTAAGCCTTTGACAAATATAGTTGAAAAATAACTTGTCTTTCACATGACTGATATGACTGCTTTTGGATCGTGAACTAAGTCAGAATAATTTGTCCTGTCCCTGTCACTCAAAAGGCTAAGCCCTATAAAGCCGGCCTAATTTTCAGCAACAATCTGCACCTGAAACCGTCTCCCTCACCAACATGATAATGTCACCACCCGAGTAAACCACACACATACACACACACACACCCATACACATACACACACACGTAAACACACCCACACTCAAATCCTCACATTTCACTTTTTAATTAGCGGTGTCAACCTGCTTCCCCCGCTGGTTTTCACAGTAAACAACTAGCATTCTCATTACTGCGATTACAGGAAAAAAAAAAAACATAGCAACATTGTCCATTGTCAGCTTGGCGGCGAAACAGGTCTCCACTCGCCCCGTCTCGCTGAAAAGGAAAACAGCTTAAAAATGTAAATGAGGGATTATTGAAATGGTCACATTCTCAGACAGCTCTGTGAACATCAGCACATGCCAGATACAAGACACAGCAAGGACCTTCTCTGTGTAGGAGAAAAAACACAGACATGATGGAGAGAGGACACGAGAGAAAGAGAGATAACAAACATGACCAGTGACTGACAGCCCAACACAGCCCCAGGACTGCAGAGGCCCGAGCAGAAGCAGTGGTATAGGACCCCTCAGGGTGGTTCACTGTACGGTAAATGAACTGCTAAGACATATCTAAAGTGATGCAAAGTGGAGTGATTTATTGGGTCAGCTCCACAGAGGTATGCTAGGCTACATTCCCGACACGCCTCCATCACTGACAGAGAGATTAGCAGGGGGCTCTTTCCTGGGATAGACTTGTCTCTAAAGAAGATAACACTCGCATTAAGAACTTAAAGCTTTACAGAGCAGCCAAGGAGGAGTCATGTGTGCTGAGTCATTGTCCATGACTGTTATAAGGAGGAGAAGGAATTTTGTCCAAAGTGCTCATAAAACTGGAAAAGACTGGGAACTTTGACTAGCAATATAATACCTGTCACAACAATGGGTTTAATTAGCCCTCTTCTAAAAATATTCTATGATATGATTTGTGCAGACACTGGGTTCATTGTGCTATTTTATCATGCTTATATTTCATAAACATTTATCACAAAACTGTTTCCCCACACTGTTTTACGACAATTATAAGATATGATTTATAAAACAATGTAATTTCATCTGCATAACCCATCATTCAATATTTATCATGATACTGGGTTAACTGTACAATTTTGTCTGGTTTCTTTAATCCATTTATCATGATCCTGGAAACATGATACAATAGGTGAAACAGCAATATGTGAGCTACCTTGGTGGAAGTTTGTGCTCTTTGAGTGCTGTCTAGTTTTCTATGATATCATATCAATCACAAAACTAAATTCACAAAATGCAACTGGTCTTCCAGCAATATGATATATTCAGATATTGTATTAAGGGCATGTTTTAATCTATTATCTTTTGAAATATAGTATACAAGTATCAAACTATATGTATACTGAGTTCATAAAGCAGTTTTAACAATTCATTTTACAATATATTGATCACAGTACTAGATTAAGGATGTAGTTCTTTTATGTCATGATTTTTATTTTATTATACATATAAAAATACCTGGTCTCAAAATGTAGTTTAGAAAAATATTCACAATAACAAGCTCTATTAAAAGCACTCATGTAACGTTGTCCACTGATGGAGCCCTCCCCTCACAGGCTTCCTCCATTGAGAGGCTTACAATTTTGCTGCCAACATGGTTTAATTTTTTGTTCTTGAGTTAAAGAAGGATGCAAAATCCCTCTGGAAACTAGCCCAGATGACCCTTCTACAGAGTCCAATCTCTGAAGGAAAGCTCAGAGAGGAGCAAATCAGTGCTGTTGCATGCTTCCATATGATGCTCAGCAATCACAGAAGGATAGACAGTAGTACCTGATTGACTTATTCGAATTCTGTTGTTAAGTATTGTGTTAACTTGATGAGACTATGATTGCTTTTTAATTCAAATTAAAGCCCAAATGCACCGTACAAATGTGATAGCTGTGCCATCCTGATGCTTCCTTTAAATTGTTATAGATCAAAACAAACTGAAAATGCATGAAACTGTTTTTGCTCATGGGACTTTCATCCTGGCAGTGGTGTAGGGGGAAGTATTCTCCGTTGTTCCTGTATGTTAACATCAATGAAGTCACATTCTGATAAAGATCACTTTTTAAAGATATTTAAATAGTAATTCAGGTGTTGCAAAATGGTCCATAGTTCCTAAAACTTGTACTTTCAGTTAATAGCTTTGTTTTTCAGCTCTTCACTAGTTTAAGAAAAAAGGTTTCAAATCTGCTTCCAGGTGTATTCAATACAGATGTTTTTGTGTCTCAAGCTTTGCATCATATTGCTGTTTTACATTTGAGATTGTGTTGATTGTGCTATTGTGTCATTTTGCAAGGCTGCTTAGTCATTTCTGTTTTGACCAAACATTGCTAACGTGTATACTTAAGTATTTTTGAAGTGTGGTTGTTTAAGGTCAGTTTCAGTGGTAAATACCTAAGCCATGGTGATTTTTGATCAACTCTGCCCCTGTAATGAGAGAACAGGCATTGAAGCTGTAGATTGTTACAGATGGGGCCAAGAGCTCCGCATAATCTACTGAATTTTAGGGTGTAAAACTACAAAAAAAACCTGCGGTAGTTACACATGGTACTGAACACATTTACAAAACTATACTTTCAGCTGCAGAGCCAATTTGTAGTGCCCCTGCTGGATAAAAGCAAGCCGCTATGTTTGTTGCGCCATTTATTTAAATTGTCCTAATATGTACGTATTTTTTATTGTATCATTGCATCACTAGTGAAAGCAAGAGGCGCATAATTTGAGCACCAAAAACTGTGACATGCATCAAATTCATGCTGGCATTTCCACTGAAAAGCTGCTCTCAGGTGGTGTCTGTAAGCACAAGAAAAAGTCGAGAGTGACATTCACTCTACTCCAGTCTGTACAGTGCAGCATCATGCATGTTGGAGAGGAGACAGAGCTGCTGGGAGGGGTAAAAAGTTTTATGGACAAATCTCACCCTCCATCACTACTCTGGCTGGCTGGTGGTCCGCAGGAAGAAAGAGAGGAAGGTGACCGGCCCACACTGGTGGGGTTAAATAGTCCAGTTCTTCTTCTTTGGACAAAAGGAAACGGGTTAGAGGGCATTGAGAGGAATTGTGTGTGTGTGTGTGTGTGTGTGTGTGTGGGGGGGGGGGGGGGGGGGGGGGGGGGGTTGAAGGGGGGGTTTGATTGAAGATAAAGAAGTAATGGGTAGAGGCACAAGGACAGAAGATGACAGATAGAGAGCGAGAGAGAGAGAGGGATAGAGAGAGAGAGAGAGAGACGTCTTGAGAGAGAAAAACACCAACCGATGGATTTAAACACCTCTGACCACACTGCATTCCTGGAAAGTAAAGCAAAGAGGATTACATTTGTGGGAACTGGACATGAGCTGAGTATGTGAAATGGAAAAATCCAGGGCACATGGTAAAAACAGTGAAAGTGTTACCCCTCCTGCCCTCCTCTCTCTCGTCTACATTCCTTTTTTGTCGTGAAGGTGAAATCGGATCTGAGAGAATTACACTACGTCACAGCTTCAGAGGATCACTCCTCAATTTGTATTAGGAGCTTCAAAGGTAGACAGGAGTAACCATTTAAAGAAGGTAAATCACTGCAAGACTGCAGACACTTCAGCCTCTAGAATTTCAGCTCTTCCCTTCTCTGTCGATGCCTCATCTACCCGGCAACATTTCCTCTGGCAGTCCGCTAACAACACCTATTGTTAAGTGATGGGAAGATGATACAGCTACCTCTTACTGCTTTGCACGCTTCACATCATTCAAGTTTGTACCTATTTAGAGACGCAGTGGCTGAAACTGAGAGGTTATGCAAGCCTTTGAATTCCTGCTGGCTCTACCTTTGAGAAACACTTAAAGTAGGCTGTGGCTGTAAATAGGCATCATGGATGGGTATGTGCAGAAGAATTTAAGAGCAGTGGTCTTTTTGGAGAGGTCATATGTTGCCTTAAATCAGGTTCATATGTTCACATTTGATGACTGCTAATGTATGTTCACATGCACAAATGTTAAAAAGTTTGTCATGCTTGTCACTATGACAGGCATAGTGGGCCTCATGTGGGCCAAGCCTGCTCTGGTTAACAGGTCATCTCTATGGTGACTGGTCAGTTCAATAAGGATGCAACAAATCGTCGGTCCACTCTACAAAAGTCAAAAACATAAATGTTCAATGATGGACTTCATCATCGGAGAGTCATTAAATTACATCATCCCATGTTTCTAGTGTAATGCATGGATATAAGATTGTTTTCTGGGGTGGATTATACAGCGGAGTAGGTCATCTTACTCCTCTTCCTATCTTTGATGGAGCAGCATCATCAAACAGCGGCCACAGAGCAGCAGGAAAACACAACGAAGTAGCCACTGTTATGCTATCATGTCCTAAACCTTTTGTTTCTCTTGGCATATTTTACCTTCTACACTGATTATAAAGGAATTAAATGTCCTCATATCAGTCTCCACAGTTTCAACAGGCACAATGGAGGCTTGTCTGTTCCAAGACAAGTTGGAGAGTTTAAGGGGCTAAAGTTGTGGCTAATTTAAAAGCTAACCACATCTCTATCTACAGCTGCTGCAGGCAGACACCAGCGCTTCCCTCACATACAGCAGCATGTAGACTGGGCAGACTGCTGCTCTCAGATAAAACTGAACATTTTTCTCGCTATTTATTACTGTCAAAGATCACATTTAGTGCTCCGCATGTGACAAAGAAACTCAAACTCAGTCTCAGTTTTCTGCACTCTGTCCTCACTTAGCTCCAGTTTAATAAACTTGAGGAAAAGGATCATTTCTGCTATTTATTTATCAGCTCTTTATTCAACAGTTCAACAGATAGGGAATCAGGCATGATATTTCTTTTTATAAGCAAGTCGCCTCTTTTTCATTTTTTGGGAAAGGACTGTTATGTTTGTGTTTCTACCTGAGGCTAGGTTACGCAGTTGGGATACAAGCTTAATAATGTGTTATTTGTTCTGTTTTACTGCTTTGCACAACATACACACATCTTTTGTAGCTGAATTCACACAAGAATCATAACAAACATGTCATATACCCTGCACTACATTATCCAAAACCAGACAAATGTGAGTCTGTTCTTTCACAAAGGTTTTGCCTAAAGAGCCCATAATATGCTTTTTTAAAACAGATTCATACACTTTTTAGTCTGTTTAGCATGTCTCCTCTGCATGCTAGAGTACTTCCATGCACAAGACAAACAGTCAACATCACGTCTTCTCTCTTTCCCCCTGTTTTAAATGTTAAGTAGCTGCCTAAAATGGCCCCTCCTCCCTAAGAGACATTTAAGGTGAGATCCTAACATTGTTTTGTTAGCAGTTTAAGCTCACTGTTTTGTAGCGGCAGAGAATTACCTGTAGATTAAATACAGAGTCCCTAATAGCTTGCCATTGAGAAGCTATTCAATGATCACTCACTTTAGAGCAAGCCCTCAGACTGGACTAAAACCAAGAAGATATTTTGAACAATGATGGTGTCATTGTTAGCAGTCCCTGAAAATGAAGAAGCTGGTTTAAGGTCAAATATGGGCTCTTTCATAAAACCACAAAGGACCAGAAAGAACAGGGTACATGTCTGTTGACGAAATGATTCATCTTTTCTAAAAATCTATTGAGAATGAGAGTTGAACACTGCTTTCAAATCTCACTTTCCCATCAGCTTATATACGGTATGTCACAGTTCTATCATCCAGCTCACCTTTTCATTGCCTCAGAAATGGAAGACATTACTGCAAGTGAACATCTGAAGTGAAGGACACAGTGCCACTGTGATGTATCTTTGCATACACCATCTCCCTTGTTTAACCTTGGTAGCAGGGCACTTGTTTCAACTTAACTGATGAAATTGGACTCTATTTTTGTGACATAGGAGTTACTGCCCAAGGGGAAGTTAAGGAGTGAGTTTTATTTGCTTGTTACCTCAGAGCTCAGCTCAGGTCAACCATTAATTCAAACCCCTTTAAAGAACCTTGTTATAGACCTGAAAGATACAACAAAGAAAATGTGGAGCAATGAGGAAATAATTGAAGAAAAATACACAATATAGTGACATGGATGTTACACTTAAAGTGCTTGCAGCTGTGAGGCTGCATGTTGAACGCAGACGGGCAGGAAGACAAACAGTGACAGAGGAGGATCAGTTTCTAAACTAACAAACCTCTAAAGAGTCTGTCTGAACCTCCACAATCAAATAAATTCATGGATGAAGGTCCAGGCATTCTAGCAGCATTTAACAATTAATTGTGTAATTATTCCATCCACACTGCAAGATAATAGGGCTTAATGCGCTATTAATTATGTAGTTGGTTGTCAGACAAGAAGGTAAAGAAAGAAGCAGCATCTGGAGGCTCTACAGCTGTATCCCTCTTGAAGTCTGTGTTTTTTGTTCCTCCAGCAGAATCTCTTAATAGCGTCTTAACAGCAGGTCAACTACACCTAATTAAATCCACCTGCACTGAATAATCATCTTATTAAAATGATTGGATCAGCGGGGGAGAGTGCTGCCAAACTGTTCAACAGATTATCCCCATTATGAGTTTATTTGTGCAGCTTATTCATCTCTTCTCAATGTGCTGCATGACAGAGACTATTCTTCTCAGCAGCAAAAGGTGGAGCAACTTCTAAATATGATGAGGATTCCCTGAACGCTGCTTATTGTTCTTGACAGCTGAGTGCCTCATAATTTAATGACCAACATTATTAGATTTATACAGGAGACATCTCATTCTGATGCCAAGATTGCCTCTTAAGTAAAAGTGATTAAAGTGAAATATCCACTGGGGGATAGATTATTTGGCAGGTAGAAAGAGCTGATGCTGGATAAACTGACATGTACTACTCGACGTATAAATCTCTTAAAGCAGCACCAGCTCATAAAAGTCGGACAGAGTGAAAAATGGCTCTGGTTTCTTGAGTGATGGGATCAATAGCTGCCATGATTTTGTTTGGTGTAAACACTAAGGCTTCCTCTGTGGTTTGTTTTAGTGTTGCTGAGGTGTTTAACACTGCTGTTAATCTCAATGCCTCCAGGGTTGCACAGTCTGTCCGCACCTCTCGCTTTACAACAAAGGAATGTGTTTGTCTGTGAGTTTAAAACCCTGAACTCTGTGCACGTGTAGGTTAGAAATACTCTTACTCTAGAACATGCTCCTGTGAGGTTCAGTGCACTTAATAAGAATTCATTAAGCGATTTAATGGCTACGCAAAAGAAATTTTAAACTGTATAAAGGTTACGAGATGAGAGAGCTAAATTTAGTTAAACTGACTTGAAACTTCATCACAGAAAACACTGTCTTGGTCAAACTCAAAGTAAAAATCATACTGTATAAGTAATTTAGAATCACAGTTTTAAAATACCTTAATCACTCAGCTATCTATGCCAAAAAAAATAGATATACAAGATTTGAAGTGTTTAAGTAATAGGACAAAATGTAATTTACTTAACCACAATACACAATCACTGTTTGCCTTTTCCCTTTTACTATACTATTTTTTCCTATGGTGGACAAACTATACCCTATACCCTACCCTGATCCAATCCAGATTGACATCACAAAAAACATGTAAGTTTATAACAGCAAATCCCATTAATTTACAGCATTATGAGATTTGTAGTTTATTTGCAAACTGACGTCTAGTTTTTTCAAGCCTATGTCACTACATTTCCCAGCTTCCCTTGCAATGCTAGGGGAGGAGTTCTCAACGCCGCTCATCCCGGCGCTGTTAATGCTGCTGATAATGTCAGTACAGAAATAGTCCGTCATAGCAGAAGTCTGTGTGTAGTTGAGTGTAAAAAACCTAACCCCCAAATTCCACATAGAGCAAACGCGCTGTGCACCGAAGCGCTCCCACCCACAGGCTGGCGACATTGCCCACTGGAAGCGCCGTGGCGCGCACAACACCAACATCTGTACAAGCAGCAGCAAATTGGTTCAGTCAACAAGTTTCAAGACCCACTACTAACTAGGTCACTCTATTGGATGATATTTATGTCAACAATAATCCCACTTCTTGCAGACTGCTATTTTTCATTCCACAATGTGCATATAAAATAAATATAGGACTATAATGTTGGGTGGAAATCACAATATATGGGTGGAACTGAGCTGCTTGGCGGAGGTCTGCGCTCTCAGAGTGCGTTTCTAGTCTGTCAATGGGACAGACAGTATAGTTGATCCATGCTGCAGGGACCATGCCTAGTAAAAGTAAAATTGTAAAAGAAATTTGATTTTTAATGCATATTAAATTAAATACTACAAAAATAAAAATAAAAAAAACATTTTTAGAAAGAAAAGGATAATTTGCCCTTCTTATATTATTCCACTATCTTATGATACATCATACCCTCACCCTTGTATCACTATAAATGTTGCATACGGGAAGTCGGGAGAGGTAAAAAGCAGCAGTCTGTTTCTTTATAGATTAAATTTTATACTTTATACTTGCTTGCTATTGTGTTATGCTACTTTTACATCATCAATCATTTCTGACATTGTTCAAAGTGACTTTTAGCTGATGTTATTTTTTGGATATTTGATCCTGAAGTGAAATGATGCCCAGTATGTTGAGCTGACACCAGTGTACACCTATGGCTGTAAATTTAACAATCACGACAGTATGTCTGGGCCATTAAAAGACAGCATATTTGTTCCCTGCATTATAAAACATGGGAAATAAGTGCTGCTGATAGCGGGAATACACTCACCTCAAAGTGTCTTTGCACAAAGAGAATATGCCATTAGTGTCATTTTGGTGCATCTGCAGCAGCTGCAAAGGTTTATAAGGGGACACTAAGATGCTACATAAGTCTTATCAATCCTGATTACTGTTGGCAACAACATTATGTCCTTCACTGATTGTTTGTCATAAAGGCAAGTAAACGTACTGTTCTGGCTTCTTCTGTGGAGATCACAATCACAAAAGTGGTATATGATATATCATACAGCCATAATACAATGCAAAGCTATATCCCACTAAATGAAGTTAAAAATCACAAATTTCAGCAATACAGCAAACTATATAATCTAATTATATAGTCACTTAAGTACACCCATGCAGGATGACAAAGATGATTTAACCATTAAGCTGTAATGACCATATTGCTGTCTCATGTTTTACAGTGTCTACAGGTCACTACTTGACCCCTCAGCGGCATCAAGATCAGAAAACCGATCTTCCTCTCCTCCAGTCACTGCCTGATGATGAATGTGGAGCCTCTGAGGGGGCAGGATATGAGAACATTTTGAAACATCAGACACCTGGCACATCAATAGTAAACCTCAAATCAATGTTTAACAGAGCCTGCATTTAAATGAGAAAATCCAATCTATGGCTTCTGCATAATTAAATTGGTTTCTATAGCGGGTGCCAGCAACCCCAAGGTTATCCCTACCTAAATAGGCTGAAAGGGCGAGTCTGCCACTCAGAGGAGAGTGAAACAAAAAGCTCCATCAAACATCTCCAGCTTATTGGACAAACGATGGGTTTGGATGGACACTTGAAAGTACAGTTTCATCTTATAAGGTTCTGGAATCGCATTTGTAAGCAAGCCCACAGATTGGATGCTTGGCGGTGAGGTCTATTGTAGTTGGATATGGGATGCAGATCCTTTTTCCTTTGTGCTTTGTTGCAGATTAAGACAAAGTAGAGCCGTCTGGCCAGGCAGACAGGAGCCACCTATAGCCTCCAAATGCAGGATGAGTCATTTGGAACATTCCGGAAAGGATTTCAACACCCACCCTGCACCCCCTCATCCTCCTCTACCTCCTACCCCACCACCCCGACCCTTATTTTAATTACACACTATCCTATTCCTGTCTGAGGGTGTGAATTCCACAAGTATTTTCAGGCATCTAGGATGCATGTTAACCTCACGTCTAACCAGGAAGCTTTTAGACCTGTCCAATCTGTCTGCAAATAAATAGCACACAAAGTTAAGCTAAACAGGCAATTCCTATAGCACTGGCAGAGCTTGGCCAAGTCAAGTTATCTCAGGTCAGTAATTGAGATGTTATCCACACTGGAGAGGATCATTCAACAATGCCTCACCTCTCCTTTCCATTCAGGCTTAATCATCCCTCTTTACCTCGTTTGCTCTCCTTCTATCTCTACTTCCTTTCCTTGTAATTAAAGTCTCCTGCTCCAGTCGACATGGTGGCAAACCAGCTTCTGCTCACAAAATAAATGGCAACTTTAATTCCCCGGTGTTGCCTTAGAGATCTGGTCATATTAAGTGATGACTGCCCCTCCATCACGCACTGTAGCTTATCTTAGAAGTAGAGTTGTCCCTATATGAAGTGTGCAACAGAAATGCCCCATGTGCTGACACAAATAATAGACTACATTAAGTACTGGACAAAGTAAATTTGACATCAGCCTTTAGGTTGCCCAAGTTGTTTTTCGAAAGTGAATCAGTGGTGGTGGCCCTGAAAATGAGATCTTAGATTAACTTTTAATTAATCTATGAACAAAGAAAATGATGGAGTTGAGGTACCTTTAAGCCTCCTGAGAAACAAATGTTCCACTTTTTTCCACTTATATCATCCATACCCTTGGTTATCGACCTTTTGCAGACACATCACTGATATGACTTCACTCAGTTCATTGGATGGTGGAAGTACCACTGTTTTCAATAGACTGTAATGCATTTTAGCCAACAATTACATTTGCATTTTGAGCAATTAAAGGAACCAAAATTATCATAAATAATTTAGCTGACAGAACACAAATATCATGTACTCTATCAAATGAGTTGGGTCGCCGTAAGAACACTCAAGTTGTTGTTTTTTGGTGCACAGGCAGTGATCTTAAAGCATACAAATGCTTTGTTGCTGTCCTCACTGATACTGCTTTGATTGGTAATTAGTTCAAACATGTTTGAGGTGGGTTTGCATGAAGGACATGTCAGTAGTCTGGAGTTCTAGGCTGTCAATGGAGGGGACGTTACTCCCACTACACATAGGCTATGCGTCCTTCTGCCAGCAGCACTGATCAGCTGTTGGGCTGCATGCTAGAAAAAGAGAAAACACTCACTAACTAGGGAGATAAAGTGGTGATTTTTGCATAATTTATGACCACTTTATATATCGAATACATGTGGACACTTGTATGTATTGGAGTGTTAGCAGGTTTGAATGATAAATGTCAGAAACCTAAATTGGCCCTGGAGGACATGAGAAGTCAAAGTTACCCGTCGATGTAGGTTCTCTTAACTATGAGGATAAATCCACAAACTATGCAAAATATCAGTGTTATATGGTAAAAGCAGTTCAGGATGTATCTGGGGCCCTGTCCACACAGATATGAAAATGATTTATTTTGATTTTGATTTAGAAAACTTTTCTGTAAACATGGCATTGTTTAAGACATGCCTGTCCACACAAAAATACTGCAGTATATTAGTCAAGCCTGTAAGTGGCATTGTAATGTTGCCACAGACATACACCAAAACCAGAGAAAAAAACCTGAAGCATGCAAATAAAACATGTGCAATGTACAGATGCAGCTGCTTCAATTTTCCCCCTCAAGCCAAAAGAGAGTTCCAGCCAGTTACCAGCCAGCTTTCATCCACTGTGTGTTCCCTCCACGCTTTTTGCGGTCATGCCTAAATTCCACATTCATGTGGGGTGTCCCAATGAGATGGTGCTATCCTCACAAGAACACATATAACGCAGTATTTGAGGCACCCAACAGACATGGAGTTTCCTCACAATGTTTTATAAAATAATATCAATGTATAATATTTTTTATAGCTACCTTATGGAGATCACAGTTTTAGTGCTGATCAGTATGAGTGTGATTATTTGACACTTCACTAAAGAACAACAATGCATAAAAGTCAGTGTTGCTGTTTATCAATGATCCAAGGTTGTAATAGTCTGTAGTTAACTGAAAATAATTCACCTTATCAGTTCTTATTTCATCAGAAAACATGGCAGCATATGACAAAAAAACTGTCATTCTAAGAGTTAAAATATTTAAAAATTAATTAGTTTTTGATATCAATGATTAGGTCAGATGTAGGTGAAAAAATATCCCAACGAAAGCAGCATATAATATTAACTCTTTTTAAAAAGCACATTTTTGTGCTTAGCGGTATGAATCTGACTAATATCAGACCCGGCCCTAAGGGTTATGACAATCTCTGCTCACAGGTGTTCACTTGGACCTTTTAGTCCATTTCTCTCTCTCTTGTTATTACCAGTTATGATGAATTAAAAACCACACATGTACATCCAATAAAGCAAGTCAGAAATCTTACAGTGTTCAAAGTTTAGAACTCACCTTGGTTGCAGGTCTTGCCAGTGTAGCCTGGGTGGCACTTGCACTTGTTGGGTCCAACACAGTCTCCATGCTTGCAGCCAGGCTGACACACAGCTATTCAGGGAGGATTCAAAGAGGAAGACACAGATCAGCACAGAGCCCTGGAAGACTACTTGTTCAAGATCAAGATGACAAAGCACTTAATCCTGCTGCTTCTTGACTTGGCTGTGAATTATCTGTTTACTCTCAATACAGGAAGAGGACAGCGTGAGGCCTCCTTCAATAGGAAAAACGTTTCACTTTGGTGACAGTGTATTTATCTTTTACTAATGATAACAGAGCAGCTAGCTATCCCCCAATGCAGAGTTTTATCTTCCCCTCTGACACTAAATAATTCAATTTTAAATGTGATAAATAGAAAGTTTGACCTTTTAAAGCAGGAAAAGTTTGATTTCCCTGTTTTTGAACGCTGCACCGCCAAATGAATGTACCTTTGTGAATATATTTCCCCCTGGGACTGAGGCAGAAACAATTAGAGCACCAAAAACAGCACATTATAATTAGTGCCTTGGTAAAATGCTGCCCTGCAGATTGTACACAGTGCGTGGATGGTGATATTTTGGGTGTGTTCACAGACGCTCTGCACAGCCTCGGTTTCTCTCTGTGTTCATTCTCCGTGAGCTGGAGGCTTGCCCTGACGCTTATCTGACTCTGCTCGCTGCACCCAGCTGCTAAGCATGTCTGATACACTGGGCCTCAGCCAAGTGTTACTAATTTTCATTAAAAGCTTCATTAATTCTGTCATAATACAGTGCAATCAGAGGACTTAATTATCACTGTGGTGGAGGAGGCAGAACATACATGTGTGGTTGTGTGTGACAGAGATAAGAGAGAAAGACTGTGGTGAAGGTTGCCTTTGTTGTATATTGAAAGATGTGACAGGATTCAGAGCCATGCTTGAGAAGTTTTACTTAATTATCTTGTCAGTGTTGCTTTACATATTGCTCCAAACATCCTCCTTGAAGTATCTTTAAAATCAAACAGAAAGATTTTATTTGTGAAAAAAGAGCGCTTCTCAAGACCTTAAAGTATGATACTTACAAAAGGGGGAAAACGTGTGACCAAAAAGCAAAATGTTTAAATAATCCATGTCCCGGCACTCAGCTTGGTTTAAAAGATATAAAAGTTCCTGAATATAAATAAGGCTGCAAACATTAAGAATTACCCCAATGCCTATCAGGCTCTGCCTTCTTGAAGACAAATTCATACACTGGTTGTTTTTCAATTACATATTATAGCAAACGCTTTGTGCAGTATGAACAGTATGTGGAGCAGTCTGAACTTTGACTGACTGCCAGATGGCTGATTCTTTGCTTTAAGGTAGACCTGGTTTAGCTGATTCTTCTTTTCTTTTTTCTGGTGGGTGGAAGCCAACATTTAAAGGTGAATTACTGCTACCCACTATGCTGGAGTGGGGGTTAGGGCTAGAGTTACTATTTCTACAAGATAAATGAGAAATTAATTATTAATTAATTAATCAATAATCATAAATAATCCAGATTCTGTTAAAATGTTTACAAGATTTTGTGTTCTACCTTTGCAATGCAATGCTTAGCTGATTTTTCTGACCTTAAAACATAGGTACAAAAGAGCACAGCTAATGAATAATGCCTCTAAATTGTTGCATTTATGAATTGAAAGAAATCTCAGAATTGCTTTTTATTTTTATTGCTTTGACGGATGAGCATTTACTTTTGAAATCTGCATCTTTTATATAACAACTAAAAAAAAATAATACATTGTAATGTAACTGAGGTAATCCTAATGCTAATAATGCTAATGCTGCTGCAATGTATATACTTGTTGTCCTTAATACTGATCTTTGATCAGTTGGCTCTTGGCAATGTGGGAACCAGTTCACAAAGAAAGCTAATCAGAAAAATAGTGCTGTTTTGTTTTGTTTTGTTTTTTATTCAAAGGAGAGCACATTTTTGCTAGCCTCTGAGGGCATGTGTCTGTCACTGCAACCTTGTGAAGGAGCAAGCCACTAGGCGTTGGTGTATTATTTTTTTATTTTAAATACCAATTTTTGGGCTATTCTGTATTTGTTGATAGTTTTTACACACAGGAACACACTGATGGAACAGGCAAGAAAGGCTTCCCTCTGCTATAAACTTCTGAGAAGTTTATTGTCCCATACTTAAACCATATTCTAAGCATTTTTTTATATTAATAAAGTTTTATTTGGATGTACTAACCAATAACAGGCTAAATCTCAATAAGAGAACCCATTATAGGAGCATATAGCAATTCAGTGTTGTCAGATGCTTCCATAGGATGCTTTCTGGTCTTGGTAAGTTAAGATACTCCTAACAGACTTCTACTTATCCTCCTATAAAACATTACATTAACATCATCAAAGTATAAATACCTTTTAATTAACATAACTGCAAAAAATCCTGATGCAATGATTTGTTATGTTAGTTATGTTAATGAGATGATATTAGCTTATCAGTATCTATGTATATTTTGATTATGAAGAATTTCTTTCCAAACAGCAGCATTATTGACATAAATATGTTAAAAACCCATTAAACTGTCTACATATCTTAAAGACATTCATCCTTGTAGTGGTGTAAGGAGAGGGATGCTCCACTAAATATATATAAACATCACTGAAAAGACAAGAACTTATCTGCTTTAAGCAATCAGAATGTTATCCCTGTTTCAGGGTCCAAAGTTCCAAGAACTTTAAGTTATTACCAATGTCTCAGATTTTCTGCAGTTGTTCAATGATTTAAACAAACATCACTTCGTAGAAATATAGATTAAGATGGCACTTCGGTTGGGCATAGTGTTCAGTAGTGTCAGCATTAATCCAGAGCTCTTTCTGCCTTTCTGACTGATAACCAATGGTTGGATATGTTGGGAAAATGGATGAATCTGGAGAGTCGTGGGTGACACGCAGGATAGGTGCCACAGGCCGGATTTGGACCCTCAGTTCTAGGGTATGCTGACATTATTGTATGGCTATTGGTGCTCTATTTTGACATGATATCTAATGTTAGTAGCCCCATGAATTGAAACATCCAACTGCCTAGAACTATGTTGTGTTTTCTGGGGCTTTTTGGAAAATAGCCCCTCTTCCCTTTTAGCACATCTGGTGTTTCATGTTCATATGTATAAGTGTAGAGAGCAGTTTTACCATTTGGCAAAGGTGGGCGATTGCCTGGAGCCTTGAGCTCCTATTGGGGAGTTAAAACAACCGTTATAGGTATGCATCAATTATGAAATATATCTATAATCATTTCAGTGACAAAGAAATGTATTTTGATTGTAAATAAGGAGCAAAGAGTGAAAAAAGATGGCATCAAGATAGAGTCTGACCATCCAACCAAGTCCCTGAAGAGGACCCATGACCCTACCAGCAGGGTCAAAATCCCTAAAGGTGCCTTAAAATGACTTCATACCAAGTAAATTACAGTGAGAGTAGTGAGCTGGTGGATAACTTTGCAGCAAAATGGCATGCATTTAATTCATGACAGCAGAGGAAAGGATATTG
Organism: Cetoscarus ocellatus; assembly: GCA_037902135.1. Taxonomy (NCBI): domain Eukaryota; kingdom Metazoa; phylum Chordata; class Actinopteri; order Labriformes; family Labridae; genus Cetoscarus; species Cetoscarus ocellatus. The sequence continues at coordinate 1,259,686 of JBAMNC010000871.1, read as the reverse complement.
CTCCAAATAAAGGCATGTATTATTATTTTTAGAGGTTAAACCTGGCCCAGAGACACGTTATATAATTGTGTTCATGTGGTGAGTTTGAGTTATGTAGCTCCTAAGAGGTGATGAAATTCACTGATGGGTCTTGGGCTTTTTTTTATTCCAGATTTGGTTTTGACCTGCACTTGGCAAGTGCTTCAAATTTTTTGTTCACTCATTATGATTGCTTTAAACCATGGGGAGGAAGGGAACCATATTGGTATTTGCCTGGGGCCTCCAAATGACTTAAACTGCCCCTGATTACCATAGTTTAACTGTGTTCCCACTTCCAGAAAACTGTGAATTTGTTTTTAAAGATAAACCAGACTAAATATTTTACCTTATTTTACATGGAGGGTGTTATGTTTATTTCAGTCTGTGCCGTGAGATAACTTTACACTGCATTAAAGAAAAAGTGGAGGCTGATAAAACTATTCGTGCTCGTGTGCCAGAGGCTTTTGCATCAAAACACCTGCCCCTTCAAATACAGTGGTCTCACTGAGATTAAAGAGGGTCTGATATGCTTGACTCACAAATCGTAGTTTCTGGTGTGGACTTGCCATCATAAATAACCTGAGCTGGGCACTAATCAGTTAATCACTAATTTGCAACTTTGCACTTTTCATTCATTTCTAATGCAGCCATTTAAGGGAAAAACAATTACTGAGATATTAATCTTCCATGAAATTCAGTTTCTGTTAATGTGATTTTCAAAGTCTAGAGTTTTCCAAGGTAGAGACGGGTAATATATATATAAAAAGGTCTGAACTGTTTTTAGCTTTGAGACAGTTGGTGTTTTTGAGAGACATAATGTATTCAAGGCTTTTAATAGATGAATGTATCTAATCATGACTAATCTTCAAAGTTAAAGTAATTAATTTTAGTTAGGCCTACCTGCCCCCTAAGTTCTGAGCGTTTCCATACAGGAGGGCAGAAGAGCTGCATCTGATCCTCTAAAAACTTTCATTTTTTAATTCAACTTAAATGAAATCCTTGCTTACAAGAAATGCAAGACACAAAATTAAAAAAAAAACAAAACAAAAAAAAAAACCACCCAGACATGGGACCTCGAGTCAGATTATGAAGAAAAGTTAACTTTATGTTCTTGACATTTAAGTTTTATTATTCAAATGTTGCTGCACTACTATGCCAGTGTCATCTGAGACCATGACAGAGAAGCAGTTTTAAAGTTGTTGTTGTAAAGCTGTTCTGACAGTCTCTGAATGTACTACAGACTTAAAATGAAATGTTTAAGTTCATTTTGGCTGATGTAAGCATATTTATTTATCCCATTTGACTTAACAGTTTGGCTATGGAAGGTTTTTTTTAAGTCCATGAGCTCTTTATTACTTTAAGGGGCCACAAGATGGCCCCAACATGTCATTGGCACTCCTGGCCATTTACTGTTTACTGTTCTTTAGTATAGTTTCTTTAATAGTGTTAGCTAAAATGTATACATGGTCTGGTGGACTGCAACACCAAATTGTCCTTTGAGATAAATTAAGTTGTCTGAATCTATGGTGGGGCAGCACGGTGGCGCAGCAGGTAGTGCACGTGCCTCACAGCAAGAAGGTTGCTGGTTCGATTCCCGGGGTTGGGCAGGGCCTTTCTGTGTGAAGTTTGCATGTTCTTCCCGTGCATGCGTGGCTTCTCTCCGGGCACTCCGGCTTCCTCCCACAGACCAAAAACATGCTCATTAGGTTAACTGGTGACTCTAAATTGCCCTTAGGTATGAGTGTGAGCGTGAATGGTTGTCTGTCTCTATACGTCGCCCCGCAATCAACTGGCAACCGGTTCAGGGTGTACCCCGCCTCTCGCCCAATGACAGCTGGGATAGGCTCCAGCCCCCCTGCAACCCCGAAAGGGATAGTCGGTATAGAAAATGGATGGATGGATGAATCTATGGTAGCTTGATGTATCCACACTTAAACTTTTAAAGAGTATCCAACAAAAAAGCAAGAGATATTCTCGACAAACTGTCTTCATTATGTGATTATTCTGTGAATTATGCCAATGTTTGATACTACAAGGTGAAGCATACTTTTGACATCACTGAACTGTCTGTACATTTGTTTTTCTTCAGTCAAAATATGACATTCAAAGGAGTGGTGGTGTCCTTATTTGACATCACTGTGGGACCAAGGGATGCTGTCAGGTAAAGTAGTATTTGCCTGCTTACGCTGTAAACAATCCAGCATGGCCTGCTGTCAGCACAAGGCTCTCTGCATCAACTGTGTACTCGATCATTTAGCAGTATGTTAGATAATCACCCATCTGTTGCTAAGTTCATAATGACAGTAAAAACATGGTAACAGGGCTTTGAAGCTGACATTGCTGTTCAGTACCCTCTTTTCTTTATAACATGTATGCATGTCTTCCACTAAACAGCTTCCTGATTTCTTTAAGTTTGGTCAGGGCCAATGGTCAAAATTAGACAATGTGCAAATGTCAATCAGACATCAAAAAATTAGTGTCGCTTTAAAGAATTTAACTGAAACAGTACAAGTTTAGATTAAAAAAATAACTTGATGATTTGGATCATGAGGACCCTTTCAGATGGAGCAAGATGCATTTTCATTAAAAAATTACAAACAGGAGACTACAATGCAGCTTTAAACAAAAAGTTAGATGGCTCTACAAATCATTTTTTCCTGGTCTGATGGTTTTGTAAATCATGGCTGCTATGTCAGTATGCTTACTTACACCGGTTTGAACAGATCGTCCAACATGTTTGCCTTCTTGCTCGACACTTTTCTGCTCTTCCATTTCAAATGCAGAACACAACAAACTTCCATAAGCCCACACTGCCATATGGCATGGTCTCTTTTAAAGAAACTGCTGTGAACTCTAGACCACCTCTCACATTAGAACTATACTTATACATTACCCATTATGCACATATGAAATAAGACTTAGTGGATTTTGATGTTTGCACTGAACAGGGAGAATGGTGAAGCAAGAGCTCATTATTTGGAGCATTTTTTCTTTATTCATTAAAGCAAGAAATACGGTGAGAGCTTCTTTAATACTGCTGCAGGACACCGAATAGAACTGCAGAACAAAGACTTGAATAATACTCTCTCTTTATGAAATGTATGCTCTCTGGATCAACTTACATTGTAATAAATTTCCATTTGTGCACACTGAGAGCAGTGGAGCTATCAGCTGCTCATGTTTCAGTCTGTAGTATTGTTCAGGCAGAATTCAAAGGCACCGAGGTATGTGACAAAACCTTTAACTGGAGCCGATAACATCTCCAGACCAATTTCACTTTATTAGGCTATGTAATCTAATAGAGAGAAAGGATTCTTAGCCCACTGTGAGCAGCCTGTCATATGAGCTTTGCTGTCAGCACTCCGAGCAGACAAAGATGAAGATACATTAAAAAATGTCCCAATTTGTTGAAGAAAAAGGAAAAGACTTGTTCTTTAGTTAAAGTTTACTAGATCTGGGTCTGGTCAGAAGATAACACAAAAGCTTGTGATGTTGTTAGTTAGTGGGTAAGTGAAGTGGAGTTCTTTCTGTTCCTCACCCACATGAAGGAGAGTTTGATTAGCGGGATCAGAGGCGGATATCAACAGGCTCCCCCTCTGAGGGTATTTTTAAGCCTCTGGTCTGGCAGAAAGAGATCACGGAGCAGCCAGTTCATTAACCGCAGCAGAGGACATGCAGCACTAAAAATGGTCGTACCAGCTGGAAGGCCAAACATAGCACTATCGTCCCTTGTCTGTTCCATAAGCACCATCAAAACATGCGGAGCGATGACACACTTTCTCTGAGGTTTACATCAGCCTCTCCTCCGGACAACTCACTGAAACTCCCTCTTTTGATTTAGTGATGGCTCATTGATGCAGTATGGGATACACAAAGGACAGTATTCTCTTCAGATTGATAAAAGTGCTGAGCATCAATTAGTCAAAGCAGGATGAGAAAATCAGAATTTGTTAATTACAAATTGCATCATCTTGCAATCAGCAAAGTAATTACCTGAGGCTGCTTCTACTGAATATTTCATTGAGTTTGTTTGGTTTTAATTTTTTTTTGCTTAATCAAATCATGGCTCTGGCAAGAAAAAGGAAGTATAATCAGAACTGTTTTTTGTCTGACAGACTTTTTTTTGACTGGGAAGTAAAATGCAAAATATCAAATTACAGCAAGAGTATGTGACTCATTCCTAGTCAAAATGTTCTTATTTTAATTATTTTTTGCCATATTTACCCGAAAAGTGGAAGTAAATGCCTCATTTCAAGACTTAAAAAAGCCTAGACTGCTTGAAATAGATAATAGGTACTTGTGAATCCATCTTTCAAAGAGAACTTTGTTACTGAGTGTCTTGAATTTGATTATCTATTTCATGAATAATGACTTTTAGAAGAATAAACGAATTTGAAAAAATGTGCCGAATTGGCAAATATATATTTCACAAACCATCACTATAGGTTAGCGATACTGTTAAGATTTTATTGATATCATTGCTATTAATGATCCTGCCTGTCCAATTGTTAATATACTCCCTTATCAATTCCTGCTGGTTTTCTGTGTAGGCAATAGTAGACCTACACTGGTTTTCGGTGGAAACAATGTCAAACACATGACACTTCTGGTTCAGTGCTGTGGTGCATACATAAGTGTGTCCATAGGTTGCTGGTATTTACAAAAGGTTGTGCAGAAATCGCCTTTGTTGAAAATTAAACCACAATTCTGTATATCTCTGACACCTGTAAATGGAGGAATTGATAAGGGAATTGATATGCAAAAAGACCAATGATATCGATTCTTTGAGGGAGTGGTTATCAATTCTCGATTCCCATCCCTATTACAGTTTTATCTTTTTCTTTTATTCCCCTGTAACAAGATGTTTATCTGGACCTGTAAGGGTTGTGATCATAATTATTTTAAGGGCATATTGTGTATATGTATTTGTAACATTTCCTACCAAAATAACATATTTACATAGCCACAACAACCTAATAGTTATGGCCCCATGTATCTGAAAATCTGGACTGCGGCTCCTAGGAAGCATATAATGCCCCATTTTCTCTCACTCCTGTTTCAATTTCATCCCAATAGTCTTTCAATCTGTCTATTATCCATCTCTATATCTATCTATATATTTATCTTGATAGATAGATAGATAGATAGATAGATAGATCAATGGGGAGCTCATCTTTGCTTTCGAGAAATAATTGAACACATGAGTGAGATAGTATAGGATGTTCATCAACTGCCAGACAACTAATTTAAAGACACAAAAAAATGCTAAAACAATTAACTTATCAACTTTTGACATGATTATGACACTTCTGTTGTTTTTCAGGGTGGAAGCAACCCTCCTACAAAAATTTGTCTTGGACTGCTACAAAGCAACCATACCTGTTAGTGCAGCAAACAGAATCTAGTTATGAAGTTTTGATTAAGGAAGTCTATATGTAATACCTGTGGATATTAAACATATTCAGAACAGAAATTCTGGCTGATTTTTCTGTAACCATTCATTTAGTCCTCATGTTGTGCTTTTAGATATTTTAAAGGGAGTTGTTTGTCTGGATTTCTTAGGTGGATATAGAAAGCAATTGTTTTAACGTCATGTAGTTTAACTGTAACTTTACAAATACATTTTAAAAAATGCATTTAGTTTGGACATTGCAAAAACTCAGGGTTAAGCCATGCATTCTGAAATAAGTAAAACTGTGAATTTACTCTTAACATAAGCAAAGTCAAGGGTCAAATACCCCTTTCAGGCACTTAAAGCACAAAATAAGACCTGTAGTTACTTTTGTTCCTAGTGAAGTCAACGCATTTTAAACATCTGATGCCTTGAAATGAGATGTCCATATTTGAAGTCTATCCCAGCTGACATTAGGCAAGAGGTGGGGTACACCCTGAACTGGGCGACAGCTGATAGCATGGCCAAATTGAGAAGGACAACTATTCATGCTCATACTAAAAGCAATTTAGAGTCCTCAATCAACCCCCCATGCATGGGGAGAACATGCAAACACCACACAGGAAGGCCCTGACTGACACGGAAACTGAACCAGCAATCTTCTTGCTATGATGCACATGCACTACTCACTGCACCACCGTACTGCCCATTCTAAAATGACTACAGCAAATCAATTACTTCACTGACCGCACTGGCAAATGATTAACTTCTAAGTAGTAATTGAACTTTATTTTGTCTTTTTAAAACTTGAAATAAGAAGTTCTTCTGGGCTTATCGGGTTAATGTGGCGTATAAATGCTGTTATGACAGAGCTGTGTCTAGAGTTTTAATACGTTTTCTAATCTCTTGTCACAGACAGCTATTTACACCTAATATAAGCTGAATTAACCATCCCAAGCAAAGACAAAAAAGAACAACCACTGTGAGACCAAAAAAAAAAAAGTTGATTTCCTTGGTGTAATTGAGACATTTTCCAAAAAGGCAAACAAATTGTAAAAGATGAGTGTACTGGCATTAGAGATCTCTCTGTCTAAATGAGTACTTATATTTTACTTCAAAAGTAAAAATATTTGGCCTATAAAAAGCAATTTAACGTTATTCTGTGCTTTTGATATCTGATCACAAGATGTTAATCTGGATTCATCAGGTTTCTGCGCCTTTTAAGGAGAGTAACGAGAGTTTTAGTTTGGAAATTGAATAATTATACTTGTTCAGACTTAGTTTACAGCATTTTTTTGGTCTAAATTTGTAAGAAATACAAAGAAAACATTACCCTTTAAAGGTACATGATGCAGAAAGAGAAGTGTTTTGCACCTTTCCTCCATGACAAACTTTCAATATCTAATTAATACAATTTAGCTGATTATTTAATAAGATTACCAACTCTGGCTCAGGAGAAATGCCAGCCTGTATAAACAAAGGATGGATAATCTTTTGTAAGGGTCTGTCCTTGTTTTACTATGTTGTTGTGTGCAGTGAAAATGTCAGCAATTGGCTGCATAATGTCATCCTGAATATTTTACCTCAGTGATGAAAGTATGTTTGCATTCTCCACCTGACACAGCAGACCCACAGCTCTCTGTATTTTTGTATGCAGAGAACCTCTGACAACAGTGGATGCTTGGTTATTTTACTGTGCATGTTACAGATGGATATATTACAGATAGACTCGTTAAAAGCAGTATGGATTTAAACTTCAAGCATTTAATTTGCATTCTAAAGGGGCAGACGAGAGGACTAGCAGAATCTGAATGAGACACCAAAGAATTCAGCATTATTCATGTTCGACATGGCTGCAGGTAAAATCAGGTCTGCAGAGGAAGCTGTTTGCATATTTCTATACGGCCAGAGGGGGGAAGATGGCCACTGCTGCCGCCAAGGGGCATGAGGTGTTAGTCTGTGATGTGTGTGTGTGTGTGTATGTGTGGGAAAGGGGGTGAGGTTTGGCTCTATAAATAAGTAAGAGCGCCCAGAATTCAGAGGATGTGCCCCTAGCAATTTCATGTCCTGCAAGATTATTTGAAGTAACACGGTGAGCTAACCTTGGGGCTGGCACCTTATCCCGGCTACTCTGTGAGTTAAGGCGAAGAGAGCTGCAAAACAAATAGCCAAACACAAACGTTGCAGGCATTGTTAAGTGTTTGAGAGGAGAAAAAGTTAGAGGGTACAGCTGGGTCACTGTGACAAGCAAACACAGGAAATAAATAAATGAATGAATAAATAAAAACACAGATTTAAACTCAATGTAGAGTTCTGGAGTCACACATATTCCCCTTTTGCCTTTAAAGGATGTTTGACTGATTTCACAGTAAGTAATACTTCTCAGAGAGGCATTTTGCTCATCAGTACAAGAACTGACTTGCACCATTTGCACTTGACATGGCCATGATTTGGTGTCTGAATGTATGTCGTACATGAGGGACGCATCTGAGAGATGGGAATTGAAAAAAGCTTCTAGTAGAGAACCTGCATTCCTCAAAAGACATTTTGAAATGTTGATTTGGCTGTTCATTTCTCCCTTTTAATAATATCATTTGACCCATTTTCAAGCTCTGCCCTTTCCAAGAAGCAGTCCTCTGTTAAGCCTCACCCTATTTAGTCACTGTTACTAGGTAAGGCAAAATCTGTTGTTGTTGGCCTCTCTCCCATTTGAAACAATTGAAAATGACTCACTTTTCAGCCAGCTTTGATTCATAACTAATTCTATGTATTCTTTATCAAATTTTGCCCAAGTGAAAGATTAAAGACAAAACTACAGCAGGGTGTATAAAGAAAAATCAATGTCTTTATGAATCCTTAAAAATATTAAAAAATATATCTACATAAATTTAGACTCTGCCTACACAGAAATGGACTGTATTGATGCTTTGAAAAGGGGTTCTGTGATTCTGATTGGTTGGTCATGTAACCATTTAGAAAGCCAACAAAGGGTCAGCTGGTATTGTGTTTCATGTTGTTGGAAAGCTTGATTAGTCACCTTTACAACAAGATACAACTTGTGAAGATTGTGCAGTCATGGAATGAAAAACACAGCTAAACATGGGGGAAGCGCCCCCCAAAATCTGCCAAAATTCCTTCTTTCCCTGAAGGTAAGCCCACAGTTTCTCAATGAAACAAGGGTGCAGAGCCAGTCTCCTTAGGGTCTTGTCTTCCTATGCCCACTTCATAGTCTGGCTTTGACTTCAGTAGTCTCACTGATTTTGGTCCTAAGTTTGGAAATGGTACCAGGGCTGACACCAAATAACACTGCCACTTTGCATACCAGAACACCAGCAACCATTTACAGGGGATTTTGGCACTTTTGTTTTGGGCGCAACCCACACCTTTAGCTGTGTTGCTCATTCCACAAATGCATGCTCCTTACAAGCTGTACCTCATTGTGAAGATGACTACTCAGGCTTTCCAAGAATATGAAATACAATACCAATTGGAATTATTAAAGGGAGAAATAATCAACCAAAGCAATGTTCCATCTGTATCATTTCATCAGACTCTGTATCGTTTGCCTCTTTGATTAATAACCACTTCACCACGATCTTGAGAGAGGCAGCCAGCATGAAGGACAACAAAGGAGTCAAGAAAGTGATCATGACAGACAGGGGATAGAAGTGAAAACCAAAATGTCTCCAATAGTGAAATGAGGAATATCTGGGGCTGTGCGATTTCACTAAAACTGCAATCACAAACAAGCTAAAACATTTGTCAGTGTAGCACAGCTTGTTATATCAACAGTGCCATGTGTTTGACGTTGCTGACACGTGCCTTTTCACAGTGCATTAATGCAAAGGCTCTGCTACAAAGCTCCACGGATAAAACCCCTGGAGACATTCATATTGACTTGCAAGAATGTGATATTGGTGTCAATTCACAGGATGATATGGTCTTGGGGCAGCATGAAGGAGCGCAAATGAGCACGAAAGATAAGGGCAAAGTGCAAGTTTCACATACACACACAAGCAGACACGCACAATCAGCACTGCTCTCACCTTCATCAGGCCTCTGATACTACCCCAGAAACAAAACAAAAAAGGGGGCCAACTCTTTTCCCAAATATGTCTGTCACGTTCCCCATGTTGAAACAGGGCCGTGAAAGGGGCAAGGGGCTGATGTTATCCCACCCTTATAGTTTAGGATGGATTTTGCAATGTGTGCCACAATTATCAGTAAATCGTGGTTAACCTGTTGTAATGCTGAAATATTCAATGAACTTTTAAAAAAATAACTCAGTATTATTTTAGCATCTTTATAAAATGTACTGCTGATAGGTATATGACCTAAATTTTGAGATCAAAAAGTACAAAACATTCAAATCCCGATCACACTATATCAGACCCTTTGCCTTGAGTCGTGCCTACAGTGGATATTAGTTCTGAGCTTCAAACCATTATTTTATGATTGCATTGTGACTTAAAAGAGACATTTTTGTAGACTGGGGTTATTTCGATAAAAACAACACACTGATTTAGATGAACTCCTGAGTCAAGAAAGTAAAAATGACTTTTTCAGCTTTATATATTTTTTAAGGAAATTTGCAACTTTTTATCCTTGAAAATTCTGAGCTATAAAAATTAAAAAATAATGAGTTCTTCTAACCTTAGACAAAAAAGGCATGCACACCTTCCCACAGTCAAAGGCACTTTAGTTAACCTGTTTGCAACACACACACTGACTTTAAAAGAACTGGACAAAGCTACAGTATGTGACGTCAGCTATTTAAATATCATAGGAGCCTTTGGTAGATTGTTGATGCCCTCAAATGGACGCTGCCATACTGCACATGTCATTCCAACCACAGCGAGAGCACATAGATGTATTATGTATTAAGACTGAAGCTGTTTTTTTTAACCAGGTTGTAAGGATGTGTATTAAGGCTGTAAAAAATGTATTTTCCTCACATACAATCATTTGAGTGTTAGTTTTCTGTAGCCAGCCTCAAGTGGACACTTGCGGTACTACAGGTTTTGGCACTTCTACATGATCCTCAATTTTCTGCCTCAGAGGTTGCTGCCTGAATATATAGTAGCTACAGCAGCCTAATAGGTAACGCATTGTGGTGCAGGAGTCACAATAATAAGGGTCAGGGTGAACTTTGGTTTCCACTAAAGGTACTGGGGTACTGACTTCACTTAAAGCCTCTGGGAACATGACCTGATTTTTTTACAATTTCGAACGAATATTAAAGCTCAGTGTGGCATTAAACATTTGAGAGAGAAAAACATCTCTAAGTATTAGAACATTTTGTTCTAAAAACAGCTTATTTTATAGTTATGATAATTTCTCAGGACTTTATGTGAGTGGTTGCCATCACATTGATGTGAGGAGGCTGACTGGACGATAGTAAAGTAGTTTTAAGGTCCCTGTAGATACTGACAAAAACGCTGCAGCAAGGGAATGATGGCTTTTTGTATGCTGTTCTGAAAACACTGAACTTGATTGGTTTATATGGGTGCCACACACAATGGGCTTAAAGGATGTCGCCTTTTTCTTGAATAATGGAAGATGTTCTGTCTAAATGGAGGTGAATTCACTGTTTCCCTCTCACACTTTGAATCTATTATACTTGATTCAATATAATGATGGACATGCCCTGCGTTATTTACTAAGAACAAAGTCCTAGTTGCTTCAACATGAGGATAAATGCTGCAGCACCCTCACTGCTGAAATATTTTACCCATTTAGAAAGCACCATTACATTCTGAATAATGTCAAGCACCTCTGTTCCTGCATCTCTCTAATTCTTCCAAGCAAACCCTCCCATATTGTTTTCATCTTATTACCACACACAGATGAGAAAGAAAAAAACTTCAAATGTGCCTTTATAGCCCAGTGATCATTAAAGGAAGTGGAGCACACAAGGAGACAGCAGAGACAATCATGATGGAGTGAATTACTTAAAATAAGATATCACTCCTTTGCTTTCATCGTCATCCTGTTAACTCCAATAACTAATTCAAAAGTCCTGCCTTAATCCTGTCCTCATCATTTGTCCAAACAAAGACGGCACTCAGTTGGAGGAAATCCTGGCTTCAATGGATTTTAAATCTAGCAGGATGCCTGAGGGAAATTTTAATGTTTGATCGATTTAATATGGGGGTGATATTCAACTAAGCACCTTCACAAAGATAAGAGAAGAAATACCCTTTTCCTCTTCATCTGAATTTTCTTGTCTCTTGGAAGACTGCAATAAAACAAACACAGTCAAGCTTTCTGAGGAATTCCCAATCAAATGAACAGATCTTTTAAAGCAAACTAAGACTGCATTTATGTTTTTCATTTTTTTTATTCTGTTTCAAAGATCAGACTTTTCTCAAGGTCATATTTAATTAGTCTTCAAATGAGTGAAAAATACACTTCACTGCTGACTTTAGGGTTTAAAGTTGTCTTGAGATAAGACAAATCTGAACAAGAGTCAAGTTTTTTATTGAACATATAACTAATTGGGACTTTAATTTTGGCTAATGGCTCAGCAGGAAGTAATTTGGAAAAAACTTTGACCCAATTAAAAAATTATCTTAAAAATCTTCAAATTCTTCCAATGAGGACTTTCAAAACAATCATTTTAAAAATGGGTCTATTGTTGCAAGTTATACAAGGGCAACACAACCACAAAAAGGCCATAACAGAGACATGGCACTATGAAGGTTGCAGTATCTGATTAAATAGTTATTGACACACTGATGCAGAATCTCTGCTTGATTAAAATAAGGGTCATGTGCATAAAAGGCTCTCTTACCTCTAACTGAAAGTGCTTACTTTATACAACCATGCACATTTAATCATAGACCACAGTAGACCTCAGGTCATTCAATTATCAATAAAAGACCTCCAGGTGAATCTTTCTGAGCCTGTCCTTCAACACACATTTCCAATCTTTTTTGTTGCTATAAATCTAAACTCACCAGCCAATTTATTAGCTACGCCTAGCTAGTATGAGGTTGGACCTCTTTTTGCCTCCAGCACTGCCTTAATTCTTTGTGGCATAGACTCAACAAGGAGCTGTAAAAATTCCTCAGAGATTTTGGTCCATATTTACATGACAGCATCAGGCAGTTGCTGCATAATACTGTGTCATTTGGTCATCTATGGTGCTCTGCAGACCTTGTAATGAGCGGTTATTTGATTACTGTTGCCTTTCTGTTCTCCTCTGATGGCTGAGATCAACAAGCCTTGAAAACAGAGGCTTACTGGATATTTTTTTTCTATTTTGGACCATTCTCCGTAAACCCTTGAGATGGTTATGTGCAAAAATTCTACAACCCCTCTGGCACCAACAACCATGCCACTTTCAAAGTTGAATCACCTTTCTTTCCACTTCCACAGGTCTTCTTTACCATGTCTGCCTTCCTAAATGCATGGAGTTGCTGCCATGTTATCGACTGATTAGTCATTCAACTGTTGAGCAGGTGTACCTGGTGAAGTGGCTCTATCAAAAAGTCTAAATATGTAGACACTTTGTTTAATTTAACTGAAAAATGCCATTTAAAATATCTACCACTGGCAGATATGTAGTGGTTGATACCAGCAGCCCCTTACCATTTTTGCACTACTGACTAGTCTCATGAGACAATTTTTCCACAAACCTGCCCTTTCAGAAAAACAAACAAACATGTAATGCATGATAACTACAATGAACCATAATGCAGGATCAGTGGGAGCAATGAGCTGGTTTAACTTGTAACAATATAAATTGATGACTTCTGGCTGAGTGCATCATTGACTTCATTAAGTATTTATCCAATAATCCTTTCTGACATTGTAATTAAAAACTAAACAAAACAATAACAGAGACTCTCTCTGTTTTCAACTGCTATAACAGCAGCTATTAACACAGTAGCTGAAAGTCACCAGCGAACATGGTCACTTATTACACTAAAACACCATGACATTATGCCTAAGCATGGAGGAAAGTATTCTAAGACCCATCAAAAATAGAGTACCCAAGGGGCTCAAGGTGAGTTTTCTGTTCATTCATCATTAGTCTGAGCTGACCTGGTGATTTTATTGATTGTGGATGTTAATTTAGTAGCTCTGATCTCTGTATTATCTCCGTGTCTACAGTTTACATCCCAATTATCAGGTAGTTTTATAAGACCTGATTGATCTAATGTGTCCTGGCTACCCCGCAGTGAGATGCTTCAAGCACGGTTGGGTGAATCTTTAAAAATGCACAGCAAGACAAGGACGCAAACATTTGATTCAACAGCAAGTTTATCTCAGACCTGACTTTCTGGGTCATCACAGATGTAACAGAGACAACCTATGTGACAAGTTTTGTAGTAACTATGCACAGACAGATGAGTGATAATCTGATTATTTTACATAATGAAGCACCTTGCAGACACACTTAACAGCAATCAAAAAAAGAGAAATACTTTATTACCTTTAAATTAACTTATTAAACAAAATACCTTAGATATGCTGTCATGTGTTACTAATGCTAGAGGGAAAAGATGCAGTCATGGCCATATCGTCATAATGTTCTCAGTGTGTGGGCATAAGCCACAAGGCCAGCAGCACTGGTCCAAAATACTGCCTGTGACAGGAGGCCAAAACGGCATAGCCTAAATAAGACTTGGATTTATCCAGATTTATAGTATTTGCCTCAGTGAGGAGTGGTTAGAGTAGCCCAGCAGAGAAAAAAAATCTATATGCCTGAGCACAGACTCTTATTGTTGGAGGAAAAATTTTTTACCAGAATCTACAGATCCAAAGCTTGCATTCTTTTTTGTTTACCTGACCACACGCAACATCTAGCTATAGGGATGCTTATTGCAGATGATTGGAATTATTTCAAGAGGGAGTTGCAGTTATATAAGAACTTAATTCAGACAAAAACTGGACTGTCTAATTTGGAGTTCATTTTTCAAAGTCGTCCCTCATAAGTATCTGTCTCCTGGACTCATTTTGCAAAGAGCCTGTTTGATTTAATTTTTAGATCATTTCAATGCAAACACTTGTGGGATCCACTTGTTGATTAGGCAGCTTTTGATCTTCATAAGCCAGAGACAGAGATGTTAGAGATATTTAGAACAATAACTGTGCAACACTGGAAATTCAACCGATGAACAAACAGCTCAGAGTGTCGCAGTGGCAATGAAATGATGGCAGCTGGCTAGAATCCATTTGGCTGTGCCTGCCTGATGGCCCTGTCAGAACATTATGAGTGAAACTTCAGTTTACTATAAATCTAAGCTCCCCTCTCAGCCTCCTTCTGTCTCGTTTTCTCCCCTTACTCCAACAGCACTCGTTTCAAACCTTTACACATTTTTCCTTACTCTGCAGGATTTTCACTTTCTCCTACTTTGAGTCCTCTTTCAGCTCTGTAAACTTTTAAGTAAAAGAAGCCAAGATGATCCATTAAGTTTCTCATTCTTTGAGAAAAAGTTGCACAAACTGAGGGAGCCTCCATCTGATATAACTCTAACCTAATCTCCTCTATCGCCTCACGACCGCACAGAGGCCCTGAAACCTGTAATGACTGCATCCTCTGACTCGCATGCAGACAAAGGGTGCACACACACACACACACATTCACACACGTTCACACACATCAATGATTGCACTTCCTTTCTTTCCCATACCTTTCAGCGCCCTCCTCTCAGCTTTAAATCAGCACCTCACTGACTTGATGGAATACTGATTGTAGTCTCAAGTGAGTGGATTTGAGCCATGCACCCAGTCAGGAGCATTTGGAAGCATTAAGGCAAGCACTCAGTTGGTGATTTAACTCGCAAAGCAGATAGGTTTTGTAGAAGGAAAAAAAAAAAGCAAAGTAGTGAGAGGAGCACTACAGCAGCTTGATGTGCTGGTTAAGCTCAAACTGAGCTGTTATTTTTGGCACATTGGGGAACACGTGGGACTCCAGAATGACAAAGGGAAACATGTTGACACACTGCTGGTTGGCTGGCAGAGGGGCTGATGCAAACACGGCTTTTTGACTGTCACAATGCTTAATTTGGTGTTAAGCAAAAGGGGCCAATGATGAGGGCCAGTAAATGTTGTGCTTTGAGGAGCTGTAGAAACAATATTCCATGCGCTGTTGCATTTTCAATGATGTTGTATCTAAAGGAACATTATAAGGGTTTTTTTTCTACATCCACTGAAAAAAAATATTTGTATGTTGAATATATGTCTTAAGTAGAGTATTTACATCATCTTTAATACTTTAAGGGAAAGTTCAGGTTTTTTTAAGTGGGGTGGCTCAAGACCCATGGCACCAGTAAGTGTGACTGCTACAAAATCACCCAGCTAGCTTTGACCCTGGTGGGAGATAACTGGCTAGTGACGTTAGGTTACACAGTTGTCAATGGTGCCATGAAAGTTTCATTACTACTCCACTTTTAGGTTAAAACTCCACAAAAACTATGTTGGTTTGACTAGACACTACAGTAAGATTTTTATAGTGTTTCACTTTTCCTTGACAAAGTCCCTGTGTTTGGAACTATTTTGTAATGCAGTATATGGGGTTCATATCCCTCCGCCAGCAACTCCTCTCATTAAATGTTCAGGTCAGAGTGTTGCACTCGGGTCAGGTGGCAGTCACTGGAGCGCAAACTGAAATAAGTCTACCCCCCTGGATATTATGATGTGTCATCCTGTATTTATTCTGAATGTAAAAACAGGCAAGAGGTAGTTCAGTTTCACCGCATCCCATCATGTGACATGGGCCTTCACCGGCTTTGACTTGTCAAATATGGACATCAGGACTAAACCCTTTGCAGAGACAGAACGTCATGTTAGCAGTGTCCATTTTACCTATAAGAACAACAACACACAACAGTAGTTTTAAAAGGCTGAAGAGCTCTTCTGAGAAGTCCAGAAAAAGTGGTGTTAAGAAGTACCACACGTGTGTAGCTATGTAGTGTGTTAGTGTATCTAACAGGATGAAGAATTCCTTTATATCAAAAGCTGTTACACAACTTAATTTAAATCTTTAACAATGAACAGTCATGAGTCATCGAAACATTGCAGTGATGGTCCTGCTCAGTTGTTCCTTATGGTGCTTGTACTTGTGCTTTATCCATCTCAGTGTTATATCTGGATTTGTGTGATTGTGTTTTTTATGTTTCATGTTTTTTACCTGTTCAATGGCCAAGTCTGGCCCATGTATCTGAAACACAAGAATATGTGAGCCCATGTCCACCGGGCTTTTGAACATGGGCTCACAGTTCATGATCAGGTCACTTGTGATCTGTCCTGCTCCTTAGTTTCCACAACAGTTTCGCCCATCTCATTTTCTACCTGTGACTCCATTTGCAAAAGTTCCCTTTCAGTGTTAATAAAAATATTCTTTCATGCCCATGACTAATGGCATGTCATTGTCACTTAAGTCAAAATATCTCCTTTTTAGTGTTGTCTGGGGGAATTTAGTGTTTATTGTTTCTCTAAAGACCCAACAGCTGATGGTGGAGGATACATAACCCCCTTTGTTGCAATACACAAAAGCGCTAAGCAAAGGAGCTTTGTCAAGGCAAATTGAATGCTGTAAAGAATCTTACTAGTGTCCAATGAAACAATTTTGTTTTATGCGTAGTTCTGACCCCAAAGTGGGATAATTACGAGGCTTTGGTGGCACCATTAACTGCTATTTCACCCAGTGACAATACTCGGCCATCTCCTAAAGAACAAATCTGGCAAGCTGATTTAGTTGCACTTATATTTCATAGTGCCACAGGCTTGTGGCAATCTTACATTGAACCCTTAAACAGTTTTCAAAGCACAAGAGATCCTTAGTTTTTACAGTCATGGCAGTCTGTGTGATCCTGTGGACAGGATACATCTTTTGTAGTTATAAGTGCACCAGAGTTTGCCATAAATGTGAAAGCAATCCAAACCTAAAAAGGATCAAACTTTAATTTAGCCAGAGCATCCCTCATGAGGCCTTATGGAGTGCTTTTTGTTTTTTTAAATATAGTCCTCAATTTAAAAAAGGCAATGTGCTTCAAGCAGCAAAGGTTTAACCTGACTTGCCAGATCAGATCACTAAATAGATTTCACTTGTTCATCTTGGAAAGAGCCCATAGAAAGTGTTTGGGGATGGGCAGAACCTTTCAAAAGCATATCCATCGGGTGATCAGATGATCATTCTGTCAGTCACATTCATTATGGGTGAATCAGATAATGTAGTAGGCAGGCGCTTCTGCCGCAGTGAAAGAGGACCTTCTTGCTTTAGGCCTCTCACAATCGTGGACTGGAGCTTGGCAAGATGGATCTGCCTGATTACAGACCTTACATTAGGCTGATCATCTGCACTGCAAGGTCCCAGTGCATCTGTAAATTTAATATTTTGTTGTTGATTATACTGAGAGCCTCATGGTGGCGGAATTCAGACACTCAGTATTGCAAAACAAATGCATATGTTTATTTTTTTCTCCTACATGAGGCTTCATTTTTCTTGTTCTGACCTAAAACACAAATCTAGTTCAAGCTGAATTTTTTGGACATGCATGTGAAGGCTCCAAAGGCACAGAGCCTGGCGCAGACGCACTGGGAGACTTTGGGCATTGAGACGTCTGACTCCTGCCAAGACTGCTGCTGAGTCTGGCCCTGTGTTAAAAACAACACTATCAAATGATACAATTGAGCCGTCTGGGTGAAACACTGACACTTTTGCCTCGATCACACCAGCATATACTGTCAAGTTTAAGTGTCAAGGCCTTGGGAAAAGGTAGGAGCTTTTGATCGAGGCCAACTATTGTTAAGAAAACAAAACAAAAGCAATGATTCACAGCCATGAAACCAGCCCCCATGCATCCAAGAAGCTACTGGCGTAACTTGTTTTTCTCCAAGTGTTTCTGTAGGAATAAAATTATCATATTTTTTGTCTAATAGTCGTGAAGCGAGAGGTGGATAAAAAGCACATTTGTCTAGCAAAGACCTGAGGTTAATCTGGCAGAGCTAAAAGGAATATAAAACACTGGGCCCGTGAACTCAAGTGAGACTGTTTGTGTTCTCCAGAACAAAACAAGAAGTCTTGCTGAACCCTCCAACATAAAGTGAGATAATGGCACAGTGCCACTTTAACATGGGATTGGAGTAAAAAGGAGCTCCTTAACCCAGCACATTTATCTGTCTTTCAGCTGCAGCAGCGCACAGCTTTAGGCCAAACAAGCAGTGTGTGACACATTCCCCAACAAAAAATATGCAAAATGCACTGAGTTAAACAGAGGTCAGCCGAAGCATGGCATGATGAGCTCATGAACATAAAATCACAAATTAAAACATGGTTATTTCATTAACGAGAAACACAAAAATGAGTGAATTAATCACCAACCAGGAACATCATGCATTTCTATGATTCAGTTCGGCCAGATTTTCTTTCCGCAGCAGGAATTCAACAACCCATAATCTGGAGCTTCTAATGAGTTCAACTATCAGGCACTCATGCAGCTTTGATTCCAGGCTCTGTTTTGTGTTTCTGCTGTATAAGCTGAAACGGCAAAAGTGCTGCGGACACACTGGATGTGGATGCACTGAGAACTGTTTTTTGTGCAGTGTTTTGTGTTGCAGGAGCAGCTGAAGGTCAGACAGCAAAGACAAAATGAACATGTTTCCTCTTTTACTTCCATGGGAGCTGGTAAAGAATTGTTATACAGCAACAATGACAAAAGAATAATATGAAGGGTGGAAAGAGTTTGCTGAAAAACTTACTAGAGAGCACTGCCTTTGCAATCAACAGGTTTATCTCAGACTGTTCAAGCTGTGTTTTGTTAGAATGACCACAGCTGCTTCACTGAAATGGCACAACAATGTTTTAAACTTAGATTTCATGTTGATGTTGGTCTTGTCCCTTCATCCTAAAATCAAACAAAACAGGGGATTTCTACCTTGTATTTCTGTTGTCTTAGAATCAGTGCTGTTTTGATCTGCAGCAGTAAAAAGAAAAGTGATATAGGGCAGTTTTCTGTTATATTTCTTTGTTCAGTAACTCAGAACGGAATACTTGATTTAATCTGTAGGCTCTAACAGATTTCTAATTAGTAACACTGCCTCCAACACTGGAAATGACTCTTTCATGACTTCTTTACTTGGGGCCAGCCTCAATATCAGACAGGCATAACTTTTGAACAAAACTTGAATGTAACTTGTAGATACGTACACACATAAATGCTCCATCTTTCTTGAACAGATGTGGAATATAACTTTTGCTTTTCATGAGAAGCCATCCACACAGAGATGAATTCGGGTTTGTATTTAATCACAAGTTTTTAATCGTAAAGGCGTTTTGTCCACACAACAAAACAAAAAACAAAAATGTTTCCATCTCCATTTGGACAGGGCCTAAGCCTTGCTGCTTTGTTTCTTTATTTTTATCTAAAAAACAATTCCTAATTTAAAGTTTTCAGACTGTGTGGCATCATCAGGCTGGTATAAAGAACTTTGCCTTATTCTCGGATGTGTCTTTTCTAACCACAGTGCTTTTTCATAAAAGATATTTAAATCGAAAGAATGCAAAGTATACTTCAGATAGTTTGCAGATTGCAGGCGTGAAAAAATCAGCCTAAAGAAAGAATCAACACTACACTTACATTAGCACCTCTGAGGAGGCATAACATTTTAAATCTTTTCTCTTTATTACTTGCAAAGCAAGGAGACACTGCTTGAATCACATTCACTCGGAGGTGAGGGAGTGGAGACAGGGAAAGACCATTCTCTTTGGCAGTCCCTGAGGATATTGGAAAATTCCACCAAGGAGGTTTTGCTTTTGTTGGTGTTTGTTAGTTAGTTTGTCTGTTTGTTTATCAGTTTGTGAACCAAATAACAGAATATTATGGATGGATTTTGATGGAATTTTCAGGGAATGTTGGTCATGACACAAGGGATACTGTGAGTGATTAGATGTGTTAACAGTGTGAGATAGGGCAGTTTTCCACATTTTTGACAATAACTTGCTCGACAGTGTTGACAATTTCAATGTCAGAGGTTTGAGCCCTTGGAGCACCTTCAGTAGTATGGAAAAATATGTTAAATGATCAGAGAAAATCTGTGATTGGTTGCTCAGGTTCTATCTTTGTAAGACTGGCAGTGCGCCCTGTCTGTGTGCCTCTTTTTATCCACAGATATGGTAGTCTTATAATTATGTCATGAGAATCACATGAAAAAGCTTTGACTCCAACTTTTCAGTACTATCAGAAGTGTGCGAGGCACACAACAAAAGCTGACATGAATGTTAAGGGAGCAGAATACTCTATAATTACTGTAAACTTTCTATCAGTGTTGGATTTTGTACCTATTTTTCTGCTTGGACAGCTCATGTTGATATCCCAATTGCATACTGAAGAACAATCAACCTGCATAACTTTTCGTTTCCAGCACATAATATTTATGCAGAAATGTTGGACATCTACATTTTTAATTTGAAGCCACTGCAAGCCAATATTTAACTTCGTAATATCCAAAAACCTTTTTTTGGCTGCAGCTTTATGTTCAACGGATCTATACTGTAAGGTTAGGATTGATTTTCTCATCTCACTCTTGGCAAAGTAACAACCTCCCTCTCAACAGAATAAATTAACAAGCAATAAATGTTTCTTCAAACTGAGGGTTGCTGAGCTCCTGCTGCGGTAAAGGCCTATCCGTGTGTTAACCCCTTCTTAATTAAATCTCCAGAGCAAAGCAGAGCAGCTACACCCGCACAGGCACCGAGCAGCACAGAGGATTTGACATTAGTTAGGCAACCTGCCAGACCTGAAAGTAAGTTATATCAACACCGCAGGGGAAAAGCATTACAGTAGATTGTAACATCTTCACACAATGTAAATATAGTATAGAGCAAATATGCTTATAGTTCATGCAGGCTGGGAGTATTGAAAGGACACATCCTCTGACTTCTTATAAATGTGTATTTAAACAGACAGATATGTTGTACGTAGTGTATTGATCTGACAAACCCATGAACAGGCCCAGTCCTAGCACAGAATGATACATTAGACACAAAAACTTGATAACAGTTTTTAGGGGCATGTCAATGTAACAGCTTTAAACTATTTCTACTTATGGTAAATTATATTATCTGCATTTGAAGTAATAAGTTCTTAACTGAAATATTTATAAAACAGAAACAGACTTTATTGACTGATACCAGTAATAGTCTACATGCTGCTCTCGTTGCCAGTGTTGCAATCATGTGAAACTGTTATTTATAGCAATAGATGGTAAAGCTTATGAACAGGGATGATTTTTGATAATTATGAAACCCTTATTGGTCCTTATTGACACCACTATTGATACATTTGTATTTTGGGGGGGAATAAAAGATGACAAAACAACTTTAAAAGAAGTGCTACAAGCCGAGGAGTAGGGATGGAAATCAGAAACCAATTCCAGTTACCTCTAACCAGCTACCTCAAAGAATTAATATCATTGGTATTTTTGCTTATCAGTTCCCTTATCAATTTCTTCCACTTTGTTTTGCATGCTTTTCAAATCAAAGATGTCACACTCTCATCAGAGGCAGCTATGATAACATAGAATTAAAATGTTACAGAAAAAGGAGCACCAACTTTGCAGAAGCATTTATCTAAGCGGCATGGTCTTGAATATCAGGACCTCAAAAAAGGGACACTTATATTTCACTGCAAACCTACATGCATGACCTCAGGACACAGTAAGATTTTTCATTAGTGCACCTTTTAACACCATAAAGCAGCAGATAATCAATGACACCATCAAAACTGAGAAACACAACGTTTGAAAAATTATGTCAGAACAATTTTAGAACAAAAAAACATGGTGTTACGAGTTATTATTATTATTTTTATTATAATTGTCATTATTATTGTCAATATTTCTGTCATGGTTTTTATTTTCATTATTTTTTTACTTTAAAACTGGCAATAGTAATGAAAGTATTGTTGCTTTAGAAAATAAAAAAAAATATGCCAAACTCAGGCAGTCCTCTGCATTCTCTAAACGCCATTTACTCAAATACGTTTTTTTATCTTTACAGGATTGTGATTGCTAGCGTAATGATGTCTCTGATGTTATCTATTGCATTATTTATCATATCTTTTCTATAATTTTACATAGTATTATAACATACAGTTTAAGAGTTCATATTAATATATAGTAGTCTTTTATCAGCATAAAACTATATTTTTTATAGTTTTTTATTTGTCTTTGCATTAAGATGCTTATATATCTCTGTACAGACAAATCAGTGTCTCAAGCACAGTGAAATGTTTTGGTATCTTCTTTCAGTTGGTTAAAATGGAGGGTGGAGACTGTCCCAAATCGGGACTTATTGGCATTTTCTGGATATTTGTAGTGACACAGGGCACCAATATGATCAACAGATTACTAAAAAAAACCATCTGAATACAATAAGATAAATGATATATATGTCCTCAAGTGGTTAATCAGTTGCCAAAAACACCTAATGTACCAAATGAGATACAAAAAACATCTATATTAAGTTTAATGTAAATTTTGATTTTTTTTGGATTTTAGCAGAAAGTGAAATAAACATTTCAGGCCCAAAAAAAATAGAATTTTATGGCTATAATTTGTGTTTTCAGGCTTTAAAGGGTTAATTGTAAAAAATAACAATTGTAAATTGTTTGCTTGAGAACAAAGAAAAAAGAGAGACAGAAAACATGAGTGGGTGATCTATACTGACTTATAATGTAAAACAGATAAAAGAGAGCAGTGCACTGCATCTGTTTATGATTCAATGAAGGTGCCAAAATTTGACATGAGGGTACAGTTCATCCTTTTGCACCCTTGCAGAACTGGGCCTGTTCATGTATTTTGTTTGTAACACTCACTATTTTTTCTCTTGCTCTGTCTGTGTTAGCTAGCTTGTTTTTACACAGCAGTAATCTATAATCAAACCCCTATGTAGCCTTCAGTGTCCCCACCTGCAGCTGCACTGTCCCCCTCACTTTGGCCACCTGCAGAGTGAAAATAAACGTCAGCTGGTCTTCCTGTCCACCGGGCCATTACCATCAATCTTTCCCCAAAGACTGTCCCAGGTGTGATGCTCCATTAGCTGTGTGTGTGTGTGTGTTGTGACAACAAGCATGAGTGTGAGTGTGTTTGTGCGCGTTTCCCCAAGCCTTTCGCCACAGTGCTAGCTTTACAGCCTCTCCTCTGTCTAATAGCATCTTTGACCCAAGCTTGAAACCTGGCAACCTTGTTAGCCCTGTTTGCACCCAGCAGCAGCAGCAGCAGGCATTGTGGCACTCACGCTGGCAGTGACCCCAGGAGCGACGCGTCCATCCCCAGCAGCAGTCCACCCGGGCACCGTACCGACACAGGCCATTGGATGAGGCCATCTGCCGCGGCCACCTGTGAGAGACGGCATAATTAGTTTACAGCCAATTAAAATGTCCAAATGATAAGCAGGGGTCATCTTAATGTTGTTTTGAGGGAAACTTCAAAGCAGTCATGTGCATTCATCCAACGGTGCCACCAAGAAATTTGGGCCCCTTATGAAATGATCACATTAGGCTCATCCACCACAGCGTGAACCAAGCCTTGCACTACAGCTCCACTTTTTGATCAACTTTGAGGTAACAGAATGCTTGACACTCTGCTAAATTAATCTCTAAAGGATACATCAACATTCAGCAGAGCGATGCAGGGAAGACCAAATTTTGTGGGCCAACCCAGGCATGAGCATCAAGCTTTAACAAACAGTCCATCAACAAAGAGTCTCAGTGGGTTTTTGGATTATTGCGGAAAATAAGCTCTGACACTTAGATGTTCGGTTCATCAAAATAATCTTTACAAATTAATACTTTCCTCATTAATTTTGAAGTGGTAACACAATCAGTGAAAGTAAGAAGCTAACAAAGCGAAGAACTTTTAACTTTCTCTTACTCTTACCTCCTGTATAAAAGAAATTCATTATGGTGAGACCAGGGCTGGGTATTTCCAGCAACTTCAGGATATGATATGTATCCCAGTACAGAGGCCGTGATATAATATGTAGGTCTATCACAATATCTAAAAATTCTGGAGATTGACTACATTTTTTCAGAATTACAAAAGACAAAATCAGCAAGGTCAAAGGTTGAAGTATCCTAAAACTAAAGACACATTAATTTCTGGCTTAATAAGAAATCTAGTAATTGACGCTTTGGAACATATACTGCATGATGTAGTTTGGCCTCTACCACAACCAAGATATACTCATTTTTAACTTGAGCCATTACTGACATCTCCTGAAAATTTCAGCAATATCTGTCCAGTAGTTTTTGTGTAATCTTGCTAAAAAACAAACAGACAACGCAAACCTTGGCAACGGTAACAAAGATTTATTTATTTACAAAATGTGACTATTTTCAGCTAAAGAGTCATGGGTGCTTAAAGTGGAGGAATGGCCTACAGAAGCAGCAGCAGGCAACATGTAATTTTATTGATTAGTAGTCTTCACATGATATCAAACTTATAGAACTGGGGGGAGCCTATCCCAGCTGACACTGGGCAAGAGGCAGGGTACCCCCTGAACTGATTGACAGCCAATCACAGGGCTACGTATAGAGACAGACAGTCATGCAATGAATGCATGATTAAAGAGATTCATTTCAAATATGTAAACAAGAAAAAAAAGAAATAAAAACAACATAAAAGAAAAATCATACAACTACAAAAAGAAAAAAGAGTAGAGTACCATACCAAAAGAAAATCGTGGCTTAAAGAATGCTAAACATTTCATGCTTTGTAATGTATTTGAAAAGGAGTGTGCAGAAGTGTTAACTTATTTATTTCCACCCTTTCTCCATAAATCACCAATGATTCATTAATAAATCAGCTGCCTTATCACTACAAACTTGCACAATAAATTAATTCTAACATATTTCCTCTGTTAGTCTTAAATGAATCTTAAATTATGTTTACAAAAAATACCATCAATAAATCGTGTCCACCACTTTGTGATCATCAAACACATCCATTCCTGTATCTTGTAAAAAACATTTCTCTATATCACTTTTTAAATTTATCAATGTTTAGACAGTGCTTGAGCTCCTCATACAGACTATTCCAAAGTTTTACTCCAAAAACTTTTTGTGCGTACTAAGATATTTGAAATTAACATTTCTCCTGAAAGTGTAACTCCCTTCCCTTTCATTGAACATTTTTGACTGTTTTATGTGAGGAGGTTGTTCTTCACTTTAAAACTGAGTTGTGCTCTTAAAATTCCACTAAATCCATACATTTGAGTAATTCTGACTGTAAAAAATAATGAGCTTGTTCGATCATCCAGCCTTGTTATGATTCTTATAGCTCTCTTTTGCAGGAAAATTAGTAAATGTGAAGTTTTTTAGTTATTGCGCCAAATTTCTGCGCAGTAAGTGACATATGGTAGAGTGAACGGTACAGAATTATTGTTTTTCAAACTCAAAAGACAAACCAAATGGGCTGAAAGGTCATCTTCATACCCAGCAGTTGGCTAACACTGATTGTTTTTTGGATAAAGACACAGTCAAGTTTTAAATGATAAGTTTACTTGACTATTGCTATCATTAGCATTAGCCCACAAAGTGTTTGTGTTGCAAATGAGAGATTAAGATTCATAAAATGACTCAGATATTTAAAACTGACATTTAAAGCCTTGTCAGAATTGTCCACCACTTGATAGTAATTATGGTTGGATACGTAGGTTTAAGTTCATCACAGGGACAATTTTGTTTATTTAGTGTAAACGTCCATTAAGCTACATGGAAGGCATAGTTTTGAAATGGAACGGAGTGTCACGTCATGTGCAAATCGTCAATAGAGGCATCTGTTATCAGTCAAATTAGCTGTTTCCTGTTCAATTTATGAATCATGTACATTCATTAATTCATATCAGTGTCATTAATCATTGACTTTCTTGCAATATTATTCTATTTTCTAGTAGCATTGTTAAATGAGTTATAAGTATCAGCTAATCCAACTAGCCAAAAGTACTATTACTCTGACAAAATAGTGTCCAGAAAAGAAAGTGTGTTTACACAAGTAGGAACCTTCAAGTGTTTGCAAGGAGAAAGAAAAACTAGAATTGTACTCCTCTAGTTAGAGCTTTGAAATGCACTGACATTTGCCGATTAAATGTCGGACAGTGGGGAAAAAAAGACAAGGCTTTCTGCAGAATCCAAGAATAAATCCAATTGAATAAAATCAAATTCTTAAGGCAAAGCTCTTCAGTCCTTGATCATAATCACATAGAATAAATTCACCAAAAGTGTGGCATTTAAGAAGCTAGAAACTGAAGTGTTCGCCATTTTTGCCAAATTTAGACTTCAAACAAATCTTTGACAGTTACCCAGATTGTGTCTTAGATTAAGAGCAAATATGAAAATACTATCATTTTTCATGAAAAATAAAATCCAACCTTTCACTGTTCCCCTGAAGCAGATTAAGCATGCATCATGGAAATCAAACTGATAGCACATCCAATCGAGTTGGTTTGGGTGATGTCAAAGTGGAGACCCGCGTTGAAAGGCTGCCAGACTTGATGATTGCATCCTTCAGAGTGAATCAGACCTCCGCTGACACTCACACCACTGATGTGTTCATTATACAGCCCCTGAAACAGGCTGGAAGCTGTGTGGTGAAATATTCCAATTTTCTTTCACCATTTATTACATGAAAATATTTCAGCCTCTCTGACCTTCAGGTGAGAATCTATCAGTGAGCTACATTCTTCTTCTGCAGACAGGAAAAGCCGGCATTAGTGTTTTCATACAGGTACACCACAAAGAAATTACAGCCGGATGTTTTTGTAACACTGTGTTCCATTCTGCTCTGAGCAGGAAATAGCTTCTTGGCAGACAGAGCATGTGGATTACCTTTTTATCTGCACAAAAGCTCTGCACATTTTTATGAAGAGAATGGGCCGAGGGAATGAGTCCATTTAAGGAAAACAGCGGAATCGGAGACATGCCCGTTAAAGAGGCCGGCTCTTCCTTAA
Source organism: Cetoscarus ocellatus (assembly GCA_037902135.1). Taxonomy (NCBI): domain Eukaryota; kingdom Metazoa; phylum Chordata; class Actinopteri; order Labriformes; family Labridae; genus Cetoscarus; species Cetoscarus ocellatus. The sequence goes on along the minus strand of JBAMNC010000871.1, from coordinate 1,232,318 downwards.
ACCAAGCCAGAATTAATTGAATGAGAGACGGTAAAAATGAGCATGAATGAATTTTCCCATGGCAGTATACTGAGCACCACTGCTCTGTCATGTTGAACAAGCCCAAAAGAATCCAAAATAAGACAGCTGAATGACCTGACTTTGTCTTTGGAGTTGTACGGGGCAGTAGGAAACACTGTAATCCAGTAATGAAACAAAAAAACTCTCCGGTTATACCTTCTTCACACAATAGACTCTTTTCTTTGAATGAGGTCTTTGCTTAGTATTCCAGTCACGTCCTCTGCCACTATCCCTGCCTGTTAGTGTCTCTATGCCAGGATGAGGAAATGCTAATGTTTGCCCCCGCTGCCAATCACAGCAACAGGAAAAAAAACCCAGATGGATGCTAAGTGAGAGTGGCAGATTCAGGGAAAATGTTTGTCTGCTGCTGCCTGGAGAGAAGCGAGGTAGGGAAGCCAAGGAGGCAAGGAGGAGAGAGGAGGATTTGGGGAGAGAGGGTCAGATAGGACAAAGGCAAGGAAAGGGAATAAAACAGAAAGAAAAAATAAATAAAAAAATGGAGAGGATGGAAAAACAATGAAATAGAAAGAAAATAAGGGAAAAGACGGAAAAAGAAAGTAAAAGAAAGACAAAAGAAGGACAATAACGGAAAGAAAAGGAAGTTGGAAGAGAAAATGAGAAATGAAGAGGAAGGACGAGCAAAGAAAAAGGAAGACAATGAGATGACTTCAAGAAAGGGAAATAAAAAAGATAAGACATTGGAAAGAGAAAAGGAGGGAAATTGAAATGGTATGATTAAGGAATTGGGAAAGGAAACGAAATTAAATCAGAGGAAGAAAGGAAAATGGAAGGAAAAAGGAAAGAAAAAGACCGGGAAGATGGAAGAAAACGATTGATAATATCAAAATGGAAGATCAATGGAAGGCCGAGGCAAGAAAATGACAGGAAGGGAATTACAGGGGGTAAGACATTAAAAGTAAAACATATAAAAGTTTAAACAATGGAAGAAGTCAAGGGGATAGAAAGGAAGGTGAAAAAAGAGGGGAAAAAGTAAAGCAAAAGAACAAGAAAGGGAAAGGCAGGACCAGGACAAAATAATGGATAAAACGATTGGAAAGGAAAGGAAATAAAACAAATGCAAGAAGGAGGAGAGAGAATATAAGGACAAAGACAGGGAAAAATACAGGAAAGGAGAGGAACGGTAGGCAGAGTAGAAGAGACACGCTAGGAATATGAAGAAAGTAAAGAAGGAAGAAAAAAGAAAATGAACTGATCACAGGGAAGGTAATCAAGAAAAAGAAAGATAATAAAAAGACAGGGGTTGATAAAATGAAGGGAAATGAAAAGAAGGGAAGAATTTGGACAAGGAAATGAAATAAGCAGAAAGAAGTTGAGAGAGTGAAATGGGTTAAGAGAACAAAAGAAAGAAACAACAGAAGAAAGAAAGACAACAGAGAAGAAATGAAAAATGAAAAGGGCAGAGGAAATTTAAAAAAGTGGAAAGGAAACAAAGCAAAGGAAAGGAAGAGGAATGGGAAAAAAGCATGACAGGAAAGGAAAAAAAAAAAAAGGAAATGTCACCAAAGAAATGAACAGGAAAAAAACTCAAAAATAACAATAAAGGAAACGGAAACAAATGAACAGAAAAATGACAATCATGGCAAAAAAGGGGTAAGCAGGATATGGCAATAGAAAACAGATGAATGGTGAGGAAAAGTGAGGGAAAACAATGGACAGTGAGGAAAGAGAAGGAAAGGAGAAATTCAAAAGAATAAAAATGAAAGAGAAAAACAAAGAAAAGGAAGTGGGAAAGAAAAAATCCTATGATGGAGGAAATAAAAGACAGGAGAGGAAGGATGGGAAAAGACAGAAGAGGGAGGATGGGAAAAATGAAAAACTAAGGACTGGAAGAGGTAGGGGAGAAAGGGGGGAGAAGGAGAACAAAAAGGGATGAAAAGGAGAGGAAAGAAAAAAGAAAAGAAGCAAAAGAAGAGCAGTTTGGACAGCAGCCAGGTTTAAATGCCTTTATCTCTCCAAGTGACGAGCACCAACCATCCATCCACCCACCCACCACTACAAACACAGCAGCAGCCGTCTGTCCATACTGTAAACCACTGACATGTAAAATCAGAGCTTGTGGTGAGTCCTCTTTTCAGAAATGTGACAGCTTAAAAAATATCTGACAGGCCCCCCTGACATTAATCTGCTGACTGCAGGCTGATTTCATCCTGACGTTATTAAACACACTCTTCGGTTTACTCATCAGCGTGTATGAGTTAATTATCGTTATCAGAATAAGGAGGTGTCCTGTGGGAAGAGTTTGGGCTGCTCCGGATGCACCTGCTCCCCTGTAAACTAATGGGTTTAGGTTCTTTTGCAGTTATATGACATTAAAAAGCCATCAATGTTTCTAATGATTCCCACTGGAGAGCTGCACATGCCAGATGTACCTTCATGCTTAATTATTCTTGGAGAGAACCCATGGATTAATGAGAAGTCTGCAACTTTGTGGGCTCTAATTTCCTGGCACAACTCAGGGTGGGGCAGGGTGGCGCAGCCTGGTGCACCCCGCACAGTGGTAATTTTGTCCGGCGCACCGCCGTGCGCAGCCAATTTGGCAATTTGGTAGACCGGCTGCGCTGAGATGGGTGTGACAGCGCACCAGGGGGAGGTGTCGAAAGATTCAGCTTGGCACAGTGACAATTTCGTGCCAAAAATCCGCGTGGAAGGTGCGCTGAAAGCCCGCCAGCTCCAACCTGGTCTATTCTCAACGCAGGCGAGGCGCACCCGGTCAAGTGGTAATTTGGCTGACAGGCGCACAGTGCGCACATGTCACCAAAACCTCAAAGGCAGGTATCCACAGTGTCAGGCCCATTTCAATGCAATAAACAATCACAGCAACCACTATTTAATGTAACCGTCTGAACCAGCACATACATTTGTATCTATATTAATTGTTCCGTCACATCTGATGTCAGATCAGAGACGTTTGTCATAATGGAAACTCAACCTGACGGCAGCTGGAAGAGTGACACAAACTAACGAGTTCACATCTCTCAGCCAACCACAAACAGCCACACCATCTGATACGGAGTATCCGGCTTCTCTCATCTCATGAAATTCAAAAGAAAAGAAAAAAGAGAGGGACGCTCGCTGAATAAACGTTAGTCACTCGGTGTCTTAAGGATTTACCTGTGATTGCCCATATTTCTCTGTTTTAATCTTTATTCTTAACGTGAACTAAAAAGATGGAGTACATTATTGCAAAGAGGATGAGGAGGAGATATGGGGGTCGAATATTTCACCAAAGGTTTTGCTATTTGGCGATGACAGACCAGGAATGCTGGTGGATCACAAGCATGATGAATGGATTAGTCTGCTGCTGTGTTTAAATGTAATTATCACTTATTACATCTGTCCTGCGAGGTGGTCCACACAGTGACGCGCATCGGAGGCCACGATGTGCGTCACTGTGGCCCCTGCGCTTTCCCAGTTGCTGCAAAAGTGACAGCGGCTCTGACCTTCTTCACCATTGAGGTGAAATTGTCACTGCGCCTCGCCCGCAATGCATTTAAAGGTGAGGAGAGGCATTCATTTGATTGGTGAAGATTACACTGTTTACGATTACGCTGTGTTAAACCCACTCACGCCTTCTCTCCTCCCTCTCTGCTACTTGCACCGGAGGGAAGGATGGAGGTGTGGGTGTGCCTCCCTGCGCCAGACTGTGCCGTGCACGAAACTTGCAAAATGCCCTGGACACACCCCATTGGCGCGGTGCAGGCAAGGCGCAGGGCAGGTGCGCCGCGCCTGCGCCTGGTCTACAAAATTAGAGCCCTGTGAGACATCCTTTTACTGTGGATAATTTTAAAGTCTTGTCCAGTTATTACAACATGTACCAGAGCCTTGAAGGAACCAACTCTGACGGCGTGCAGCACATTATCCAAAGCACTTGGTGCACAGTGATTTGGGGCGTGTCAGTCTATATTTTTGCTAGTTTGAGGATGCATGTTCTCAGCGCAAAGTCAGGCACCTAGCACAAGGGGAATGAAGTACATACGAGGTGTGTCAGAAAAGTTCCAGGACTGGTGTCACAAAAGATTTATTTAGAATCCAGAATACAAACTACAAGTTTTCCCCTTCGAAGTAATCCCCCTGGAGTCTAATGCACTTTCCCATCCTTCTCTGCCACACTTTCATGCACTCCTGGAAGGATTCTTCCAGGATCCTCCGCAGCTCCGTCGTCACGGCCTTTTTGATGTCGTCCACATCTTCAAAACGGGTCCCCTTGATGACCCCTTTGAGCTTGGGGAAGAGGAAAAAATCACACAGAGCCAGGTCGGGTGAGTAGGGAAGTTGCTCCAGCACAGCAATGTTCTTCTCGGCCAGGAACTGTCGGATGCTCAGGGCATTGTGAGCAGGTGCGGTGTCATGGTGAAGCAGCCACGACTTGTCCTGCCACAACTCTTGCCTCTTCTCATGCACTGAATGAAGAAACGCCGCAGTATCTCTTTGTAGACATGCTGAGATTACTTTGAAAGGGAAAACTCTTAGCTTGAAGTTTGGGTTTGAAATAAATCTTTTGTGACACCAGTCCTGGAACTTTTCTGACACACCTCATACATACGTTTTGGGCATAACTTGGATAAACTTGACTTGGAAACTGGCAGAGTTCAACTAACAGAAACAGTAAGAAAAAGTTATGTATGGCAGCTTTCACATGATGTTACACTCTAATGGAGCGCTCCTCATGTGGTTAAGAAATGCATCCCTCTGCTTTAAAGCAACAAAATGTAACTTTAACACTTTATAATAGCTGTTTAAAAGTTTGTCTAATAGTGCAGGGTCTTTAAACAGAGAGGATGGTGTGTATCTCTCTCCCCCACGCAGCCGAGGGATATGTACTGGCACTATGTAACTCTTGACAGCAAGCCGCGGTCATCTCGTGAGAAGTGTATACTGCTTTACAATATTTTGGTATTTGCTTCATTAGCTGCCCTACAATGAGACAGATTGTCACAACTGCAAAGTAAACAGATGTGAGATTCACAACTGTAATATAAATTGCTTTTCTCTTTCAAGGCATCAACAGGACTACAACCAAAAAAAAAACCCTGAGCTGAAGTTTGTACACCTTGAAAGAGACAAAAGACCTGTTTTAAAACACTTTAAAGGAGGGGGGCTGTAGCTTTTTTAGTATTAATGCAAATTTGTGGGTATCTTCAGTGCCACCTTCAGGAGGCCGTTGTTCTACTGAGGATTCAAAGTGGATCAGGCTGCCCATTGATCTCAGAAACGTGAGTCTGCCTCCTGCCAGTTCTCTTATTTCTATTTGGGCTTTTTCTCTATTTAAATTGCACTAAATTATAGGGAGATTCTTGGCAGTTTCATTCTGCACATTAGCAAACATTAAAGCGATGACACTTGAGATGATTTTTCAATAATGTCTGATATCCTGCACATTTACACGGAATGGAAACGTGTCTACATGCTTCTCTAACTTAAATACTACTGAATGTCTAAGTGCCAATTTTTTTTTATTTGCAGTTTTCCTTAGATTTTCACAGACATTGTTTATATTTGCGCATATGATCTTTACCTCTGTTGTATTATTTTAGCCTTACATTCTGCCTCATTATCAATTGTTTTTTTCTGTATTTTGCACTAAATTACAGATAGATGATAAATAGATGTATTTTGTACAACAGCAAACACAAAAAATGGCTTTTTAATAATGTAAGCAAATATCCATGGTATTTTAACTTAAGAAAACATTTCTCCATGCTTTTAATAACAAACCACGTTTTACTTTTCAGTGTGTTGATCCAAGATTATAATATTTTTTTGATATCCAATGTCCTCACACCAACTTGCTCAAGGAGATTTGAAATGTCTCTTGTGGACAAATAAAGTTTTCTGAATTGAATTGAGATGGTTTGCGCTTTTATTCTTCACAATAACAGACACTTAAACCTTGAAATATGTTGAAATAACTGTAACAATATAAATAAAAATTAGTTCCACAACTCAAAATCTGTGGGCATTGAACATCATTACAGAATCTCACATTACACAAACAAAGAAAAGTCCTTATGGTCAGTTGGATCTCTCTCTCTGACCAAAACGCTGCTGCTCCTCTGGAGCTTACACGTCCACTCCCCTGCTTCTTGTCCCCAGACCTCCCCAACCCTCCTATTCCTCTAACTTATCAGGAGACTGAAGTGGAGGCTGAATCCTGTATCCACAGTACACATAAGAGAGAGAATATTACACAAATAAACAGACGTAATGTTGCAACAAAGACTCATGCCATGATTATCAACTGCTTTTACTGTCAAACACTTGGCTGTCATACGTTTTCACAGCTGATGGAGTTTATTCATTACACATCTCAACATCTGATGGTCAGAAACAGCTGTGACGTGTCGCTCTGCTCCATCGTTATCAGCATCACCTGTCTTATATTTAGCAGCTTTACCGAGAGCATAGTCATCCTACCACAATCGTGTCTCAGAGGGGTCTCAAGTTAGCTTTGAAAGTTTGTAACACACAAAGTTATCTCTACCAGCGTGTAATAAATGAGTCCCTACAGAGTAGCCATTGGGCACAGCCTGAGAGCTACGGTCAGAGTTACAGAATACACATGCAAACGCTTAGCTAACAACTGACAGCTGATGTTTGAAAAGTGATATATCCAAAAAGAAACATGATAATACTGTACCTTATCAGTCCACATTGTTTATTTGCCTCTCAGAACGTCCTGTTGGCTTGTTCCCTCTCTCTGCATGTCAACAATTGCACGTTGGCTGTGAGGCGCTCAGTTTTAAAACAGTACCGTTATAGTTGGACGTCCATAGTGGCCACTAGAGGGCAGAAATACCGGGATCCATACATATTGAATACTACTTGTTGTTCTTCTAGATGAAAGATGCATATTTTCCAATTGGATGCACTATTTGATAACTATAAAAGTAGAGAAGAGTTTGTGATCAATTAGCAGTATAATGTAATTTATGACCGTGGTTCCCAACCTGTGTCCACGTCCCCCCCAGTGGGGCGCAAGATGATCTTGGTGGGCCCCTGAGACGCAGCAGCTTTAAGGTTTTCAAAAGTGGTTTGTATTAGTTTTTAATATATGATAACACATGAAGGGCATACTTTCTTTAAATATCTTTGCACGATACGTGTGTGAGCCCATCTTATTTTTATTTAATTCATAATGAATATTAAAACTGATTTTTTTAGGTCAGGTGGGGGGGATCCTACTCCTAGCACTCTTACTAACAATAATCTGTAACCAATCAATAGCTGGCAGTTTGTGTATGCCACATTTTTTATTGTTGTGGCTCATTTGGAACACAAGTGATACAAAAAAATGAAAATAAACATATGAGGTACCAGGTATGTAAGTTAAAAAAGAAGGAGAAAAAGTAACTTTGGAACAAATCAAGCAGTAACCACATGATGATTAAAACTGTGCCAAAACAAAGCTCCTAAACTGCAGCCAAATATACTTGAAACAAGAAATGCTCTTTTTTTAAATACCTCTGAGACTCTGATTTTGTGCTAAGCAGAAATCTTGTTCTTGAAAGACTTCCTTTTTAACTTTATTTATCTTTCCCATGCCTAAAACAGTCAGCAAATTGCATGATTGATGCTTCATGTTCTGCCAGATCTTTTACATCCCACCTTCTTGAGCAGTCTTTATGTGGCTTTGGAATTCTTGTCTTACAGTTTACCTGCCAGATGTTGTGCAAAGAGCTGATAGTACGTGCAGCTAATTAACTTCAGGTCCGTATCAGTACCAAACATATTTGTATTGAATGGCTTTAGCACCTGGAAGTTATGTTAAGACAAGTGTCCTCCAGGAAGCTCTTCTAGTGGACTTGAGGCTTGACTTGATGAAGTGGCCACTAGGGTTGCCCCATAGTGAAACCCCCTCAGAGGACAACATATCAAAAGTTTCTTCCAGGATGATCTTCTAGTGGACAAAATCTTAAAAAGTGCCCCATAGTGGAATGTATCCCATCATGGGCACATTACATTAAAGTGCCAAAAGACTGCCCTTGTTTTAAATTTACATACGATCTCGAATAAAAAGTGATAAATCTCATCCAGGGTTTCTGACTACAGTATTTCAAAAGTATAACAAGATTTGTTGCGCTGTTCCCCCTTCTCATAAATCAGATGCTGTTTATTATTTTAGCCCCTGCTTCTCAAACATCCTGAGTCCACCAGTGATTTAATCAATTATTTGAGAGACTTTCCTGCTACAGAAGTCTAAACTGACATGCTCTGAATGTTGAATATGAATACTAAATGCAAAATAATTCCCTTCGAGTTAAGCTTCAGAAATCAAACAATAAATTAGCAATTTAGAAAAATCTTTTTAGGTTCTTAAAAATATCTTATTCTCCATTAGTTTCATCTTTTAAGGGAGTAAGAAAGGGCAGGTTGATAAATAACATAAACAAAACCAGCTGCAGCCATATTTATTTGTTTGTAGATTTTTACAGGACACAAAGGTTGATGAGAGGCAAAATTACCATCAAATTAAAACAGACAAAAAAGAATTAGGCATCTATTAAAAATCCAGCCCTGAGGAGAAACAGTCTATAAACCAGAATTTTTTTGCTTTTCATTATTACTGTGCAATAGCAGATATTTCCAGTGCAAGAGGGATTTAAACAAAGATAAATATACACAGATATATGCATTTATTTGACATATTCACAACATAAAAGGATGAGAGTGGTGTGACTTTTGACTGAGCACATGTTGCAGCTCACAGAAGATGGTGGGCGAGCAGAGAGTGGAAGATCTGTTTGGTGCAGTGGGACCGACACAGGGCCAGGTGGAGCCTCTTAAGATGCAACAGGTCGTGGATTATTCAATCAAAAATTTTCCACTGATGCTTTCTCCTCCACATATACATAAATACACACATGTGGAGAATCTTGAATCCTTTTCATGTCCTCAGCGCTTCCAAAATAGGATGCAGAATTTAGCCAGCGGCATTTTTTGCACAGAAACACACTCCCAACTTGCAGCTGAGAGCTTAATGTGCTTCATTAAAACACTTATGAAACATCTATGAACACTGTGAAAATTGTGACTAATCTCAGACAACAATAGGAGCTTGGTGGCATTACATTAAGGAATGGAGCTTTTTTAGCATACATGTAATCCCTGGTGAGATATTCTCCTGAACAGGAATCTGGCATATCAAATGGATGTGAGAATAATACCTGCATTTATCACCCCAAGGCTCTGAATTATCATCCCAAATTGCACTAAGCCTTGAAGGAACTGAAGCATGTAATTACTACCCTTCACGCATGCAGAGTGACACCTCTGCTCAAGCACAGACTGTCAGACACGGTGCTTCCAGCAGAAACTGAGTGGTTCATATTTTCAGCGTGTGGGAGTGGAGGGACGTCATTCTTCTTCTATTGTTTCACTAATGGATACAGACCTGGCCCATTTCCCCCCTCGCCTGGCAGTAAGGAGGAGTCTGTCCATCATTCACAGAGGAAGATGATGCCAGAGTTCTCATGGGCGATGAGAATTTAATCCATCTATCTATCATGCGTCCGTGATCTCATCCTGAAGCATGCAGATGAGTGGATTTCCCTCACAAACAGACGAACATGTTGATGGCTGCGTTTTAAGCATCAGGGCTTGCTCGAACCTGCAAAGCTCTAATAAGCTAAAGGCATGAGCGAGTGGAGTCATAAAGGTGTCTGGATTCATTAACAAACCACCTCAGCTGCACCCGTTGCCAGGCTTGTGAGCTGAGCGCCAAACCTGTCACATTAACACAAAACTAACATATCAACAAACATCTAAGAGAAGAGATTCAGAGCCAGAAAAAGCAGCCAGACTATTAAAAGTACAATATGTAGAACTGTTTCACTGAAATGTCTAAGTTAATTAAAAATGACAAACTCTGTGTTATATTTATTTTCAGTTGCCTGCTTATATTAAATATTTTCTGTGGTTTTTAAAGCAATAGAAATCTTTTTTTTTTTTCTAGTTGTAGTGTGATGTGTTTTGCAAGCCCCCTGACAAGACATGACAACTTTATGAACGCCATTGGAGCACTGGATGCTAAGTGAAACTTCACCTTTCAATGAAGGCAGGCACTCTTAGTGGATGCTTCAAGTCTTTTTATGTATCTCATTTGTGTTTGGTGCAACTTCCGTGTGACTGTCAATAATTACGCTCCTCCACTGATTGTGCAATATTACACAAGCTGCACCCATAAGGCACTGGTGGTGTGGCCAGAGTAGACATTTATAGACAAGTGAAGACACACTGCCCAACTTCGCCCATCTCTGCAAATTAGCTTTTAATTGCCCCTGCCAAAGAGGAAATGTTTTTATAGGCGTGTGTTAGAGTGTTAACAGGATAACTCAAAACGTTATGAGAGGAATTTGACCTGAATCTGGATTAAGATTCAGATTAAGAAATTTTTCAAAGACATGTTACTATTGCAAGATAGGGCAGTTTTTCCTATTTTTGCTAATAACTCCAATAGTGCTCAACTGATGAGTATACAATTTTTGGGAAATGTTGGTCATGGCATAAGAGACAAGTGGTTAGTTTTTGGGGGTGATCTGAATCCAGAAGTGGAACCAGTAACTGTTTTAAGAATTTGTTAACAGTGTGAGATTCTCCACATCTTTGACAGTAACTCACCTGACAGGTCACAAAATGTCTTAGTGGAGGTTTGTGCTCCCTTTTAAATTTTCATTTTAAATCTAAGGACTCTTTTCAACAAAATTTCACCCCCTAAAATGCATTCACTACTGAGAAAAACAGTTTTTGGTCTCATGGATGAATTTTTCATTACAAGAATAAAAAGCTGTTAAAGTAGTAGTCCTCAGGGCCTATGTTCCAAAGGTTTTCATCCACTACAATTTAGCATATTAAACATGGGGTACAAAAATGTTTGTGAATACATGTCCTCTGCATATAACTACTAAATGTTGCTTGTTTTTAAAGAAAGATCCCATGTCCTGTAAAATCTATTTGCTTCTAATATTGTTAGAAGGAGTTTGAGGAGCAGAAGAACATGACACCTTTTACTAAACTCTCAGTTCACAGGGAAATAGTCTACGCCTCTTTAAAGAAAACGCCCCTTAAACAATGAGTTTTTAACTTCTTGGGGTTTATTGTCATAGCTATACAGCCTCTTCCTACATGTGTGTGTGCTCTTCACAGGAAGACACTATGACTGTTTTGAAAGTCCACTCCATAGCCTCCCTGCTCCCTCAAACTTGTGTGTCTCCACAGGGGAGGGTAAAAGAGCAGCATCTGATCCTCCATAGAGACAAAGTTCTTAATTTTTTTTTACTCAACTTAGACCAAATCTTTTCTTAACAGACACCCCAAGACATTATGTAAACAGTCAAACACACTATGGGGGCCTGTAAGAAATCTTCAGGATAAAAGAGACTTCAAACTAAAAGTTAAGAGTTGACAAAATCGAAGAAAATAAACCATATGTGTGTATCTACGCTCAGCGCCTCCATACATCAGAGACTTTTTTTACATGCTGTTATTTCCACAAGTTTACCCCAAACAGACCTGCTTTTGGGAACTGACCCTTCTTCAAATGCACAAGACACTGAAATGTTACAAACACACAACATACTGACATCTAGCTGAGTCGGTTATATTAATCAAACATTCAGGATCATACATTTGTTTTTGATGACTGCTGGTGTATATTCTCAATCTCAAATGTTCAAATATCCTAGCAGTTTTAACATACTGAGTACCCCTGATCCACCTCTATTCTCAATTCTCACTTGTGTGAGCCACTCTGCTGGAGCTCCTGTCACTTTTAAGTCCCTGTCCCAACTTGAGCCGAGTCTGTTCTGTTTGACAGACTAGTCCACTCTATTCTAATTATCAGTCGAGCACCATTTTAATTAGAGATGTTCCGATACCATTTTTTCCCTCTTGATACCGATACCAATACTTGTGCTGTGGGTATCGGCCAATACCGAGTACCAATACCGAGTACTGATCTGACACTAGTATGTTATAAAAAAATATCATACTATGCCTGCATGACTGTGAAATTATTATCATTGTGGTCAGGCCTGGCTCAGGTTGAACCCTTTGTAAAACATGTATAAATACAGCAAATTCAAGCCATTTATTTTAAAAAACAGAAGCCTGTACCATCATTTATAATCATATTAAGGCCGGCTCAGAATAATCACATTGACTACATTACCCAGAATGCTTAGCGATAAAGAGAGCACGCACAAAGCGGCTCCACCGTCCACTGTAGTTGTGTAAAAAGAGGAAGCATATAATACAACACAAAGTACAATGCAAAGCTATGCAATGAATTATGAACCAAATCACCACTTACCCTCAATCACAGATTACAAACACGCTGAGAGCGCCAACCAGCCAGCCTTACACCCTTACGGCTGATACACCGTTATGGCTAACATCGGTAGCAGAAGACGTGCATGCAGTAAGCTTTACCACAGACATTTGGAGCTCCATGGTATCGGATGGTGCCTGGACTCCAGTACTCGCCGATACCGATGCCAGCGTTTTCGGCAGTATCGGAGCAGTTTCCGATACTGGTATCAGAATCGGAACAACTCTAATCTTAATCCCCTCGTCACAAGAAATGGGACGGTTAATGAATGTTCTGTCACATTCAATCCAGGCCAGTCAGAGGCTCACAATAACTTCCAGCAAAAATAACCCAAACCCTCAGCCACTGCTTTAAAAAAGATGATGAAAAGCCAAATCATGCTCCCATTTCAATTTAAAACCTTGCAAGATGAATCTGCCAGATAATAGACATGGAATATGGAGAATTCAGCTGCTTTGAAAGGTTACAAACATTTGCCTCTTATTTGAAACAACCTTTGGATAACATGATACAAACCAGCAGGAACCCTTTCAACAGCTTTTCCCCGGCTAAAGTTACTAATAAAAACACTGGTTTACAGGTTTTTGAAACACCTAGTGGAGTAAATTTTATTAAAAGGAGTCTGAAATTTAAAAAATGAAGCACTGCAAGCAGCGGAGGTGGGCAGAGCAAACAGCACATCTATACACATAATATTATTCATTAGATTTAAGGTCCCTGCTGGTGGGAATTACCCTCTGCTGCAGGTCAGCACCCTCCTTTCTGACTCTATCAACTATGGATGTCCCTGAACTGTTTCAGTATCAGTAAACGAATCGGATCAGGGTTGATGTGATCATCTTTAATTGATTGGGGATTGGACTACTCCTGATCATCTCACCCATTTGTTTTTGTCAGTTTTAATTATGTAACATTTAATTTGTGTGGATATACTTTAAATTACACAGCAATAAGAGTACAACGGCCACTCGAAATATGGTATGTATACCATTCTGAGCAGGGTTGCAAAGGGGTGGAAAATTTCCAGTAATTTTCTGGAAAATTTCCAGAATCTTTTGATGTAAAGTTAAGCTGGGGAATTTGGGAAATATTCCAAACTGTAAACTTTCAATGCAAATATAATTTAAACAAATTCTATCATATCCAAACATTAATTTTACTAAATTATTTGAAAAAGTATTTTAAAGTACACTTTTGAAATCCATTTTTTTGTCAAGATTATGCTCAGATAAATTTTTCTCTCCTGTATTTAAAATCCCTGTAAATTTCAGGTTTATTCCTGTTTATTCCCATAAATGTTTCATAAGTGTTTTAATAAAGCACATTAAGCTCTCAGCTGCGGGTTGGGAGCTGTGTTTAATTCCCATGGAAAGAGAAGATTCCCAGAATTTTGCAACACTAATTCGAAGTAGAATTCTTATTTTTATGAGTTTTAAATAATGCTAGTCAGACTTAATATTTTACTTTGTTTCCTTCTTTAGTTAACAAACAAACAAAAAACAAACACAAAAAAACAGTGTGTAGCTGTATTGTCTATGTAAATGTAAATAACAAATCAGGACTTGGAATTGGCAAATTCAAATCCAAAGCAATACAAAACAACAGCTGTGCAAAAAACTTTTTTTAACGTTTCTTTGACTCTACTATGTGCATTAACTGAGAAAGTCACATATTTCAAGGATGTGCATTGATGCAACAAGTGCATTCAACTTGTTCAGGAAAGAAGAAATATTTTGTCCACATTTACAAGCGTGTTCTTTCCTCACAATGAAGAACATGTTGAATGCTGCAGAAAGAGTGCTTATGGGATGTTTCCTTGAAAGGCAGTGATGGGTTTATAAGCACTGGCATGTGGGAAATTGTGGCTGTAGGCTGGACAAGTATAGCTAAATGTACTGTGGGTCAACCACACTGCAATTGGAAGAGATGAAATACAATGAACTGAGTTCTCCATGCTGTGATGGAAACTGCAGTTCTTAAGTTCAAATGTCATGTTTATTGAGCTCAGGTCTGAACTGCAGTTTTCTCAGAAGGAAAATAATCATTATATACTGTCATATATACTGTCTGTCAGTGTATGCTGTTTAGCCTGGCCTACATGAAATACGGATTTTATTTCTCAGGTATGTGTAAAAGGAACATTCAGCTGTAATCCATGCTTAAGGATGCTCACTTGATACAAGATACAAGATCAGTTTATCTGTCATTGTGCAACAGGTTGCACAATGAAATTAAAAGCCAATGAATGCAATGAAACCGTGCCCACTTACGGTAATGGTATGCCTTTCACTACTTTCAAAAAAGATCCCATGCACTGCAGGGTTCATCTGACTGCTATATTGTGGGGGTTCCCAAACTTTTCAGCCAGTGAATCCAAAATAACAGTGGAGACTGGGGACCCCTGCTGCCTCTGGAGATGTTTATAGCCATTTCCAAGCACTAGTGTGTCTCATCATCTCTTTTCCTGAGAACTGATGGCAGCCTGTGTGTATGTGGGCCCCAAGCGGGCCATGAGTCCACAGCTGCAGCAGGTTAGAGGATGAAGGAGAGATAGGGGCCTGGCAGTGATATGAATCATGTCTCTCATGACCTGATATTTGTATTTATTTAAATTTACTGTATCTGCTTAGGGTAGGGTCCCTTGTTGTACATCATTACTTCACCAGATGATGCATTATCATTTTAAGCAGACTGATATAGCACAGACCTATATCAAAATGAAAATGTAAATATCTGTGATTTTAAACAGAAATTCTACTTAGCAGATCGAATCACTCCTGAAGGGGACATGTGAATGAGCACACCCAGACCTTTGTCCATGGTCCACTTATGACTGTAAACATATAATCTAACTGTAAGCTCCTGAGTCATTACAGTAATACTTAAACATCATCTAGCATCTCTATTCACTGATCTCCACCTACAGCTATGAAAGAAAACAGCTGTAGTCAAGTCAACATACCCAGGGGTGGGAGAGGGTCAGAAGGTCAGAAGAGGCTTTGCATTTGCATATAAAGGGTTCATATAACGCAAGATACACTTTAGAAAGTTTTCTATATAAAGAAGATAAAAATGCATCATGCCATGTCCATCCCCCCAACCCCTCCAACATGAGAACAGTCCCTAAAACCCCTTTTCTCCCTCCGTCACTTGCTCCATCTTACAGAAAATAAATGCTCAAACAGTTGGGTTTGAGAAATTTCCCCTCAATGATTTCATTGGGCAGCATGGTTACACAATAGGTAATACACAAGCCTCACTGCATGAAAGTTGCTTTTTTGATTCCAGTGTCGATCAGGCCTTTCTGTGTGAAGTCTGCATGTGTGGGTTCTCTCCAGGCACTCCAGCTTCCTCCCACAGACCAAAAGCATGCTCATTAGGTTGACTGGGGACTCCATATTGCCTTCAGGTGTGGGTATAGGTATGAATGGTTGTCCGTCTCTCTATGTGGCCCTGCAATCAGCTGACGACCAGTTCAGAGTGTACCCTGCCACTCGCCCAGAGTCAGCTGGGATAGACTCCAGCCCCTGTGACCCCTAAAGGGATAAGCGGTATAGATAATGGATAATGGATGATTTCATGGAGGTACATTACATCTTCTCTGGAACACAGAGAAACACCTTCTCTTCCTGAACTCAAACTACCAACAATGTTCGTGACAGAGCGGTGTTACAGTCCAAAGAGTGAACATGTTAATGAGGAACTTCAGATAATGTTTTTTCTTCTTTTGCCTTTTTTAATCAAAATTACAAAAGTGTTGGTCATAAACTTCAAAACACAGAGACAATTGTTTTGACCAGTTACTGATCTTTCATAAGTTAAATGAATGAGGCTGCTCATGGAGAACTGACTTGTCAGCGTTAGGATACATGTTCAGAAATGGTCAATAACATTAAGGTTGCAACAGGGCGAAAGCTCCAGTAAAATTCCAGAAACTTTCCATTATATGTTTAGCTGAGGAATTTTAAACAATTTACAAATTGGAGACTTTTCACAGGAATTATGTGAATTTATGGGGATTAACTGGAAATTGGTAACCTTGCAGTGCAGATGGACCTGCCTGATTCATTGTCTGAAATCACTCTCATCCATCTTGCTACGCTCCAATCTCCTCCGACTTCCAATTACGGAAGAGAGGTAGAAACTGAAGACATGACGACAGCTGGAAGTGACTGCATGTTTGAAAACAATGGCGACTTCTGAAGTGGTCTCCGTGGATACTGAAATATCTGCAGTTTTATAAGAAATTGACTCAATTTCTTTTTTAAAAGAGGAGCAAAGAATGTCATTTAAAGATTTTCTTATGGGAGATCATGTTTTTGCTCTTCTCCCGCCTGGGGATCACTGCTGGGAAACTGGGAGAGAATGCGGAAATCCTCCAGACGATGTCGGTTAGTCTATGGTAGTCATGGTTACTCAGCGATACCTGGTGAAATATGGTCTCTTCAAAATGACTGAGAGAACTTGGTGGGGATTGTCATTGACGAGGTTCATGTCACATATAAGTGGTAATGATACATCTGTGCGGTATAATTTAATGTAAGACGATAGTCTAAGGACTGAAATGTAGTTTAAGCTAACGGATAACAATAGGGTCTCACTGCTACGCCATACTGTAGCTTGATATGGATTGGTGATGAGTGTGACTGGCAGACTGATCGTCCAATCCACAGCTGCAGTTGTTTTTGAAGTTTCTGCCTCTGAAAACATTTTCTATGGGCTCTTCTCCAGATGGACTAATGAAATATTTCCATGGTGGATATATGGCGCTGTCCGTCCGGCGTGTCAGGTTAGGAAATCGGGGGTTATTTAAACAAACTGTATCATATCCAAACATAAATTAAGACATTTTGTTTCATCCAATGCAGACATCCATGCAAATAGTGGGTCTTTCCATCGATAGTCTTCTATGTTCTAGAATCGTAAACAGCGTGCTATGTGCAAGAGGAATATCACATATATATCCTTTAGTATCCTTGCATGAAATCTGGTTGTTTTAGTCAAGATTATGCTAAAATATATTTTTCCCAACTATACTGAAACTGTTAAGGGCCAACCCTCAGTTTTTTTTTTTTTTAATCCCAGGTGTATTTCCGATTATTCATCTAAATTCCTGTTAATTCACACAAATTAATAAAAATTCTTGGAAGTCTGCAACCCTAAAAAACATTGACGCCAAGTAATGGAATTGCACGCCATGGGCTTATTTGTAAAGTTTGTGAAAAAAATTTGTTGCTTCACTCTCCCTTTCTGGCAGGTGAATGTGTGCAATCGAATAACAAATAGGTTCGAAGAAAAAGTAGTTTCTGATTCAAATTACATTGTTGCAAGAAAAGACAACATTTATCAAAACGTCCCTCAAAATGTGGCAAAAACTTTAAAAATATAAAAAAGCAATATCATATTTCACAATATTGTTTAGAATTGTTCTTGGGACATATGGGACCAGTCAGAACTTGATGAAAAGGAGCAAAATATTTGACCTTAAGAGAGAAACACACCAGAACCACCATTCTGAGAAAGGCTATTAAAAGCTGGTTTAAACAGAGTCAAAAACCTCCCCTGCTGATTTATGTGACCTACATTTTGACTATAGCACAGATATTGAGTTAAAAGTCGCTAAAGGTATATGATATGTTCCCTTTAACATACCCACCTCTCAGTTGGTGACACAATCTTTTGAATTATAAATTGAGACCAAGCTTACTTTTGTCGTAAGGGGTAATCAGACTTAACTGTCTTATAGCATACCTGTTTATCCTTTACTTACAATAATTTGTAATTGAGAAATGCTCCCTGACCCCGACCCCAGGTTCATTCTTCATTACTATGTTAACATTAAATTGGAAACTGAACACAATGAAAGCTTTAAATCAATTATTTCTTAATACATCCAGACTACCAATAAAACTCGACCTCCGCTGTGTTTTCACTCTCCTTCCCAGCCCCTAAAAGCCCAAATGTAGGTCTGATATTACAACGCCAACATAACCTGGCACCACTCCTCGTCTTCGGATTATTACTGAGGAGGTCTGGTATGTGCTACTTGGCTGTGTTGGCCGAAGCAATTTGGTGACATCACTGGGAAAGAATATCCTCCGCTGTTGTTTGTTGCTTTTTCATTTTCAGTCTCTTTCAGAGGTACATGACAGGTAACGGGCTGCCCTTGAGCACCAGAACAAAAGGTATCAACATAAAAAAGAAGCAATGTTTTCAGCTATGGTCTCACAGGTAAGCACATTATGTGCTGAACAGAATGATCACTGCATTGATGCCTGTGAAGGACCCTTCAGGACTGGATGAATAAGCCTGTTAGGAACGCTCTCTAAAAGGCAATAAGTGAGGGAGAGCAGGTAATAAATGGCTTTTTTTTCTGTTCGGGCTTCGTCTCAGGGGAGATTCTCTCAATGAATTAATATTGAAGGCCAGACTCAGGCCCAGGCAAGTTTATACCCATAAAAATTGGCAAATTACGGTCATGGTGACAAGCCACTCCATCAGCAGGGATGTTAATAATGTACAATATGCTGCTGCTGGGTTAGAGTAAATGACTATTACACAGAGGCAATGTGTGAAATAAAAGTTTAAGCCCTACACGTCCCATCAGACCGCGGCCTGTCACACAGATATTGTCTACTGTCATTAAGAGAAAGAAATACCTTAAATATCAATAATGTAGTGCACTCATTTTTCCTGTTTAATGCCAGCCCTCTTTGTATTTCTTTCTCTACTACACACACATTTTCTGTTCCTGTCTGAAACCTCTGATATCCAAATCTGCCTCTTTTGAGAGACTTTTGAACACGGCATAGAAAGAGCTCAGAAGGAGCGAGAAAAAAAGCCAATAAACCTCCACATGTCAAAAGCTATCAACAAGAATGTGCAGTCAGGCTTTTTCTTCTCTTTTAATGCAGGCACACTATTTGAATAATTACTTTCAATAATCTTCAAAGTTTCTCTTTCATATGGAAAAGTGAAACATGAGAGAGGATGCTGCTGCGGGGCTCAGTGCTGTTTGCCTGAGATACACAGAGGGGAATAAAGTACAGTAGTCCGATGCATCCAGCTGTTGTGTGGCTGTGACACTGAAGGGACTTTAGAGTAGGGCTGGGAAAAACAAACTAAAAATGTTAATATTTTTAACTGAATGGTAACACAGTCAAAGATATGTTTCAACATCTTTTTCACACAAAGAAACAACTTTTACTCACAATATCATAATCGTGATTACAGTAACAAACACGGCAAAAATAAAGCCATAGACACTATTCATTAATACACCAATTGCCAGCAGTACATCAGAGATTAGCACAAGTTGCATGTCCAGATCAAGTCTCAAGTCTCTGAGGGCAAGTCCAAGACATGTCTTGAGTTTTCAGGGAGCAGCAGCAAGTCCCTCAGGACTCTTGTTGAGTTAATAATACTGAAAATGGCTAACTATACAAAATTTGAAGTGCCCTGAGAGTACAAACCCCAGCCAAGGCATTGCCAACAGTATCAGGAGAGTTATTACCAGAAATGTGGAAGACTTTACTAACTTGCACTAGGAACAACTTCTTGGAAGAATTCCTGGATCCACACATGATTCAGATCACCTCCAGAATCTAATCCATTGTCTCTTGTGCCATGAGCAATATTTCCTGAAAATGTCTTCAAAATCCATTTAAAAGGTTTTGAGTTATTAGTGAAAATGTGAAAAACTGCCCTTTCTTACAAAGTTAACAAATCCTAGATACACATCTAGTTTAAGACCGCCACCAAAATATAATCACTCCTTCCTTCTGCCATGACCAATCCTCCCTAAAGTTTCATTGAAATCCTTTCATCATTTCAGGAGTTATCCTGTTCAAAGTCTAAAAAACAAATAAACTAACAAACGCTGGCAAAAACAACCTCCATGTCAGAGGTAAAATTAATTGTCAGGCTAACAGAAAATATTGACAGAATTATTTTATTTAAAAAAAGATACTTAACATAAGAGTTTGAGTACATTACAGATGTTAGATTTTCTACCTGAGTTGGACCCCCACTAAACTGGGAGGGAATAGGCTATGGCGACAATCATGAATAATAAGTCAGTTTCACAAGTAGCCCTATTTAACCATAACATATACACTACACACATGGCTTCAACAAATATAATTTTGTGAGCATGCTAGGCGGATGCTCAGTGTGCGGCGCATCTTAGTTTTACTGCTCTCAGCTTCTTGCATCACCAGGACAGCAGTTCATTGCACAATACAGATTACCCAGAAAATTGAGCCTGAGGATGCAAAAAGAAAAATTTAAGCTTAAGAATTAATGCTGTCCCAGTATGGAGGAAATGTGGCTGTATGGAGCAACTGCAACTTGTTTTGTTATAACATATGCCTCTGTGATGCACTCATATCGGTCTGGCCCCAATTTCTGCCATTAAACAGCTGGGAAATTGCACTTACATGCATTGTTTATTGAAGCCTGAACACTGAACAATGGGTTTGAATCGGGTTTGGGATCATAAATATAGTTTGGAGAACGAGCCAGGCCGGGCCAGACTCAAACAGAAGGCCAATGTACTAGGGTTAGTTCAAGCTGAATTTTTTTGGGCATGATCTAAACTCCAGTGTATTGGTGTTTAATTAGACTGGGTCATAAATAATGATTATAACTGACTATGAATAAACTAACCCCTCCAGCCTTTCAAACAGAGCAAAAGTAATCTGTTAAGCCCCTATAATCAATATTATATTGTTTCTTAAACTTGTTTTTGATTTTTTAGATATTAGATATTATGTATTGCTCTGCTAAACAGTGTTTGCGTTTAACATCTTGGGGTGATAAAGGTCAATTGTAACTCTCGATTACATTTTCACCTCACAGCTCACGGCTAAGAAACAAAACAAAAAAGTGTGCACTATTGAACACTTGGCATCACTCTAGATTACTGTGATTTGTCCTGGATTTCTCCCTCTAAATAGATGCTGAAGCTTGATATTTTTTGCACGTTGGTTACCATCAGTAAGTGTTTTTGTTGTAGTCATATCAAGTAGAAGTTTACTGGTGTTGTTGTGATGCTATAGGTAGCAGTAGTGGGCCTTGGGGTTGAGATTTTTCACTCTTTTTTAGTCCCTGTACTTATTTTTTCTCCATCATACTGCTCTGTCAGTGAATTTGTCCATCTTGTAGATGTTTCAAACAGAGGGGAATGGGCTCTTTAATTAAATGACAAACCCCTAATATTGACAAAGATAAATGTGCTTCATGATAGAAATCGGCCTTTGTATAAAATGTAATGCCCATAGCTTGTTACCTTTATATTTATATATATTTAAAAATCTGTATCTGGTATCAGGCCGTATGAAATGATTGCATGGCTGAGCCAGACGAGAGAGAGAGGCAGGGAAGCTGAAAGAAGCAGACAAGTGTTTCTGTCTATAACGCCTTATGATGGGCTTCTTTAAAACATTCTAGGCAAAGTGTGCCTCCATAGCGTGGCACCACCTGACGGTCACCTGTAAAGGCAAAGCCTCTAGCCTGTTGGTCTGTGCCTGCTGCAGGTGACATGCACGTCTAAGGAGTTTTGATGCTCATGCACAAGATGCAAATGGTTGTGCTTGATGTAAGGGGATGGCAAATCATTGCAGTCCAGGTTTACAGTGAGCCTGGGGTACAAACTAAGATGAGGGCTCAAGACTCAAACCTCTAGTCTAAGTTAAGTCTGAAGTCTTTCAAGAAACAGACAGACAAACAGACAGACAGCTACATATTTAAAATGCTTTTTTAAGCCCTTTGGGGAAATTCAGTGAGTCCAAGTTGAGTCTTGAGTCACTTCTGGGTACGACTTAAGTTTGACTCGAGTCTGAGCTTCAATCTTGTGACAAAACTCTTTTCTCAGTAATAGTGAAAAAAAAAATGAAATAAATATCGCAGCTCCTTCAGTTAAGAAAAAGTACACTCCGTGATGAAGGTTTTATTTTCATGTTTGTACATAAATGAAGTTTAAAGTGAAGATCTAAATTTACCCCTGTCCTCATTTGACACCTTTAAGCAGGAAGAAGAAAAGAAGAGACAGCAGACACACCTCCAGCATTTGAAAAAGTCCCATCTTGCTCCTTGCTTGTTCCAACTTCTTTAAAAATGTTGCCAACATAATTATTCAGATTAGTCAAACTGTCAGAGCTTTGCCAAACTTGCAATGCAGATGGATCAGCCTGATTCATGATCTGATTAGCCTGTAATAAATGTGATTAACTGAAGCATTGTCCAGTCACCTGCCGGATATGTTATTGACAATTTCTGCCCATTCCCAAACACTTTCTATGGGCTCTTGGACTGGTGAAATATATTTAATAATCCATCTGGCATGTCAGGTTAAAACTTTGTCTGTAATTTTTGAATAATTAAAACATTTCATTACTGATAATAGATGTTCACTATTTTGATTTGTGTTATAGTATCAAATATCCATACTAACAATGAACAATGAGATAAATAAAATGATCATTTCTCATTTAGATTAAACAAATAGACTTCTGCCAAATAGATTATCTTGTGGTCAGGAAGCACACAATCCTTAGTAATATTTAGTGTAAGCATCTTTTTTAATAATAATTGGGCCTTCCATTTGTTTTATTCTTATAACAACAACATGGTAATGTTAACAGTATTACGTTGTGTGAAATATATCAATATATGTTAAAACTAGATCTAAACAGTTTTACTTTGGGATCTGGGAAACTAATTTTTGTGAAACTAATGCAGTTTTGGAACATCTCTCAAAAGTGTAAACATCTTGCATCTTGGCCATAAACATGAATAACAAACTCCATTTGGAGAGACATTTTTGATCATTTTGGAGCAGAGTGGCTTCTTCCTTAATTAAAACTCAATCTAATTGGCTATGGTTGTAAAAAAGAAAAAAAAAATGGAAGATAAAAATTGCTGGCATCATCCATCATGTTCATCAGATACACCTATAGGCAGATTTAAATCTTGGACACTCGCATTCTTTGGAGTCTGGCACGTCTCCACACCTCTGTCTGTGCATATTTCATCAGAGTCGTGTTTGAACATGAAGCAGCAGGCGATGTGCTGTCACATCACTTTACAATCAGCCTGATTTCTGCACGAGACAAGAGCCGCACAGTGTGAATTCCTGCACGCGTCAACACTTAGAGCAGGAAATCCACAGATTCAACCTGGTTTGGGCACACTGCATGGATTATTGCTGTTTTCAGCACTGCAAAAAAGTTCAGAAAATAGACTGCAAAAGATTTGTGCCAAGGATGGAGGCTCAAAGTACGTTTGAAGTGCACAGAATTTGATAGGAGCAAAATTTTTTCACTCACATCTGAAAGGAACTTTTTAGTTTGGAGAGCTTAAAAATCAGAGGGGATTTAAGGCCATGACTTTTGGAGATGCATGGTGGTCAGCGTACCAAAGTATAATTTATCACTGGATCACACTGGATTTAAAGAAAAAGGAGAGACAGAATTTATCCTACTTTTTGTCATTTCAAATGAAGAATGGCACTGTTTTTACATATTTGGTACAAATAGATAGATAGATAGATAAATAGATAGATAGATAGATAGATATGCATTTGGATAGATAGATGGATGAACAGATATTACAAACTTGCAGTCATTTTTTGAAAATTTAATTCATTATTCATCTACTTGTATTAGAAGTAGTGTCTACATACAACTTAGACTTATCCCCCAACACTAAAACATCAACAGCTACTGCTTCCACTGAGGGTGTCATTGGGGAACTGGTGGCTTAGCCTGGTATTACGCTCTCTCCATCACTCAGATGGATGATGGTGCGAGCCAAGCTACAGCTGTCACATGTCAATGTGTCCTTGGGCAAGGAACTCAACAACAAATAGTGTCAGTGCCTTGTAAATGGGTGTCAACAGGAGTGTGTTAGCTAACATAATTTTAATACAATCTCAGAAGCATTAGTGAGTGAAAGTGAGAGTGAATGGGTAGATGTTACCTGCAGTGTAAAAAAGCTTCAAGTAGTCAAGGACACTATAAAAACACAATATAAGCTCAGATTTATTTACAGTTCTACTAACCAATAATAATAATAATAATGATGATAGATTTTATTATTATTATTATTATTATTATTGTTATTGTTATATTTAAATAAATGCAGTTGTTTTGAGGTGAACATTTTTTTGTTTCCTTTGTAATATTAAACAAGTACATAAATTGCATAATGTTACTGAGTTAATGAAGACCTGAGACTTATTGTCTTTAAATAACTGGACTGTTTGAACTTTTTGGCCTGTTGGAAAGGCTTCATAATTGTTTTCTGCCCATGAATATCTGTGTTAATTAATTTGCATAAATTAGCACACATAATAAATGAACGATAGTATGGTTCCACTCAGTCTTGTAACACTCATTAATAGGATTTTATTCTTCCTTGTTAACAAAGCCTTTAAGCAGTTGATTTAACAAAACAGACCATGATCCATATATGCTTATTTGATCAGTGAGCAGTATCAACAGCATAAAAATCTGGTCAGGGCATTAGTATTTAAAACAACATTTTAAAAAATGACTATTGGATTTTAAATCCACAATTTGATTGAAATCTTGTTCCATTCTGACTGAAGTTTGCTCTATCTATCGCTCTATCGCTCTATCTATCTATCATTGATTTCCTTGGATTTTATTTTGATATTGTTACTTTAACTTCTCTTTCGTGTGACCATCCCTTTCCCCCCAGATATTCATTAAGTCAAGAGAAAAAATCAATTGAAACAAAATTTGGTTTTGTTTAATTTTTTTTGGATTCATTAAGTATTCTGGCTACTACAAATCTGAGGACAGTAATCTGATTATATGCCATCTTTTGGAAAGGTAATGGTTGGGAATGCCACCTCTAATCGTGACATTTGGCAGAAGTTTAAGACTATGATAAACTCTAACCGGTGTTGACTTTGTTGCAAAACATTCTTAATAAGTTATTGAAAAATAAAATGTGTGTAACTTAAAAGTTTCTGTCAACTTAATACAATATGGGCTCTCGTACCCCCTTTACCTTTGTGACAAGGGTGCAATGAACATGTAGATGTGCTTCAGTTACCCCAATAACCGCGTATGCGTAAAAATGCTCCAGTCACAGCAACTTCTGAAATAGCTTTGTTAAAGCAAATCTGAATAAAGAGTACGCACAATGGGGTAATACGCTGCTCGAACTGTGTTCAAATTCTCAGCTTCTCATGATCAAACCAGCATTGTTTCGCAGAAAATTCGTCTTATGCATCAAACATGAACCATGTGTACTCACCTGCCGTCATAGTCTGCACTTGCTCCAAAGCAGCAGCTGTAAAGCAACATCAACTTTATCCATAAATCCATGATTCTCGGAGTTGCGCGCCCTCGTATCTTCTTATTTATCCTCCGTAATCCAAAAAGAACCGCGGAGGAAAAACAATCGGAGTTTCTTTGACGCACGCTGAAGGTGCACAGGTAGGTTGTGTCTGCCGGCGTCCCTCACGCTGCTCATGTGCGATACTCTCTGAAAACAGTCCGCTGCTTGGAACAACACTGACCCCAATGTGTGTGTGAGTGTGTGTATGTGATTGAGTGTGTGTGGCTAAGTGTTTGTGGATCCGGACGCACTCTGCTGGGAAGAGGGCGCACAGCTCCCTCCTCCTCTCCTCACAAGTTCAGTCACAGCGAGCTCTCCGACCAACAGCACCCACTGCAGTCGCTTCTTATCTCCAGCTCCTCTAAAAACCAGCGGCCAAAACACGGGGATATCACCCTGCCGGCAGCTCGCGGGGTGTGCTGGAGAGTTTGAATGTGAAGCCCTAACCAGAACAGCCGAGGGGAGGAAGCTGCCCATGCACACAGCTCTCTCTCTCTCCGTGCTCCGAGCGCATGCTTTGGAGATCTTCATTAAACGTGCAGCCTGCTGGGGCACGCAGGTGCACCGGCCACCCAAGCAGAGGGTGCTTACCGTGGAGAGACAGTGCTGTGGAAATTACTGGTAATGAATTCAGAGAAAACACCGAGATAAGCAGCACGTGATGAACAATAAGTGGTTGGTAAGATTTTGGATAGAAAAAAAACTCTTATGTGGCTACCTGTAGTGTGACTACGAAATAAAAATGTAAGCCATTATAGGTGATGCTGTTTTAATAATATTTTATTTTTATCTTTGTCTAATACCCACTTTTGCTGAATGATCCTTTGTTGGCTTTCTGATTGGTTTACTGACCAACCAATCAGAACCTAGGAATCACTGTTCGAAACTTAAGAGCAGCAGGCGTCCGTTTACATAGTCAAACACTTTCTTTGTAGGCAAAGTCTAAATTAATGCAGTTATACTTGTAATTATTTGTAAAATTCAAAGATTTAGATTTTTCTTCATACACCCTGTCGTAGCCTATTTTTGTCTTTATTATTAGACTTGGGCAAAAGTTGCAAAAGAATCATATTAAATGTGAATAAAAGCTGGTCGAAAAGTGAGTAACTTTCAAGTGTTTCAAATGGGAGAGAGGTCAACAACTACAGATAACATAACACTAACTAAAGAGGGCGGGGCTTAACAGGATTGCTTCCTGGAAAGGGAGGAGCATGGCTGTTTTCAAAACTACGCACTGCATTCTGCATACTACTAGGCAGTACTCCATACTACTGCATACTGTATGATAGTAGAGATCTGATCTGATCTGATCAGATAGAACTTTATTAATCCATTTGGGAAACTCCCTCATGGAGTATGTATGCAGTATGACTGCCAAAAGTCTGTTGTTTTAAAGTATGTCAGACTTGGCTGAGCTGATTTTTCTTTTTCCTCCTATGGACGGATATAAATATAGCTCATTACTGCCACCTACAGTGCCAATGATTATATTAGAGTGACTACTTCTACAATATAAAAACTATCTTAAACACATACAAATATTCACATTTCTTTTAATTATGCAAATATAGCTATTCGATTTACTTTTCCAACACAATATTTCTGTTTGATTTCTGTTTCTGGTCTTGAAATAAAAGTAAATGGTAGCTTAGCTAATGGTTTCTATTGGCCCTAAGCAAACTTCAGCAAATACAATTAAATATGGCCAGCATTAGAGCATGAAGTTTTGCTTGTCTAATGAATGAATGAAAAAAAAGGATTATGGCAGCACACAGTTCAAACCCAGGGGTGTTCAAATTTGGCTCAAGGGCAAACTGTGGCTCCAAATTGCCCTTAGGTATGAGTGTTTGCGTAAATGGTTGTCCGTCTCTCTATGCAACCCTGCGATCGCCTGGCAATTGGGTGTACCCCGCCTCTCGCCAAATGTCTGCTGGGATAGGCTCCAGCCCCTGTAACCCAGAAAGGGATAAGCGGTTAAAGATAATGGATGGATGGATGATTACAGCAGGATATTGTGCCAGTCAGCTTTGAAGTTTAAAAAGTCTTGTGTAGTTTGTTCTGGTTTTGAGTCTGAGGGTGGAAATGAGCCATCAATGTCTGTTCTCTGCTGCCCATCTAACGGTAGTCAGGGCTGACCAATATCTCCTGAAACCTGACAGTCAACCAGTAAATCTTTAGTGATGATTAACAGTTTGCCTTTTCAAATTGTCGGTGAAAAGCTGTGATGAACACTGTTTTTATTCTTTAGCATTTTAAGTTATTTCTAAAGTTATATCTTAGCCTGAATTACATTGTTTTTAACTTAAATACACTAAAGGTAGCTGTACTGAAGAGGCCCAGTTTGTGCCATTTTTTCAAGGTTTGAAAGCCTTTTATGCCAACCATTTTTTACTATCTTAAAGCACCAAGACACCTATAAAGCTTACCAGATTGAGTAGTTTGTTCTTGCTTTGGGTCTGAATGCTGAGTTTAAGTTTCTACCCTCTCTGCTCCATGAAGCATCATTCTCTTGACGGAGGGCTGATCATGGTGTAGCTAAGACCAACCAGGGACCTTTGAAACCTATTGGCCATCCCAAAGTCCTTAGCTGTGGGCACAAGGAATGAAAGAGAACCAACAGAAATTCAGAACTAAAATAAATACTTTTTTGGACTAAAATAAACAAAAGAATGGAATTGAGTTTGGGCCCTTGGTCAGAACACTGGGGAGGAGCAGGTAGGAGGAGGGAGTGCCATCTGCTTCAGTCTGAGAGAGTAATGCTAAAGTGCAACATCTACTGGACATCTGTTCCTAAAGTCACATACAACCATGGATTTGTAAGGAACAAAATATCTGGTGCAGACTGTTGATTGTAGGTAACAGAATCAACCTGCCACTAATTAGCATTTAGTGGCAGGTTTCAGTTCATGCACTCATCAATCCATGCTTTTTAGCTTGGTTGGTTTCATGTCTGTAAGGAACAGTGCACAGAAGTCAGACTTGTTATTGACATTTTTTCTCACCATGGAGATGGCATGACCTCTTGTTCAAATATGGACTCACTTGACACCAGAGAACAATACGGCGAAAGCCAAATGCTGCCCTTGACCTCAGAAAGGTAACTGACAAAGCTATTGGTGATGATACAGTGGCTGCATCCATTATTTATACTGCCAAGGGATGCATCCTGTTGGAAATTGCGCAGTCTTTAATGCTGTCACTCTTTGACAGGAGCTTATTTTTGATTCCATTACCATGATTATCTCCTGTCTGACTCCACAGCAACACTACCTATTCAAAGACCATTGATTGTGCTCTCTATTTGAGGGCAGCTGATTTGTAAAAGCTTGCTGTCTGAAACAGTGGCCTTCAGCCTCCAGAGTCACAGTCAGTCAATAACATATTTTTCCAGTCAAGCATAAAGGGAGAACAAAAAAGAACAAAAGAAAAAGAGACAGCTTGCTAACCACATGCCATCATTTAATGGAGCAGGAGATGAATGAGATGATGGTTTGATATGATTACTGCTGGTTATTCCCACTCACCGAGTCTTTTGATGCATGGCACTGTTCGCCTTGTTACGCCCCGTCATCAGTTTCATAATAAATTTATGCGGAAGCTGGTGATTGGAGAGGTGCCGGCTGTGCATAATTACACTATTTATCACATTATTTATGGCATTCAACTGTGGAGGTGTGATTTCAGTGATGATTTATCACATTCAAATCGACTCCAAAAACTCAACCTTATTGGCAGCAATGATGTGATAAACCAAGACTGATTAAGAGGAAATTAAAAGGGTCCGTTATCCACAAAGATGAAAAATCTGACCTCTCAAATGGTATCCAGAAATGCCAAGAATTTCAAGACAGCAGGGAAGATTTTTGGAAGAGGGTCCCTTGCAAAAGTTCAATCCTTTACTTAAACTATAAATTACAATTAACAAGATTTATTTTTCCTTTTAACAATAAAAACTGATTTATCTGTTCGTCTCTTGTTTAAAGTGTCATATACTGGTCATCAATCTGAGCTGATTTGATGTTTCTATTGATTACCAATGGGTATTTTATTAGTTCTGACCTCTGAGTCAAATCCTTACATCAGGGAGCACTCTCATGTGCCTCAATAGCACTCCAGTTATGCACATGGCACAATCAGATCTATTCTCCTCATAAGAAGTTTGAAACAGTTATTTGGCTCTATTATTTGTCCCCTTTAATAATACCATTTAGTTCTGTTTTTTATATTGTTGGAAAGCCTGATGAGTCACATTTACAATGAGGTAAACCTTGTAAGGATCGTGCATTCGTGGGATTAAGCAACACAGCTAAATGTGTGGGTAGTGCCCCCCAAAAAATGTGGCAAAATCCCTTGCAACTGGAAGCTGATGTTTTGTATGCAGAGTGGCAGAATTATTTGGTACCATTTCCACATTTAGGATCAAGACCTGTGAGACTGGTGAAGTCAAAGACAGATTGCAAAGTGGTCGTAGGGTTTCCACTAGGGGAAAAGGAGAATTTTGCACATTATTGGGGGGGCACCCACTTTCTTAGCTGTGTTGCTCATTACAGGAATGCGCAGTCCTTACAAGTTGTACCTCATTGTAAAGGTGACTAATCAAGCTTTCCAAGATATAAAAACAATACAAGTTGGTATTATTAAAAAACAGAGAAACAACCAACCGAATTGATGTTTCCATACTTTTTTGAGGAGTATTTTTAAAACAATGTCCAGAGAACAGGTGGGCAGGGTTTAACAGTGAGTGTATCTCAGGTTGTACTTTTTATTCATCACAGCAGTGACAGGAACAGAGAGTCTGGGTAGACAAGCTTCACAGACTGGATCCGGCCATCATTTCTAAATAAAACTGCCTCCAG
This sequence comes from Cetoscarus ocellatus, assembly GCA_037902135.1. NCBI lineage: Eukaryota > Metazoa > Chordata > Actinopteri > Labriformes > Labridae > Cetoscarus > Cetoscarus ocellatus. The sequence goes on along the minus strand of JBAMNC010000871.1, from coordinate 1,201,685 downwards.
TCTTATCTATTCATGAAAGGGTAATGAAATTTCCCTACAGCCAGATACTAAATGATATATGGTCCAAAACTGGTCCACAGCCCAGAGGGAGACCTCTGGTATCAGCTGTTGATTCAGATAAAAATCTTTTTGGTGCCCGATTCTCAGTTGAATCTGGCTATTATTCAATCTTTTATACATGCATGTATTGAAAATATAGACATTTTCAGTTCGTAAGCATTGCTTTAAACTTCGGGTCACCATACATGAATGCTGTCTATCTAAAAGTTCTACCACATTTAAAAGCAATGTGATGGTTCAAACTCATTTATGAGGTGCATTTGACAGTTCCTAAATTGGCAAATGTGTGTAATGGATTTCTTTTATTTGGACTTGGTATTTGTTTATTATATTACACAGTATGTTATAAGTTGTTGCATCTTCAGTTACATACTGTTCCAGGAGACACACTCCCTATTTGTCCTTTACTTTGACCTGATTCTGAAGGGAGTGGCAGATGAGATGTACAATTGTAGATAGCTTTGTGACTGTGAAAACAATCCTTATATGGTCATGAAGGTTTTCATTAAACCTTGTTTTCTTAGTTTTTAACTCAGCGCAGAACTGCCCTGCTTTGAGCTCTTTCATTGACTGACACCGAAAATTTTTCATCTACTTGCAAGAAAATATAACCAACAAAGTCATTTGATTGATTGTCAGTTTTTGAATATCTTTAACAGAAATGTCCATTACATGTACAAAGTTGAAAGCTACTATAAGCCATAATTACATCAGAAATAGTTCTTTATATATAATTGAGTTACTACAACCAGAGACCTTAAGAAAGTCACAGAAATATCAAAGCATCTGTACCAGTGTTCTTTGCAAGAATACTTAGTATTTTTTTTTAATCCAAAGTTTCTACAGCCATTTGTTCCCTGCTTTGTGTGCTAGACTTTATTCTGCTACTACTCCTTCTCTTCTCCTTATGGGTATTGCAGACAGCAGCCATAATGGTAATGCATTTTATTATTTACAAGTTTTAGTCCCTGAAGCCAATAGAGCATATTTTTAAAGTTTAAGCCTAATCATCCACTCAGATTATGGATTCAGGCATGCTCATAAACACCTCTGTCTCATCCCTGCTCAGGACAGGCTGTTCTAGTGTAAATCCTCATGAACCGTGCCCAACCATGATACAGACTTGGCTTCTGTTTCTAAGTGCTCTGCTCTCATGTTTACAGTGGATGCAAAGACATGCCACAACATGTTTATAAGGCTGAGGCATCCTGTGGCTTAAACAGGTACTTGCCTCAGAGAGTGTCTCCTTTGGGGAAGGTGGCACATCCCCTGATGACATCATTAGAAAAAAAAAAATCAGGCTATTTAAGCACACATTTTCTGGAAGGTGCAGCTAGAAAAGAGGTAAATGGTGGATTTTTCTTATGTGGGGAAGTTTGTAGACACATCATGGGCACCTGTTTTTGTGTAAAACCATTCAAGTGCATTTTGCATAATACGAGACCTTTAAAAACCCATGTGGCCACCTACAGTATCAGGGATGTGATATTATGCACAGCTAAATAGTACTGAATATTAAATGTTTAATATATTGCTTTCTAAGACCACTGAGGAAGGTTTTTTTTGGTTTAATAATAACTACTTTTGCCATTATTTTTAGGGGGCTGGGGGAAAAGTTGAGGTTGCTTCAGCCCTCCTATAAACAGGCTAATTTTATTATTTTTAGGATTAAATGCCCCAAAGAACTTAACTTCTGTGAAAAAGATGTCATCCTGCCTTATCTTACCAATTAAATACATCACTAATTGTGGATTTTTGCTTAGAGCAGGTGTTGGGTAAGTTACCAACTTTACTTTTAAGCACTTGTTTCTTGTCCTCTCCCCCTAATGAGGCCATTAAAAATGCAAGAATAGTGGACTATTGGGCTGGACTGACTGAAAATATAATGCCTACAGTCTTCACTGTAGGCATAATAAAAGAGCCTTTATTTGCTCTTATCCTGCTGCAAAAGTAACAAATGTTCAAAAATACAATAGAGACACGATCAGTCTTGTCATATATTGTCTTGACTGCCCAGGTTCTTGTTATGCTTGGGTTTATTACACTGTATGGGTGTGCTTGTAAAGGATCTTTGCTTTAAATTGAGGTTGTCACTGTTGTTATTGTTTAGTTTCTTTTGTGCTTAAATGGTTAGTTTGAGATTTTTAAAGTGAGGTTGAATGAGATCCATGGCATAAGCCTGATCATTAGCCACATTGTCAGAGATCAACTCTGTGTCAGAACAGAAATAGTCAGCATGGAATCCAGTGATATACATCACTGCTAATGGGGCCACCGACTCTGTGTAATCTAAAAAGTTTTAGGCGAAAACAAGCCACAAAAACAATGTAGGGTGATTGTATATTATATTCAACACATTTTCACATTTGCCATGGTTTCAATAAGTTTACCTCATGGAAACACATCGTATGTTCATGATGAGGAGGCAAACTGGAAAAGAATAACACACTTTCTCAAAAATGACTGCTTGGTCAGGAGGATAATCTTGAAAATATAGCTAATTTGTATTACATATGTAGTGATATTTATGTACTCTGCAAAATGAAGGTGAAACTGTATCTAGATCAGTATGTTGCCGGTGGAAGGACGCATTGGCTGGGCTGAGTCCTGAAGCAGTACTAAACAAAGTGGCTTAGTAGTGGAAAAGTAAGTTACTGTAAATGTGTTGAAAACAACTTGTAATCACCCTACTCTGCTGTGTAGCTTTGTTTTACCTAAAATTATTTTAATTACACCGAGATGGTGGCCTCATGTGCAGCAATATAGTCCTAGCTCCCATGCCGTCTCTTTTCGTACAGATGCAGAGCTGATCTCTGGCACTGGCTGATGCCATATACCTCAGTTAGCCCCACTTCTAAAATCCCTGTGATTTGTTTCCTGTATGTTTTGTCTCTCCTTATAAAAGCACTTCGTAAACCAATGGTTTTAAAACTGCTTTACAAATAAATGTATTAACAGTATTATTATTGTTGACTCCTTTTGTTGGTCATCAGTAGGCATCACTATTACTCAGGGTTTTTATAAAACCAGCTCATAAGTCCTCACTGAAACTTTAACAGAATGCAGAGGCTGCTTGTTACCTCAGAGGACCCATCTCTGAAAAACATTTATTTGTTGATCAGTCATCTGCTTTCATGTTTCTTTTATCCTGTCCAAAGAAATGCTGTAACTGAGTGCTACATATACCCCTTTAGAGGCATTCAGTATTTTCATTGGGGCATGAGTTTAACAAAATCACCATCACAGAATGCTTGTGCTGTTAAAGGTACTGAAAAACTGAACATCATATGAAGGTATACTATGTCAGATTAACTCAAAGGGAGATAATTGACAACATGTTCTTGCATGTCAGGGGTTTCATGTCAAAACAAACAAAAAAAAAAAAAAAAAACATATTTCTGTTATATTCAGATGCCAAGGGATCTATTTTGGGACACTCCAAAAACAGTATCATAAAGGTAGAGAAGGAGAGCAGAAATATTAGCATTGCAGGAAAAAATCTTCACTGGGACTTCATGGGGTGATAGCAGATGTGAATATGTGTGAATATGTAATGAGAAGCATCAGGAATAAGATAACAATAACATGGTGTGCAAAACAACAGCAGCTGGGACCTGCTGACGGCAGCTGCAGACGTAAAACGAATAATAACTTGTTGTTTATTTCGACTCCTATAATTATGCTCTTGGTTGGTAAGTGGGGAAGTGAAGTTTGGCACATTGTAATGGTGTTTATGGACACTTGATACATGAGTTATTGTGAGTTATTATGACTGAAAGAGTAGCAGAGGTTTGTTGTATTTATGAATTCTGGACTTTACATTGAGGGCTGTATCAATATATTTAGGCATCTGTATATTTATGTTTATCCATAAATATACAGATGCAGCCACTTTTATCTTCCCCTCCCAGACAAATGCCAACTTGCCAAAGAGGCTTTAAATAATGTTTCCTTTCATTGGTTTGTTTTTGCTCTCAATATCTGTACTTAATGCAATTTTACATGCTAATCAATATTTTAATTTATGTATCCTGTAAAATTATAGGGTTACATGTTTCTCATCACAGCCATGACAGTGGCCAGGTACTAGCACTTTCCTGTAACAGACCAGCCAAGACTCTGCCAAGAAAATTGGCTCCATCTGTAAGACTGATAAAGGGAAATATTCATAACATTAGGGACAGAATATGAAAAAGTGCATTGTTATGGTCAGAAAGCCAAAAATATAATTAGTGCTGTGAAGAGGAGAACTCTAAACCAAAGTGAGTTTTAATTATGAGTAATGACCTGACATAGTTGAGAAGTTAGACAGTTTGAAAATAATTCTCCAAACCTTTGTAAATGCGAAATGTTGTCCAATCAGAAAAGCCCCTTTTGTCTCAGTTTAAGTTGTAATATTTATTCACATTGCATTACCTTAACAACCTCTGTACAGTATGGTTGCTTTTTTCAGACCTTTTGTTGTCTTCTTGTTTATTGATTCTTACATTTTGTAAATAAGCTTTTACTCTTGCAAGCGCAAGTTTCTTTATTTTTTATCTTTTGTTTCCTGCCTTCACTGGACAGACACAGTTGATAGTGTTGGAAACTACAGCTGAAAATTTGGAGGAAGACGTGTAGGAGAGGACACTGGTCAGATTGTAACTCGTGCTGGCCAAATTCAAGGTCAATATATTTCACTAGTCCATCTGGTAAAAAGCCCATAGAAAGTGTTTGGGAATGGGCAGAGAACCCTTCAATAGCACATCCAGCAGGTGACTGGCCAGTTGTTTCGTCAGTCACATTTACAGCACAGACCAATCAGATAATGTAGTAGGCAGGTGTTACTCTTTCATTGTAAAGGACAGAATGCAAGCCACTTCATAGAACAAACTCTCACCAAAACATGTCAGAAGAGGAGCGAAAATATCCTAGTGTTGTTATTTGGTTTTCATTTAATAAAGGAATGTGGTCCAGATCTGATCAAACTGCTACTGAAGCTGTTAGCATCTATAATCTCCATATAAACAGTCACTTCCTGCTGTCATCTCACTCGTAGCTCCCACCTCTTCCTGCTCCAAAAGACTCTGATTGGGTCGTGCTGCTTTGGGCCCCTCACAGTCATTGTAGATTGGAGCTTGGCAAGACGGATCTGATTACAGACATTGAATCAGGCTAATCCATCAGCCAACAGATGTACAAAATTGGAAAATATTGTAGTTTTTTGTTTTTACCATATTAATCATTCCAATTTAGGTATTTTTATACTAAAGAATTTAAACTTGTGCCTTATTAAAAGGTCACTGCAGAAACCCCTTAACTCAGTGACGAATTATTTTAGTAGGCCCCTTCAGCTCAGCCATGTAAACCAATGGGCAGCACAGTAAGGCTGTCATAATACCAGGAATGTAAACTTTGACACAGTATCAGAAAAAAAAAAAATAGATAGCAATTGTAGAGTGCAAACCTCCATCAAGGTGGCTCACATTTTTCTGTTAAACCTAAACAATTGCCCATTTTACCAAAGTCATCAACATTAATAAGTCTGCAGTACCCATATTACAGAAGTTCCAAAAACAGGGGCTTATTTGAGGAAAAGTTAAATACTGTAAAGAATCATACTGTAGTGTATTATTGAGCAAACATATCATTTCGTGTAGTTTTAACCTATAACTAGGGTAATTATGAGGCTTTCAGTGGCACCATGTACTGCAGTGTACCGGCTACTGACCCTCTTGGATTTCCCCCCCAGGGAAAAGCACACAAGATGATAAATTGGCACTCATATTTGCTAGTGCCACGAGTTTCTAGCTATCTGACTCCAAAAACTTGAACTGACCCTTTGAAAAGAACATCTTAAAAAGTAAGCATAAATCACTTTTGTAACACTGAGTTATCATCAACATTATTTTAAATTCATTCAACATTTTGCAAAGCTTCGATAAAAATATGACTCACCCCACCCTCCTTTAGGGTTGGGCTTACAGCCCGTCACTTTCTGAGTTGAGCTCAGTTATTTTTTTCTATTCATCAGGTATATTTTGACTCCCCTGCACACTGGCAAAAGTCGAACTTCTTGAATGTGAGAAAGAGAATCACATCTCATTGTCATTCAGTAAAGCCCACAACACAAATGCATTCAGCTCAGTCTATCACTGCCCCTACGCTGTGTTTACAGAAAAGCTTTATGAAGCAGATCTAAAGTAAACATATGCAGCGTGTTCTCGTAGCATGACGCTCAGACATCTCACTGATTTTTGTGTAAACAAAGCATCTTGTCTAGTCACCTTCCACCTGCCGGTGTTCCAGTTTAATCGACACACTTCAAAATTCTCCTTACTCTCTCTCTCATACAGATTCAAGAAGTCCCAACTCCTTCCTGTTTTTTACTCTGCTTTTGTGCCTGTATGCATCTCTGTAATATGCAGTTGTGCGGAGTCACAAGCATGAACGAGGAGTCAGACATCTCCTTTTGAAATAACTCCAGTCGTTGGAAGGAGCTGTGTCTGTGGCCATTCACCTCGGGATAGATTGACTCTGCCGACTGAATTCAGATGAGGCCTGCGATGAAAAAAGCCTGCACCACTCTCTTGTCTTCTGCTTTGTAGAGAGTGGGAACACCATCTCTTATGCTACGTCTTCGGGTTTCTCATTCAGCAGCAATACACTGTCAAAGATGACAACACGGGGCACTTCAGAGGAATAGATGACCAGTTTCTGTAGCTGGATGGAAGCTTAAGGGGCTATAGTATGTCTAAAGTATACAAGATTGGAAATGTGGAGCGTATTGTGTGATTTTCAGCTGCCAGCCTCTGAATGGTAGGCATCTAATCAAGCGTAGTGACCTTTTCACCAGAATCATAAAATATTCATTGCTGCTGAACACATTATGGCATACATACCCTTTCCCCATACATGCTTCATGAGGAGAAATCACTTTCTGTGTAGAACCATGACAAATGCTGAAGTATACCGCACACAGTATGACTTTAAACCCAATCTCAGTCTCTGAAACCCCCTCCATTTTTCTTTGAATTCCTCAAGAGGAAAATAACAATAATCCCCCATGTTCTTTTTTAAGTGCACATGGATATGAAGCCACTTTTTCTTGTTTTTATACCTGGCAACAGAGTACCCTGACTGCTGGGTTCAATCACAGAAGGCCACATACCGACCATTTGCAGGAACAGCATGTGGAAGGATGCTGTAGTTCATTTGCAGTGTGGGTGTGTAATTCATGCTACTTCTATTTACGCTGACAGATTGATCACACGTTTTTGGCAAAGACACAAACGCAACATAGCAGTTGGTGAGAAGTTTGAGCTCATTTTGATAGCTAAGCTTTCGATATTTGAGTACAACTTAAAGAAGAAAAGATCTTCCCTGCATGTTTACTGTAATAAAAGTCTTTCCTGTAAAAGACTTGAGAAGATGACTGTTACTCATCCAGAAATATCAAATAAATACCACTTTTATTTTCCAAACATTGTGACTTTAATAAAGATGAATAAAAATTTTGCCGGTGGATTGAAAATAGTTTTCTTAGCAGCATCATGACCCAGCCAGGAGCCACACTGCTGATGTTTCTGTCGTTCCTCGCAGTCCTAATTATTCACCCTCTCTTCCAGCTGGCCGGCGTCCACCTCCAGTCTGCTCCTCCTCTGCGGCGGCCTTCCCACCAGCATGTTGTTCTTTGGTGAGCAGCTCTCTGGCTCCATCGTCATCACCCGCACCGAGTACCCATGAGTCTCTGCTGCCCAGGAGCGATCCAGGTCTACCAGACCCATGCACTGTTTACCTAGAGGGGTCCAGATAGACAGCCAAAAAAAGCATTTTATGTTCCAGAGATGAAGAAAAACTGGAGTCTCTCAAGCATTTACTGAAGAAAGGGAGGTTTGCATACTGATTTTCTTACTTAGATGGATAAGGGTAAGAACAAAACAACAGGGGAGCATTTTAACAAAGATGAAAAATTAAAGCCTACTAAGCCTGTTAACAGTAGCTGTTCTGCTTTGAACCAGTTAAATTCAAGCAAAAAGACGAATATACATGTTTCAAGCACTTAAAAGATGAATTTTAAAGTTGTTATTTACACATTAAACTGAAGCTGACTGATTAGGATCTTTTTCTCAGTCCAGCAGAAAATATGAGGTCAGCCAAAACTTTTAAAGATCTTTTTAAAGACCCTCTTCATGCTTTATTAGATCCTGTCATATGTTAAATGTATAAGCAGTCATATTAGTGACACATTCTGGATGTTTTGTACTAAAGTAAATTAGTACTCCGTCAAAGTCTCAGTTTGTGATATTTCCTCACTACTATAAAGCAATTCAATAAATCAATCAAACTTTATTTGTATAGCACTTTTCATACAAAATTTGTAGCACAAAATGCTTCACATAGAAATGAAGAAACAATATACATTAAAATAAATAAAAAGTAGAATTCAGCAATTTTGATGTGAATAACTGAGGAGAAATGGGTTGAGCAGCCCAATGAGAGGTCTATTCAGACTAGAAAACAAATAAAAATATACACTCAAATCAGATTTCTGTCCAACAATTGAAAAAAAATGTAAAAAAATACATGTGTACAATCAGATAATTTCAGCATAACTATTATTTCCTGTATAACTAGTTGCATTATGTAGATAAAATAAGTAATTTCTCCCACAGCAGTGGGTGAAACTTGTATAAATTGTGAAATTTGCGATAAAATGGAACACTTACTAAGTTTGCATTTAAGACTTTTCAAAACTAATTAACAGCCTCAGTGTTCTCTAAATTAATTAACAACTCTCAGTACTTTTAAGACCAGGACACTCTGTCAATCTATTTAAATAAATTATATGAAAATAAAAACAAGACTGAAAAAGTTTTAATTTGGATAAAATGGAATATCCAAATATGAAGTAGTATAAAAAGACATTTAGAGAAATAGTTTCTATGCTGTAATGAAATGAAGATAGTGGCTGTGTATTCTCTTCATATTGTTGCTTTATTCTTTTTAACCTTATCTTTTTCTGCAAAGTACAACGTAAGATTGAGGAGATGATTTTTTAATATGTTATTTTCAGTGAAATATTTGTATAATCATATATAGTTTATTTCAAAGCATAGATTACAGGATTTAAAATAAACTTTACATGCACTTTATATCAAATTGTACTGTACTTTGTCTGTTGGTTGCATAATTTAAGAGTTCCTGTTATTTTGCAATTTATTTGTATTTTTTTTAGCATATGCCATTATCCTTAAGGAAAGCCTTCTTTTCATCTACGACCACACATTTCCTCACACAGTGTGTGTTTTAAAGACGGACCTTAAAATGTTTCATATATTTATCGTTGTGGTAGCAGGTGGCAGATAGAGTGATGGTAATCTTTGCTCCGTCATGCTCTCCGCTCGGTCACAGTGACACAGACAGGCTCCAGAGAGCTGAGCTGAGATTCAACATGGTTAGAAAATGTTAGAGGGAGAGGTTGAGCCCTGTTAACTGATATGGAGCAGAGAGCTGTGTGACAGCTGTTGTCAGGTACATATGAAAGGGCCTCAGACTGACGAGGCGTTGGGGAGACTGCTCGCGCTCAGAGGGGAGCTTTGATAAAATGGAGAGCTATCAGGGTGAAGAGTCCTCGGCGTAATGAAACAGAGTAAAGTGAAGCTTCGGCGTCAGCCTGGAGGTAACCGTCTGACAAAACACTTCCTCTGAATCTGACAACCCCGAGCTGGCAGCTGTTCACTGCAGCTGTTTGTCACACTGAGCTAATCCCTGGCATTAACATTTTTCACATCTCCTAAAAGTTCACATCTTCTGAAAAATGGCAACAGTAGAATGAGGTGCACAGAATCTCAAAATGTTTGTTAGGGTGTTGCTAAAGTTAAGCCAGTGCTGCAGGATAAACAGTCAAAATCCTCCAACAGGTACTTATCTGCCACCATGAACCCTTGCCAGAGAATGAACATAGTGGTCAGTGGTGGGTGGATGAGATTTACTTCAGTCGTAAGAGCTAATAAAATACCATCAATAATCAATAGAAACATCAGATCAGCTTAGACTGATGACCAAGAGATAAAACACACACTATCAATATTATATTCACACCATTTTAGCAGCATTTTCCTCTGTGCTCACAGGTGTAGCATTTTAATTAGTTACTGTGTCAACAGGTGACCTTCAACCAACTTAAGCAGCTGATGAAAACAGAGCGAGTGCTCATTAATGTCTCTTTATTGGACTTTAGAAACAGACCCATAGTTCTCAGACTGTGCGTTATAGTAAGCTATACTCTGCACAGCATGTGTGTTTGTTTACTACCTTCATTATTATTACCCCCCACTGGTCCTAACCTTGCAGTGCAGATGGATCCACCCACAACGATTATGAGCGTCCTTTAGAGCAGGAAGAGGTGGGAGCCACGAGGGAAATGACCGCAGGAAGTGTCTGCTTGTACAAAGGCTGGCATAGATGCTAACAGCTTCAGAAGCAGTTTCATCAGATCTGTTCTGGATTTCTTTATTAAATTAAAAAAAAACAACAACACCACAAACTTCTCAATAGAAAGGAAATTTTTGCTCCACTTCTGACATGCTTTGCCTCGAGTTTGCTTTACAAAGTGGTTCATGTTCTGATCTTTACACTGCGGCAGTAGAGCCCACCTGCTACATTATCTGATTGGCCCATAATGAATGTGAGTGATGAAATGATCATCCAATCACCTGCTGGATATGCTTTTGACAGGGTCTGCCCATTCTCAAACACCTCCACTGGGCTCTTTCCCCGATGGACAAGTGAAATATATTGAACAGTCCCTCTTGTGTGTCAGGTTACACCGCCCACAACTATGTTGTATTACATACAGCGAGGCCATGGTACAAAAATGGTCGGGGACCACTGCTCTGAGTACCAACATTATGACTTGTGGTTTAAGATGTCAATGCCTCATGAATGTTTATACTTGTTAATGTCTGACATGCCTTTCAATATAAAAGTTAACGAGCAAAAAGGAACTTAGCTTAGCACAGAGGACACCAGATAACATGCTAACATTTCACACTGTAACAGCTGTGGAAGTCTTGCCAGAGAAATTGTAGGTAACAGTAAAGTAGAGGCCGGCATTCAGAAAGTGGACATTACAGTGATAAAAGGATACATTTGCCTGCTTAAACAAGCTGGAATGTATTCTAAGTAAAAAAAAGTTTTAAGGCAGATATGGGACTTGTAATTAAGACTTGTACTCAGATAACACTTCAGCCCAGTTCAGGTGAGCTGAGGCTTGATTTGGACTCTTCTATCAAAAATTTCCAACTCAGACTCAAGGTTTGAGTCACATGCCCAATTTTTTTTATCTTATACTTCTGGCTCTCTGTAAATATTAGCTGTACTACATGTTATTCTCTCACATGGCACATAAATCTCCACATCTGGATTTGCCAAACTCCATATAGACTAGAACAGCACGTGAAGTGGGCTGGACAGGCAGGTTTGAGACACTGCCAGTCTAGATTACTGGAGTGATGAGTTCTGCCTTAATTTCCAAATTTTCTAATCTGTTTGATTTTATTAAAGATTTGAGTCTATGCAGAGATTGGGGCATGGTTGACGTTAATAGAAGCCCATGCAGTGTGCTGTTCCACTATAACTTGGGCACATTGTGTGTTAATTGGTTTATTTGTTACAGCGTCTGACATGGTGACTGTCGAATATTGGACTCAAAATTTTCAACCGTCTATGGTCCATCTTAAATTAAAAAATGGCCCAGATGGATGGGTGGATGACCTGAAAAGATACAGCTTTTGACCCAGTTGTAACAGCTTTAAGGTCATAATGATACCTGGAGAACAAATAATTATACTGCATGTACTTTATTTGGAACATGCTCAGGTATAAAGTAAACCTTACCTATGAGTCTCCTCTCAGGTGGGAGCTGGACAGCAGTCTGGTCAGCAAAGCGACAAAGGATCATGTGTTCCTGAAACAGGGACAGGATCTGGTTAAATTCATATTTTTAACAAAAGCTTTGGATGAACATTTGTTGAGCCTAAAATTATAATCTTTGTCCTCCCACAGATAAGTGCCACAACACTTCAATATTTTAAGAGGTTCAGAGTGCCTTTTTACAATGAGCCATTCAGTGAATCTGACACTATGGCACATGCATGTAATGATGAGGATTTATTAAAATCTCTTCTTGATTCAATAAGTTGTCATTCCTCTTATCAGTTTGTGTTACTAAATGAGTAAGCTTATACGGCTCACCTATGTCTTCTGATATTTCTGTGTTGACAAATGTTTCAGCAAGTTTTGTTTTTGTTCATTTTATGTAAAATTTAGTCTCACTTAGGACGGCTATTGTCTCCTGTTTGCCATGATTACTTCCTTAACTATTTATGTTGTTGTTCATGCAGATTGCTTCTTGTTGGAGTGTGGCATTATTTTGCTAGGTAGTTAATTGCAAAAAACTGAAGGGGAAAGCAAAAAGACAAATTGTATTGATCACTCAAACTGGTTGGAATTGATTCTCAATAGGAACCGTCTCTTAACTCTCATCACTTGTTGACAGACACAGATGTTATAAAGGGGCAAACTCCATAGACTTTAGTACACCCTATTCCTCCTATCTATAATGAAAAAGGAAAGAACACAGAGAACTGTTAGATGAATCATTATAAAATGTGGTTTAAATTTTTGAGCGAATAACTGAGAGATTAAAGCGAATGCTGTAATTTCATTGTGTGAAGATGAACAGGTACACTGTGTAGTTTAGATGTAGGGAGGCTTGTCTATGTTAAAGATTATTTTTTGGGCATTTTGTGCCTTTATTGACAGGACAGAGAGAGACAGTGGACGGACTTGTGAAAGGAGGTGAGAGAGAGTAGGGGAAGACACCCTGCAAACTGGCCACAGGCTGGATTCGAACCCGGGCCGGCAGAAGCATATACGTGGGTCGTGCCTGGTCGCTCACCACTCCGCCAAACCAGCACTCCTGCCTGCCCATGTTAACACTGAAAACTGCTCTATTTCAACAAAACATTAACATGAAACACTCTAAATACTAAATTTCATCAAAAGATAAGGGTGGGAATTGTCTATGTGTTCAGAACAGTGGCCCCTCCTGTAATAAAATTGTAATTTGAAAACAGTATTTCTGTTTTCAGACAATGCCACAACTCTCAAATCGCTGTTGCATTTCTGTTGGAAGGAAACTTGGGGTGGGTGTTAATTATGAGGAAAGTGATGGGCAGAGTAAGTTGTGGAAAAAAATAGATTTTTTTTTTATTGTTCTATTGAACAGCGCCATCGTACATTGCTTGTTTTTCCTCATACCGTGCAGGCCTATTTAGAAATTATAACTTGCCACTGGTATGCAGTTGCCTGGTTAAGCAGTATGACAGTTTGAAAATGTATCCAATAATAGATTTTCCTGTTCTTCTGAACATTTACTAATTGCAGGATTAGTATGCCGGATATAAAACAATGACAGAAATAAATAAATAAATAGTTTCAGGTGTGAAACAAATGTATCTGCATCAAAAGCTTCACATATTGTACTTCACATTTTTGAGGATTTGTTGCTTGCAAAGATTTTAAAGACATGTTGGACCCTGGCTACTTATTTCCAAGTGGAGGGCATCGGAAGTTTCCTGTCCTGTTTTTCCTCGCTCAGGTTCACTGAACATGTGAATCAGGTCAGCAGTTTGTAATCTTTTACCTGCTCCTACTTTAATTAATTTCACTCCTCGGTGCCATGATTACAAGGCCACAGAGCAGGTGCTTAAGAGTCAGCCCTGAGCACCAATATCTCACACCATTAGCCCTTTATTCCTGCAATACGCCATTTGTCTGTGTGCTGTCATTTTGTTAAAGCACTTAAGATCAGGAAGGACAGCTTTGATTCTGCCATAAAAAAACAACACAGCTCTCCTTTCTGCGAGTGTCAGCTGAGAGTTTAAGAGCAGAGACTCAGGAGGAAGAAAAGCTCTGCTCATTGAGCTCAAATGAATAGAAAACACGGTTGTTGAAAGGAAAACCACAGAGAGAGGCAGGGAGAGATTTAAAGCTCAAGCTAAAGTGGGAGATAATGTTCCTGCTAGTTTGAATAGAATACAGAAATATAATGCTGTGTGGTTACATGTTTAGCTCCTTTTTGTCCAGACAGTGAACATGTTTCTTTTCTTCTACTCAAACTGGGCTTCAGATAATCAGCAGAAAAATACAAGCAACAGCAGGAAAACTGTACAACTGCTAACTCTTGTAAAAAATATATTATTTTTTTGGGCCATGCCAGTAAAAGTGTTTTTCCTCAAGTGCACAGGAGAAAAGATTTTAGTGGTGGTCCAATGTTGTGACATGTCAACTCTCGGGGTTGCCATGGCCGAGACCTGCAGCAACTTTTACACAGATTCTCCCGAGGGGCACTGACAGAGCCCATTCATCATCATGGGAAGAGCCTCTCCAGAGTACAGTGCTGTGTCTGTGCTGAGCGATAAGGAAGTGAGAGAGTGGAGGGTGTGCACCATACCTCCTTCTCCTGACTGCCCCAGGGATCAAGACAGTAAAGAGAGCCAAGAGACCTCATTAGTTTCCTTTCTTGCTGCCATCAGATAAATGGAAAAAAAAACAAGAAAGTAATATATAGATAAAAAAGTACTCACGCCAATCAAAATAAAAAATGTAATAACTTAGTCTTGTTATATGATGTGATAAAGTAAGAGGAGATTTATCCGTCTCTAAATTAATACATAACGTTAAACAAGATTGTTATTATTCACTATTTAAAGATTCTTTTAAGGTGAAACTCTTATTTAGCTTACTTATTAAACTAGTGCTTGCTTGTTCATACCATGGTACCTGTTTAGCCTGAAGGATCAGAGATAATGTGAAGCATATTACGTCTGACTTAATAAAGAACTAAATAATTAAAATGCCAATTAGGTAGGTTCTAAAATAATTTTCAAATAAACATCCCACAAATCACAAACGAAACCTTATTTTTTGCTGAAAAAGCACAATAAGCTTAGGTAAGCTAGAAAATAAGAAATTTCTCAATCTGAACTAGGGATGGACATCGTATGATTTTATTGATACCAGTGCCACTAACGATTCTGCTTTCCTTTCCCTGATTCCTTTAACAATTCGTTCTAATATTCTGTGTGGAATAAAGTCGTCCAACATTGGATTGCAGTGGCAGCAATGTCAGACACATAACACTCCTGATATTCAATGCCATGCTGCACGGATGAATGCTTCTGAAAGTTGCTGATGTTTCCTCTTCCTAAAAGTTTACAGAAAGGGTCTTTTTGTCAAAAAAAAAAAAACACAATTCTGACCACTTCTGCCCCATGTCTGACAGGGTTTTTGACTTCTTTGTTATCATTTCTGCAAGATGCCTCTGATGAGTGCAAGATGCCCATGGTTTGTAAGGCATGCAACACAAAGTGAAAGGAATTGTTAAGGGAATTGATAAGCAAAAAGACTAATGATACCTATTCCTTTAGGGAGTTGTTATCGATTCTTAATTGGAATTGGTTTTCAATTCCCATCCCTACTCTGAATCAATCCTTTTCTCTAAGATTGTGCCAATAAAACAATATAACGTAATCATTATGTTTCAAAAATTGTGCAGGCTAAGTCTAAATTATTGTGGCCAACTTAAACTTTAATATTTAAATGGTAAATCAGAGGTCTCCAACTCCAATCAATTAAATATATTAATTCAGATTTCTATTGCAGAAGATTTTGATTAAAAAAAAATTGATTTTTTCCCTTAACTTACTCCATTGCTCATTTTGCTTCCCCTGGGCACCCATTAAAACCCTCTCCTGCAATTCCCTCCAACAGCTAAACAACAACAGTTTGTAAGTTCTGGCTCCAATTGAGGAGAAAAATAATGAAATTTGAAACCTTTTCTGTTATGTTTGGCCCTCCTAACTATTGCACAGGAACATCTGTAGGCTTGTTTTTGTTTTAATGAGATTTAATCATTAAAATAGTTTAATCTTAATATTGAGTTAAAATAATGCAGCTGTCAGTGGTGGTGTGGACATGCCTGCGTGCATCCAAAATACATAAAACCTTCAAAACCAAAATTACAGAATGACTTCAGTTCTAGGATGGAAATTCAGTTTAGTTTCTTTACATATTTCAAGAAAAAAGACTTGCTTTGTGGAGCTTCAATGTGATTTATAATTATTTTTCCTTTTAAGGGAAGAAAAACATTTTATGTATAAAAGAAATCTGGGATTTAATTTTTAGGCCATATGACCCAGCTCTAGTTAAAAGTGAGTTCTTACCCTAGAATGTCACTAAAGATATATTGTTAAAGGAAAGTGTAAATGTACTTACTCATAAGTAGTCAACTTAGCATTCAATTACCCAGCATGCATGTTGAAGCAAGGAAACTGTACTTTTTTTTGACAAGGCTGAAATTTCTACAAAAGATAACACTGATTGTTTTCTTAAACAAAAAAACAAGGATTTAGGGATAGTTTGTACAAAATCAAGTAGACCTCTGCTCCTCAATTTGTAACATGTTTGTCTAATAGTTGTCAAAATCCCTTCTGGTCTCTTTAATGTGGGCACTGATGGCTGTAGCATGTAACCTTACACTGAAGCTGGACCAGCCTGATTTGGTGTCTGTGTTTACTCAGATCCATCCTGCCAAGCTCCAATCTACAACGTTTGTGCTCGGCCCACAGCAGCACTGCCCAATCAGAGTCCTTTAGAGCAGGAAGAGGTAGGAGAGACGGCTGCAGGAATTGATTGTACTTACAGGGATTAGCGTAGATGCTAGCAGCTTCAGTTGCAGTTTAACAGATTTTGACTGCATTTCTTTTTAAAATAAAAACAAATATCAACACTGCAAACTTCTGTACAGCAAGGATACTTTGATGTTTTGACGAGAGTTTGTTTTATGAAGTGGATCATGCCCCTCTACTTTGTTATCTGATGAGCTTGTAATAAATGTTGATTGACAGAATGATCGTCCAATCACCTACTGGATATTCTTCTGAAATGTTCTGCCTTCCCCAAACACTTTCTATGGACTCTCTCCCAGATGGACTAGTGAAATATTCTGAACGGTCCATCTGGTGTGACAGGTTATGTGGCATGAACAAAGCACGCTCACTTTTCAATAAGTTACTGCACTCTGTGAGAAAAAAATACTTTTAACTAAATGTTTCAATTAAACCTCTGCTAATACAGCAGCATTACTGCTCAAGGAGAAAAAGTGCTGTAAATGTGTGTCAAGAGATCACATTAACCTTGTGTGCTCTTGCTGTTTAAAATTAGCTTTTACACACTAAGAGATTTTACCCCTCATACAGCAGTGAACTGGAGCCAAACAAAATTACCTGTTAAAAAATCCGATGTTTGAAAATTAAGTACTTAGTGCATGGTTTTTATCAGAGCACAGATAAATAATACATGCACAGGAGGTATTTAATCACATTCAAATGCATACCTTATAAGACAGAGTCTCCTGAAATCTTTTGCTGCAGAAACAGAAAAAGAGAGGACATTAGATGTCAGCAAAGATTAGGATGTGGACTACACTTTAATATGAACATTGTTCTTGCCCAGATCTTTGTCCAGAGATTTGATTTTCTTGGGAACATCTCTTGTCAGATAAACTTGGAGAACAGAGACAATCTATGGCTCAGTTAAATAAAAACACAACATGCATTATCTCTGAGCCAAACACTCTCTGGGAAAAGAGGCATGTTTGTTGTGGTTAAACATCATCAGTGAATCTAATTAAAAACCAACACCAGGGAAAGGGCAGGGGAGCAGGGGGGCAGGGGCGGGTCAGGTCACACAGAGAGAAGTCTTAAGTTTAACACAAACAGTCATTACCCTAATGAAATGGACAGTTGGGTTTCACAGCTCATAAAAAGATGTGAGCAGCCTGGAATGTCTGCACCTGCACAATTAGCCAACATGAGTACCTGGAACATGACTGGAGGGGAAAACACTAAAAGTAGCAGGATTAAGATTGACACAGTCAGGTGTGAAGGCCCCTCATATATTCTGCTCCACTGCCCTCCAGAAACATAGCTCCTTGTTGTCCACTGCAACCACAATGTTTATATTTCTTGTTGTTCTTTAATTTTTTATTGAGAGTCAGGAGGGAGGAAGTGTCAAGTTAGCAGAAGCGAGGAGAGGAAAAGTGTCCATAAATGTTTAATTTTGTGTACTGAGAGACCTACACAGGGCAAATTTTTAACACTTTGTCATGACCCTCAATGCTCATTTATTAGCAAGTGTCCCTTAGAGTTATATATACTGTAACTTCTCAATTTTGACACGCTCTTTTTTGCTTTTAAATGAGCTCTAATTTTTCAGTTGCGTATTATACATGAGTACAAGCAAAATACTTGAATTATTTCATCTCGCCAACATCGCAATTGCAACACATCTGATACAAAAAGCTGAAATATTCTTTTTCCCTGTGAAACATTCCCATCAAACTTGTGTATTTTTTATTAAACTGACTGTTAAACTGTTCTAATTGAATATTTCGGGATTAGTTAGCTTAACTTTGTGTAATCATCGTTTCATTCCCAAGTGTTACCTCTCACTGGCAAACACAGAGCACTGCCATCTTGTGAGCAAGGGGATAAAAAAATAGCTGCGCTGTGATTGGTCGAAGACATCGGCATGGTGATAGCTGCTCTCTGATTGGTTGGTACACTACTACTGAGCAGGTAGAAATCGAATAATTGCGCATGTGTGAAGCAAAAGGTGTTTCTGCATCCATTTGAGAGAGAAAATGATGCATTTGTGGTGAAAATACTGAAATTTCATTGATTAAAACTTTAAATAAATATTATTTTTGAGTTGTCTGAGAGAGTAAGGTTTGGGCAAAATTTGAGTGCATGTTATATTCGAGTACAGTGTTTTTCAGGCAAAACTCGTGAAAATATGGGGTGCGTGTTATAATTGAGTGCATGTTAAAATCGAGAAATTATGGTAAGCACACTAAAGTGACATATTCAGTCTCCCATCAGTGGTGTTGTATGATAATAAATGAGTCTCTGTAAACCACAGTATTAGGGATGCTTGGTTATGTGACTAGTTCGATTAATATTGAGATTGGGATTATCATGTATGACTACTCATTGATTTTACAACAATATACAATATACATGAAATATATATACATATATATATGTACATCACATTGTATTAACAGGTAACCATTGCTGTGTAAAAAAAATCTATCACTATAACTATAAAAAGCATTGATTCTACGAAGGGTAGCTTGGTGGCACAGAGGGTCAGTGCGTGGTCTCCCTGTGTCTGCGTGGGTTTTCTCTCGGCACTTTGGTGTGACTGTAAATTGCCCTTAGGTGTGACTGTGAATGGTTGTCTGTCTCTCTATGTGGCCAAAATGTTGAAAAATTATTAACAAAAGTGTGGAAACTGTCCCATCTCCCCATGTTAACAAATCTGTAAACAAAATTGCTGGATCTCCATCTGGAGTTATCCTGTTCAGAGACAGACAACCTAACAAACACTGGCAAAAACATAACCTCCTTTGTGGAGGTAACAATTGGCCTGAAGACCCGACCAGAACTAGAAGTGCCCACAGAGTACAAACCTCTGCTACCAAAATTTTTGCACGAGACTTTGAAAAAATGTGGAAAACTGCCTGATCACACACTGTTGACAAATACTTCAAAAAAAAAAGTCCTGGATCCACATTAGGATTTTTATCAATTTTTTGTGCCTGTTGAGAACTTTTACACAAAAATGTGGAAAAATGCCTCATCTGGCAATGTTAACAAATCCTTAAACTAAATTTCTGGATTGGCATCCAAACTATGTATCACCACCAAAATTGGATGATTTCTTCTTTCTTCCATGGCCAGCATCCCCTGAAAGGTCCATCAAAATCCACTCAGTAGTTTTTGGATGATCCTTTCACAAACAAACATAGAAACTAACCAACACCAGCAAAAACATGACCTTTTTGGCAGAGTTAATAAAAGCATAGCATGAAAATGCAGTTAGTCTTATCATTAAATACAACAGATCAGGCTTTTACTTTGACACACATCGTGGAAGTCTAACTGTCTTATGTTCTGGACGTATTGACAGGCAGGAAGCACATTTGCTCTGAAGGAGCACACACAGCCTGTGAAACTTAATGTATCTCTTGAAGTACATACACTCATTTTTGTCTCTAGAGTGAACTTCACTCAGGTCTCCTCCATGACTCAAAAGATTTGAACCATTGTCTTAGCTGGGTTGGTGCAGCAGGTAAAGCTGTTGCTTCATAACAAGGACGCTCTTGGAGCTTCCAGGTCGGCTGGGACATTTCTGTGCAGAGTATGTTCACCTTGCATATGTTTGGGTTTTCTGCAAGAACTCCAGTTTCCTCTTGTAATCTTAAGACACGTTTGTTAGGATACTTGGTGAGACAAAGGTGTGAGTGTGAATGACTGTTTCCACCCATGTGTCTGCACTGTAATTAGCTGTCGTTCAGTCCAGAGTCTACCCTGCCCCTTGCTCAATATCAGCAGGTTAAGGCTCTTGCCCCCTACGACCTAGACATAGATGGAAAAGATGACAGATGAACATGTTTTTATTTCATTTTAACTTTTATTTAACAAACAGGTTGGTTATTTTGTGTCATTTTTCATGAAAATGCCGGTATTGTGCTGTCAGCTGGTAATAAAAAAGCTCATGTTTGGTCCTTGTGACTTAGAACCTACTTGTAATTATATATTAACAGTAATATATTTATTTATGTATTCTGTATTACTATTCACCAAAAAGAAGAATAGTGTTGGATGACATTCTGAAGTGATGAAAACTTGTGGTGCTTTACTTGTAGCTTTTAGTAGGGGAGAGGGCACTTTCAAGAGGGACTGCTTTTTCCACTGTGTTCATGACTCTTCAGTGTGTTATTTACATTCAACACAAGAAGATGAGATTATTAACTGCATTTGCATGTAGATATCTCTCTGAAGACTTGGCCGCTTATGTGTTCCTGTCTTGAATTACTACTTGGTTTGTTTTCCTTCACACAGCAAATGCTCACTAAAATTTACTGTACCACAGGTGTTGACTACTGTGGCATGAATATGCACTTTAACCCTTTGCAGGGTCATTGCACCCTGATCCAGGTAAGTGGATGAACGTTGACTGCTCTTCTGGCTGCATAACTTCAGAGGAATGTGACATTTGCTTTACGATTATATGAAAATTTAAGTGGTTTACCTCTTTGATGAGGTGTTTGTTCCTGCAGAGAGACAGTTCCTCAAAAGACTTACTGCTGTGTGCGCATTAACACATGAGTGACTGTGATTCTGCCTGTAAAGGCCACTAAAACTCCTTGTTGAAAATAGCTAACTAGACACCTGAATATCCATCTAAATGGAAAGAAGATGTTTGTACTAATGGATAGTTTTAATGATTACAGACTGTAACATTGGTTGACTCACTTATTGACTATAGAAGAAAGACTGGATTACAGGCAGTCTATGATACCCTTTAAAGAAATAAACGATCTGATGTTTGTCATGAAGAGAAAGTTATGTTTAAATCAACTAAGAAGAAGAGTCCATTTTGGATGAAAAGGTGAAATGGAGAAACGAGGACAGAATGAAAAAAAAGAGGAAGCTGAAGGTGAATTAATTTCAGGAGAGTGATATCTGCAGGGTGTGCTCTGAAACCTGATCACAGGATTATAAAATGAGTCTTACTCAAGACATGTTTTATCATTTTAGTGTTTGCTCAAAACATTTGAATAGATGTTGAACAAAATTCTTCAATGGTTTGTCCTACGGTGTGTTTAAAGTAATCATTCAGTGAGGATGGGGCAGCCACCTGATATGTGTATTAATGCAGACATTACAGAGTCTGGTTTTCAGGCTTGGACCACATAGTCTTGATGCATACATCATTCCATCAATACACCAAATGATTATAATTCGTAACTCCACTTTGCAAGTGCTAGTGATTCTCAAGCCATTTGTTTTTCTCATTTTGCCGATATTCACTTCCTTTCTATATTTCTTTTTCACAACGATAAGCTCTAGAGATTTTATCGACCTTAACCCTTTGACTTCCAAACTAAGAAATACATTTGCAACAAATTTTCTGTTGGTAAAATTGTATTCCTTCCTCTTCATTTAGTGACATTTCAGTTTTTATTTTTCAGATTACCCAATCAGGAAGCAGATATGTTGGTCAACTTGCTGGTTGGCTTGCCTGTTAAGGGTTATCCTGGGCATGAATGCAATTTCTTTCATTTCTGCAACAATTTTTTTTTTTGTATGAAAACATCACAGAAAGCCAAATTTTGAGATTTAGTGGTTTCATCCAGTTTTCTGAGGAATCAGATACATTTTTTTATCATCATATTTATTTCCTTCAACTAAATTATGATTGCTGTAGGATCTGGAAATAAGTGAAACGATTTTTTCTTACTCCAATATATGCTCCTACTGTTAGATTTCTGAGAAGCTATGCAGGAACGATTCACTTCCGATTTTTTCTAGTTTTCAAACAATTATATTCATGTACAGCAATGCCAGCCAGTGGATACATACTGGTGTCAGAAAGACTATTCATGGAGGGGAATAAGGGAAAACAGACAAAGTGGGCTTTCAAAAATTTGAATACAATGGTAAGGCAGCAAAAAGTCAACCACATGGTTACAATGCCAGTCAAAGGGTTAAGCTTAAGATCTTTTCAGGATTCAGAATATGAAGATCAGTGCTCAGAACTTGAGGCTCTTGGGCTCTACTGAAGCGCAAAACTTTAGATAGTTCAGACAGGGCAAACTAGTTTCTTGGTTTCCAACCTGGGATGAGATCCCCCACAGATCTCAAGGGGGCACGAGACACTGCCAGCTTTGAGGCTGTCAAAATAACATCAAAATATTTAAACTAAAATAATGATAACACAATTTCTGAATACAAACTAAAGGTCTTTTGATAAGACGGTGTGTTTCTTCATTCACTCTGCCTGAATATTATTGTCAAAAACAATCTATGTTTTTGTGAAATTTAACAGCACTGTATTACTTTTTTGGGTGGAAAAAAAACCCTTAAAATATTGTTGTTATTTATTTGGCAAAAAAAACAAACTAAAACAACTAAATAGTCCCTTTTCAAAAATAATGACCCAAAAACTTCATCTTTTGTATGGCCTCCTTCGGCCTTGATAACAGCTACATTCTGGCTGGAATTGTTTTATATACAGTACTTTTGGAAGTCTTTTTTGTTATCATGTCCCAAATGGTTTCTTGCTGTTCCCACAGATCAGCTTTAAATTGAACTTTTGTGTGATCAATCTTTTTATCTACTTATCCCAAATCTGGACTTTGACTTGACCAGTGCATCAGTTCCAGTATTCCAGATTCTTTTTTTTCTTGGTCAAATAGTCTCTGAATGCAGTGGATTCCCTTCTGTCTTCAGAACTTAACATCTTGAGGTGTCTGACATCTGCTTCAGTTAAATTTCATTTCCAGCCTCTTCTTTGGTGCATTCTGTCTGTACCAGTGTCAACAACTGACTCCAAAGCATACTCTACCACACTGTGAGAACACTTTAGGTCTTTCCCTTTACCCTAAATTGCCTGTAGGTGTGAGTGTCAGCATGAATGGTTGTCTGTCTCTCTATGTTGGCCCTGTGATCAGTTGGCCATCGGTTCGGGGTGAACCCTGCCTCTTGCCTGGTCGAAAGCTGGGATATGCTATAGCCCCCCACAACCCTGAAAGGGATAAGCTGCATAGATTATGAATGGATATATATACAAGGAAAAAATATCCCAGTTTGTGTTTTTATGGATCACAGAACAATATATTCATGTTTTTGGTTGTTTTTTTTTATCGTTGTCATGATTAAAATTGATATTCACTCTAATTTTGAGAGGGCACACTTGATAACAGGTAACTTTCAGAATAGTACATTGTTTCAAAAAGGCTGGTGACCCCTGCTTCAGTTGTTACACTCAGTGATTCTCAGGACTGCATCTACATTGAGAGCCCTTCTCTGTGTTGGTGATACAGATGATGAAAGAGTGTGAAGGTAAGAGGGCTGACCCTGTTGAGAAGGTGGTATACACTGCTGCCTCACTCTGACTGTGGAGATGATCTGACACAGGAGGAAACAGATTGTGTGTTTGTGTGTGCCAGAGGGTGAAAATGATGACTCAGAACCCCAAAAGAGAGGCTGAATCACTTAATAGATGAAGTAAGGGTGTAGAGAAGCACCAGTGCTAGCAGGGGTGAAACAAGAAAACAACAAGGTCAGAAACAACACAGTAAAAAAGCAGGAACTCTTAACACTGGCATTGGACCTAGCTGTGCAGGAACAAACCTCTTGGGGAAGGTGAACTTGATTGCATTTTGGATGAAGCCATAGCAACACGGGCTGATGACAAAGGCGGCTCCTGCCTGGATGCAATGTCCTGTCACCATGTCTGTGGCTACACCGCATGCATGAAGGGCAACCTGAGGTGAAACAAAGGAAAAAAGTCATTTCACCAATAAGATCAGACTTTCTTAGACCCTCTTTTGTCTTACAGGGAGTCCATCACTCAGACAGCTCTAAAATACACACTCAAACCAATTGATTAGCTCAGAAAGGCTGCTGCGATTAAATACAGGTGAGCTCTCAAAGGTGCAGACTTCTGGAGAAGAGCAAACAGAACGTATAAGAGCCTCAGGACTGGAGGCACGAATGCATCAGGCTTCCCATCGAGTGGATAAACTGTGCGTGGTGATGAACATCTTGCAATGCATTAGTAATGCAGAGGCTGTGTATAAGATAACAGAACGGGTCTAAGAAAGATAACCATACATCCTATCTGTATTCAAGCCCACTCTCAAAAAACACATTTCCTACAAATAAATGAGTCTAATATCCAAAGTACAGCAGAGGAATAGATGATTTCCTCTCAGGCGTGAATCAGCTAAATAGATTCTCTGATAATGGTCCAAATAAAAAGCATCATCAACAGTTCAGTGTGACATTAGCTATTCAGGCTGGCTTAAATTAACCTCGTCCAACTCCTCCAGCCTCTATTCTCGTCTTCCAAGAGGTTGTCACTTGGCGTCTGAGAGTCGGAGTCTTCTGTTTGTTGCCTTGACAGCGGTGCCATGGGGCAGAAGTTCAGAAGCGTTCGGGACAGAGCCAAGCCAAGACTGGCTACAGCGCCAAAGATAAAGGAGTTTATAGAAAGTCTAAACATGACCAAAACACTATCAGGAAGTCACCAAATGTAGAAGCTGGTTTTTTTTTAATCAGAGCTGTATTTGTTTAGCTGCAGTAATAGCCAAACCACATAAAACATGTGGCACATTAACACTGTTTAGCTGCAGTCAGTGTTCAAAGTTCAAAGTTAAGTGTTACTTGTGTATACAAAAACATATAAAAACATTTAACAAATTAAGCAAATCACTTTAAATGATCAATGACCCATTTAAAGAATGATAGAAGAAATGGTTCTGCCCATTTTGCAAGAAAACTTGAACATGACAAAAGTTTGAGCTGAAGTTGTCACAAAACTCCTGATCCAGAAGTACAAAGCAAGCAAATTTGTGGAGGCATTTTGGAGCAAATTGAAGGATACACAGCTTATCATTTCCCAATGAAACGCATGCACTCCTTGTCGCTTATTGGAAACTTACAGAAGCTATGCATGAATACCCAACCTTTGATATTTAACACTCAGTGTGACTGTGAACCATGAGGTTTGATACCTATAATCAGCTTTAATAGTCATTTCTCCTGTATATATACAATACTTTCCAAATATACAGCATTAGACCACATCCCAACATATGGTTTATGCCACAGCTTCCCTAAATCAACAGCATAGGAAATACCAAAATATTTTTTATGCCTCTGTAATGACCAATACACCAATATGTAGTAGCTCTTTAACAAAAAGAACATTTTAATGCTAAAATATAGCTATTATTGTTATCAATGAATTCTTAAATTTACTATTTTACAAAAAAATTGAAAAATTAGTGAAGCACATTATAATACCATGATTACGATGTCAAATCATAGGGATTTACTTGCATTCCTGAACATAAATAATAGTTTTAGTGGTTGAAATTTTAGTTTGATTAATTTCTGACTTCCCAAAGAAGCCCAGTGAGCCGGCTCAAATTTTGGGTAATGGTCGAATAAAATTAAGCCCTGTACATTTATATGATTAATATTGTTGCTAAAACATATCAAGCCAGGAAGCTAAATATTATTTATAATCAGGATATCAAGGGTTATATTTGTCATATAAAGAAGTAGACATGGGAGAGCATGAGCATGCACATGGACAGAAAATGTTTAACTATTAGTGTACAAGTGCCATGTTGCTGCAATGATTCATTTTCCTGCTGTTTTCTGAAGCAGCCCTGTGCACTGCCTATAAATAGAGTTAATAAAGACAGTCTTAGTCAAAGTGAGGTCTCAAATTTGATGACTTCTTACAGGTGAATATAACACTTTTGAGGACCTATGAAGGCCTTTAATTTCAAAAATCAAATTTGAACCTTTTTAATATTTTAAAGATTGACAGGAACCCCATGCATGTTATCAGCGGAAAGTGGAGTAAAATAAGAAATATGGATGAATACATCTTTAAACATGTTTGTTTTGTCATGTCCTTTTGTTCTAACCTTGCAGTGCAGACGGATCAGCCTGATTTAATGTCTGTAATCAGGCACATCCATCTTGCCAAGCCCCAATTGACGCTCATTGATTATGAGCGTCCCAAAGCAGCACAACCCAATCAGAGTCCTTTAGAACAGGAAGAGGTGGAAGATATGAGCGGGACGTTCTTATGGAGATAAGTGTAGATGCTAACAGCTTCAGCCGCAGTTTTATCAGATCTGGACCACATTTCTTTATCAAGTGAAAAACTAACAACATCACTACAAACTGCACCGTTGAGAAGATATTTTGCTCTGCTGTCGACATGTTTTGGTGAGAGTTTATTTAATGAAATGGCTCACCTTTTGTACTTTACACTAGGGCAGTGTCGCCCACTCACTACATTATATGAATGGCCTGTAATGATTGTGATTGATGGAACGATCGTCCAATCACCTGCCGGATATGCTTTGAAAGGTTCTGCCCATTTCCAGACACTTTCTTTGGGCTCTTTCCCAGATGGAAGAGTGAAATACATTGACCGGTCCATCTGGCGTGTCAGGTTATTTTGTTCATGTGAACACAAGGAATGAACTGCAACATTCTTTAAATTAATAAATTTCAGTGATCGAAATATTTTGTGAATTTTGGTCCAATTTTCTCATAAAGGAGGGTGTGCTGATTAGTCAGGTTTAGAACCACTGATTTATTGTACATGGTTAAATGTTTTTTTTTTTACCATGTAGTGAACGGTGGATAGAATATTGCCATCTTCCAAAAAAGGGCCCTGCAAAATTAAGTTTTGGACCCACAGCCTTAGTCTGTGATTATGATTGTTGTTCTCATCTGCAAGATGAGCTCCTTGTAGAAACATGCTGTTTGTTTTCTAAATATTCAACAGCACAGAATCATTTATTCCCCCTCTGAAAGGTGTGTGCTGGTTCAAACAGAAAGTTCAACAATTCAGCTGTGTTCACAAAAGAATAATCACTGAGTGAAAATTGAGGGAATTAACATCAATTACTCTCGCAGCCTGGCCTCTTTTAACACCTACTTTTCTATCCTGCATTACTTCTTACCATCAGGGAAACAGCCCGGCTGATCCTTTTTCCGCAGCACATTTCAGACTGCTGATGAGGAGGAGGAGTTCTCATCAAAGACTGCACGATGTTACACTCCCCATATCGTAGGAAGAAATAATTAACAAAGTAAGACTATCGCTCATACCGGCTTCTCAATGGTGTACATTAGTCATGCTGTGGTAAATCTTAATTACATTTTATAACCTTTAGCCTTGATTTAACACAAACACAGAGTCTGTCAACCACACAAGCACAATGAAACACAACCTGCAATGTTTTAATAACTAATCTCCCCATTGATTTAAGAAACATCATCGTTTTATTAATGACATTGTCTGATTAAGAGGTTCAGTAAAGGCAGATAAAGTGTTCTGAGATCCTTGTTAAAATTGGATAAGGGAAAGGGAAAATACACCATCCAGATTTATAACCATCTCCTCGCCTCACAGTATTTCACAGACGCTCAGCAAAGCATAAATCTGCACCAACATATATCACCGGTAGGAAAATAATAAATCAATATGCAACAAGCAAAAGACCAGAAGCCATTAGCAAAGCTGTTTTTCTTTATGAATCAGTATATCAGGGAGAGGAAAAGCCCTTCCTATCAGCATCTTTCTCTCAATAATCACATCACTGAAATAATGAGGCCTCATTTTTCACCGTGACTCAAGTAATTGCATCCTTCTCCTGTCCAATCAAGGTCTGAGCCAGAGTAAGTTCCTGAGATACAGCATCCTCCATTTAATGTGTCTCATACCAGTGTGCAGAGGTGTGCTGCAAGCTTTGTAGTGTTGGAGAACAGCTTTTAAAAATTCAGAGTTTTAACGCTGCTGTTGTGCTTTTTGTTTGTTTTCTAAAGTATAGATTTAATTTGATGGCAGGCTTAACATTATATTGCAATTTTATAGTGGAATTAGGCACAGGAAATAAAAATATATTAACTCCATGTGAAATATAGCACTGCTTTGTTGAGAGCTTACATTATTTAAATATTTCAAACAGCATTCAAAGCAGGAGAAGTCCTTCATTTCAGTCATAATCGTCCATCTTGTAAACAGTAACAAGAAGACACAACATGTAAATTGTTGCCACTGAAACACTGAATATCAAATAAGACAGCTGCATTAGGAAGCTGAAACTGTTACTAGTAGCTGGCATGCTGTGCTTTAGTTTTATGTATATTTTGTGTGGCTTACTTGTGATGGATCATGATTATTTTCTACTACGGGCTGTAAGTTCAGACGACTACACTGCCCCCCTAAAGTGCAATTCTGTCATCCAGTTTCTCCATCCCAACGTTCATATTGACGATGCAAAGCAAACAAACATTTTCAAGTCAAGGGAAGACATGCTGCTCAGCCCCACCCATCTCCACAACTAACTTTCTATTAAACATCACAAATTATACAAAATACACTTTGTATGTTTATTTTTTAATACAAAAAAAGTGTCATGGCTTGTATAAGAACCCCTCAACATGAGAAAAAAAGCCTCCTCTCCCTTTTTTGTTTTCTCCATCTTTCAGAAAATGTGTACTACAACTGTCTAAGCCAGGTGTTGATCAGCCCACAGGTGACTCAAGTGGGAGAAACATTCCTAGACATGCCTGTGCAGCCACTTTAATCATGACAGCACAGCCAGGAAAGCTGAAACCACATTCACCCCCTAAAAGAGGTGTGGTCAGGGCTGCTCATGAGGATTTATACCAAAACAGCTTGTTCTGAGCAGGGTTGAAACAGAGAGGTTTATGAATACGCAGAAATCTAATGCCTGAGTGGATTTATAGGCAAAAAATGTTCCAGGGGCATTTAGGACTAAAGTAAACTTTTCAAATGGGAGGAAAATATGTGACATCAAACTGAGAATTCTACCACTCAAGCACTTGATAAAGTTTATTAACAAAACCGTAAACCCCTGCTTTTACTCCATGGATGAACTCTACAGAATGAGGGAGAAAAGGTGTTGAAAAGCATCTAGTTTGTGCATGAGAGACAGAAATGGTTTACTGTTGTGTTTATAAAACTGGGATGTCTTTGCAATTTAAAACAAAGCTGGCAATTCTTAACAACAAGTCAGCAGGGAAGGTAGGGAAAGGTGGCTGTGTGTCTCCACACATCATTGTGTGTTTTGTTTGGACTGGGAGCCCCCCAGCAGCTGAATTTAAACACTGTAAGAGATTTGTTACAAAACACTCTTCATTTTAGACAAACAAAGCAATACTTGTCGTTGTTTCCATGTTTGTGGTTTACTTTTAACACAAAAAGGTAGTCACAGTCAGGCCCAGGTCTCTGGAGCTCTGGTGTACTAGATAGTCAAGTACATTTACAACAGTGCTCATGATTTTGACGGATGCAAATTCAATGACAAGCAGCAAGTATATCTCTGGTCTACGTGTAACAGCATACAATCAAAAAGTTGCTGTACTTTTAAAGCAGACACTGTTTTGTATTTAACCTCAAAGAAACTGACTAAATCTTCACAAAAACAAGGACAAAATCTTTGAATAGTAGCATTGGAATAATAGCTAATAAATCCTGACTGAAATCAGTCAATAACCTTCTTAACATAAGGCTTAGAGCATTAACAGCGGTCACATTTTTCTTCGCACAAACATAAAGAAGCCCAGAGAGAGAATCAATCCCAAACAACCCGGACCCTTAAGCACAACCAATAAACGACCTGGATCCGCTAAAATCCAAATCAACTTCAAGGTCTGTGACTTTCCCTGCCTTCAGGGTCTGTTTGTTCGATGCTATCTGACAGGAGAGCGAATAGAAACTAAATGGAGTGTGTGTAGAGGCTCTGATACCAATCTAACACCTCAGACATGTGCAGACGAGAAGAGCAGACTAAGAATAGGGCCACTTCAACTTAATTAACCTGATTAAATGAAGGTGTCTAAAAATGGACACATGTATTATACATAAGGAGGATAAAATCAG
The DNA here is from genome assembly GCA_037902135.1 of Cetoscarus ocellatus. NCBI lineage: Eukaryota > Metazoa > Chordata > Actinopteri > Labriformes > Labridae > Cetoscarus > Cetoscarus ocellatus. The sequence goes on along the minus strand of JBAMNC010000871.1, from coordinate 1,170,998 downwards.
CATGGCGGGTGACTTCTGTATGTTAAAATATGGGTCATGAAGACACTAGAGCAAAGGATAATAACAGCTGCTTGAATGACTGAGGTGTGAATTTACAGTACTGCAGAAAATGACGGACTTAAGCAGCTGTTTCATACATAAATCTTAACATTCATGAATCATGTGAGGAAAATGCATGTGCTCTGACTGAGCTATAAAAATGTGCAGAGGGGAGTAATCTGTGCTGTTTGTTTTCTTGCCAAGTAGAACAGGTCTCAGTGGAATGACAATGCTGGAACAATAGCTACAGCTAATTACAGCAGGTACATATATACATTTCAGTCCCAGAGAGACTCTAAGTGAGGCTACTAGAGCAGATAACTTTTCTGAAATGGGGCTGTGACACATAAAAAAGATCTACCTCACATGACAGCACTGACCTGAGACACAAAAAAATCAACAAGCACAAGTGAGACCACAAACAGTGTGTTTAAGGGCCTGTGAGTAGGAAGAGATCATAGTTTTACTTGAAGATTTATCTTTCATGTGCCATTTGTACCTTTAACAAGGCATTCTCAAAGCAGGGATTTGTCACACTTCTGCTGCTACAATTACAGAGCATTTTTATATTTGTACAAGATACAGCATTATGGGTGAACCGTAAAGGGATAGTTCAGTGTTTTTAAAGAGAGGCTCATGTCAAAAGTAAATATAATTTTATAGAAATGGTGCTCCATATATAGGGAAATGCTGAGCTGCCTCAAGCTAAACCAGACCTCAATGAACTAATGTAACATCAGTTGGTCAACACTGTCAGCAGTGACTGATTTGCTGTTCATTGGGTATGGTAACAAAGTTTGAAAATGCTGTAGTAAATGCAGACAAGACTTGACCTCCACTAACCTTCCTTACCTTCGGTTATGGCTGCATTCATCTCCGTAGGCGAAGGGGCCTACCCACCCGTATTTCATTTTACAACCGCTCGAGCTGCTTCTTGGAAAAGCTGCTGTCTCTAATGTTGTCTTGAATTTCTTGTTAGGATCTCTGCATGTGCATACCGTTTTTGATATTTCAAACTATCTGGCGGGACTAATTGAGGGAAAAGTCACCCCCTGAACTTGACAGTGAACTACATGAACACAATTTACAGTGGTCTGACAACTTGTGGATAAACCCACCATCCATACTTAAATTCAAGGCACATACTGTAGATCGCTTGACACATGCAGTTCTGTCCAGTACAACAAGTGTGTGTAATGTGACAGCTGTACAACCAGTTTGATCTTTGGGCAGGAAATAAAGCTGCTTTATAGTCTCACTGCTGGACAGTCCTTTACACTCTTTTGTTAATACTGTCCATCCATCCATCCATTATCTATACAGCTTATCACTGTCAGGGTCTCGGGAGGCTGCAGCTCATCCCAGCTGACACTGGGTGAAAGGCAATGTACACCTGGACTGGTCACCAGCCAATAGCAGGGCCTTGTCAGGCTTTTCTGCTGGCCCACCATTTAGGCATTTACATCAACATGTGTCTACTTAGACCCCTCATGGCTACCCCCCGATAGATTAAAGTCTAAGCTGTGAGGGACATGTGTGAAAGGGGAACTGGACTTGATGGTCAGAATGTCCTAAAACTTTTCAGAGATTTTCAGGAGCAGATACTCTAGAATAGTTTTGTTCTTAAATTTGTACTGTTTGTCTTTTTGTGTATGTGTTTGTTGTTGTTTTAATTGATGGGGTAATAGTACTGAGCCGGCTTACCAGTGGCTCTACATGTGTAATTTTTGCCTGTGCTAAATTTGGAAAAAAAAAGAAAAAAAAGGCAGGCTTTTAAGATCCCCAAAACTCTTTCTGTGACACATCCAGATTCAAACAGCCTATAATTAAGTACATCAAAGGCCCTCTTTGCTCTAGATTGATGGTAATTATCAGTTCAAGGAGTCAAGAGCTATGCAGATGAAGGTGGGTGTTCAAGGAGCAGCAAAGGTTTCCACTAACAGGTAGAGAGTGCTTTGCAACACTGAATTTATTTCTTTTTTCTATTAAATATAGAGGTTAAAAGCCAGTGAAAAAAATTTCTGTTAGGATAGAGGAGCAATGTGGAACAAAACTAATTTACTGAGCCAGGTTTTAAAGCCTAACAAACACACTCAGGCAGAACTGGCAGAAAAGTGTGATGACTAAAGAAGTAAGGGCAACATGGCCAACTCGCCTGAATATAACTGGAAACGGCTGGCAACTGTTATTGCTTTTATTGCAAACACTTTGAAAAGATTACACTTTCCTTTTAAAGATGACTCCTAAGCCTTTAATAAAGGAAAACTCTCAAGATTTGAGAAGTGAAACATATTGAAAGCAAACCAAAAGCCTCTTCAGAGAGCAGATATTTGAAGTAAAAAAGCACAATGATGTGAAAAGAATTTTGATGTTCTCCACTGAAGAGATTTCTTAACCGCAGCAACTCTGTAACTCTGCCTTTGTCCTTTATATTCTAGATGAATCTGCCTTTTGGCTTCCCAATAAGTAAAGGGGGAGAACAGTGCCAAACGTTGCTCTGATTAAAACCGTCTTGGCAGCAGTAAGATATCTAAAAAAAACAAAAAAAAACAAAAAAAAAAACTCCTCTTCAGGAAATGAAGGCCAAATTACAATCTAATGATACACAAAAACCTGATATTACAAATGATATGTATGCATTGGCAGATTTTTGCTTAAAAAGTTGATTCCTGGTGTAGGCAGATGTGAAAAGTTCCTGCTAATCTCCATGCATGATATGTACTGCAGATATATGTGGCTGCACATGTTAGCAAGGAACATTTGTATCAAAATGCTTTAATGTAAAAGGTCTTTTCATTTTCATTTTGTACAAACTGGCAAAGATATTGTAATTGAAGAGAAATTGGAGGTCACAAGCTATTTTTCACAGTTAAGTAACACCTCTAACATCTCTCTTTGGATGCATCATAGGAAGTATAAAGGCCTGGATTATTACTTTGAAATTAATTTCATAATTTTACAAAAGTATATTTATATATGCATGTCAAAATGTTTCCTCTGTGGCATATTTCTTAAAAAAAGTCTATTTAACTGCATATAAGCAAGATGATTAAAAGGCAAAAGAGTATCCCCCTGATATATCCATCCATCCGTCCATCTATTAGCTATACTGCTAATCCTTTTTTGGGTCATTGGGTGCTGAAGCCCATCCCAGCTAGGGATGGGAATCAAAAACCAATTCCAGTGGGCAAAATGGGTTAAATATGTCAGATCCATTTGGACAGATTTTGTGGAGGTGAAGATCTAAGGAATTAGTCGTACAATATAATCTTAGCAAACTGCAATGGTTTATTTTGTTTCATTTTATTTTATTTTATTTTATTTTATTTTATTTTATTTTATTTATTATTATTATTATTATTATTATTGTTATTATTATTGTTATTATTATTATTATTATTATTATTATTATTATCATCATCATTATCATCATCATCATTATTATTATTATCATTATTGTTATCATTATTATTATTATTATTATTATTATCATTTTCTATCCTTCTGCCTCTCAAGATTATTTGTGTTGTATTTTTGGTTGATTTTATGTGCACACTTCTCCTCTCCCTTGTTGGATTTAGTTCTTTATACTTAAATAAGAAAAAGAAAAGACTGAATTGCAGAGGAACCTTGGCTGCTTCTCCATGTACACAATATGTCCTGATGTCTGCATTTCAGAACTGAAAAATAAAGAATTTCGGGAAAAAAAGCAAAAAACAAAAAACAATTCAAGCTGAGAATCGATAACAAATAGCTAGAGGAATCAATATCGTTATTCTTTTTGCTTAACAACTCCCTTATCAATTCTTTCCACAAAATTCTGCATGGCCTGCTAATCATGGACGTCACACTCTCATTAGAGGCGAACAGAAATATGAAAATAAAGAAGTCAAAAGATGTGAACAAGGCAGGTATAAGACAAAAGCAGTCAAAAGTGTAGCTTAGATTTAAACAGAAAGATGTTGACTGAACAACGTCCAGTGTCTGTGTCTGTGTAATTTTAAGCTAAGATGTAAAAAACAGCAACTTGTTGAAGGATTTGTCTATGCAGTGCAGCATACCAGGAGTGCCATGGCTCAATAAAGAATAGGTATGGGAATTTTTGACAAAAAGAAGCTTAATGCACTATGAAACTGGGAACACCAGCAACTTACAGAGGCATTTATTTCTTCAGCACAGCAATGACCTGTTAGAGTGTCTTTGTTTAAAATTTGTTGCCTCTCTAAACCTGTACAGGCAAACTTTTTTTCTCTCGGAAAATCTGCAGGGATCGATAAAGGAATCGCTAAAAACTGGAGTTGATAAGCAGCATCTTTAATGGCACTGGTATCAATAAAATATTAACAATTCCCATCCCTAATCCTAGCTGACATTTGGTGAGAGGCAAGGTACAACCTGAGAGACAGACAGACAACCACAACTAAGGACAGTTTGGAGTCAACAATTAACCTAACAAGCACATTTTTGGTTTGTAGGAGGATGCCGGAGTGCTTTGAGAGAACCCAGACATGCATGGGGAGAAGATGCAAACTCCACACAGAAGGCCCCGATTGACACTGGACTTGAACCGTTAACATTCTTGCCGTGAGGTACGCAAACTTCCTGCTGAACCATAGCGCTGCCTCCTAAAGATATCAAAATTAAAAAAGAATTCAAATGACAATTTAACTATGAATACAACACTTTTTTTTTAAAGACACTTAATGTTATCTGTGCAATTTTGGCTTTAGCACTGGATGGATGGATGGATGGATGGATGGATGGATGGATGGATGGATTTTTGTCATTACATATTACAAAGAAATGCAGTTGGAGCGAGTAATTTGCTGTACCTGCACTGTGTATTTTGTTTTGCATCTAAAAAGTATTATGTATTATATAGGTTTTATTATTATTGTTAAACTATAATTGATGATCATGGAGCATTTTTTTCCTCAAAAAGATTCCCTTAATTAGTTGTCTACTATTACAGTGATTGGCATGATAATACAGCAGTCTTATGCCCCGTTTACGCGACAACGTTTTCACCAGAAACGGAAAGGTTTTTCCTTTGCGTTTTTAAAAACGATCCGCGTTCACATTGAGACGTGAGAAAGACTGAAAATGCTGTAACGTGCATGCCAGGCCAGTAGATGGCAATGTAGGTTTGTCGAGAAACAGTGGTGTTACAACACACATACGAAGAAGACAAATTTTGCACAAACAACAATGGCGAGTGGACGCATGTAGACACAGGAGTTTCTTGTCTGGATAGTTTTGTCTGGATAACAAACCGAGCACAGCAAACATGTTGCTCAGTAGACGGCCAAAGCTGTTGTTGTTCCCGGTATGCGCGCGCAGCCTTTATGTGAAAGAGTGTTGCGCATGCGGTGACGTCAGCGTTTCACCCTGAGACGCTGAATCTCGTCCACACAGCGCCGGACACAGATATGTTTTCAAAACTCTCCACTCTGGACCCTGATTTCAAAAGTTTGCGGATTCAGGCACCCCAGGCACCGTTCTCATGTAAATGGGAGGCAAAAACGCAATGAAAACTCAGCTTTCAGCTGTTTTCCTTATGATGGTAGTGTGTAGTTAGTATAATGAAGTTGTTATCATTTAAGATAAGAATTTAACAAACAACAAGGTAAAATGGCACTTTTTTTGTCCAGTGTCATCTGACTTTGCTTTACTCACCCCAATCTGAAAGGGTCCGGTGAAATAATCCAGGTTGGCCTGAATGAAGCCAATGTTTTTCAGACCCAGCTCAATGCTGCGACTCTGAGCTCTGATCAGAGACTCCTCTTTGTTCTCGATGAGGAGGACCTTACAGAAAAAACACACAAACACACCTACATGAGACTGCCACTGCTTTAGACTGCATCCATAAAGAAAATAAAACAAACACATTAGATGACTTGCAGTGCTTAAATTCAGCCTAGAGGAGGCTTAAAGCTTCAGTAGCAGTTTTATCAGATCTGAACCACATTTCTTTATAAGGAAAAGCAAACAACAACACTAAAAGCATTTTTTGATAGAATGGTCTTTCAAGGAGGAGAATATATCCTTTTTTTTAGGCTATTCTTGACTTTTATGCATCACTGTAGGTTTCTCTGCCGACACTTCCACGGCTGTTATGGTGTAATATGTACCCATGCTATCTGGTGTCCTCTATGGTCCTTGGTAGACACCCAACAAGCGTTAAAAGTCCCTTTCCTTCGTATAATGAATTGTACACATTTATATCACAAGGCATATCAGACATTAATGATTCTGTTTATCTGTTCTGCAGGTCATAAGACATTTGACCACCTCTGCTGAACATTGACTTGTTTTGTAGATAGCATAGCCCGTTAGCTTCCTTTTCATAATGCAGAGCATGACTTGTAGACATAGTAATGCTGGCTCTGATGTTCTGACATAAACTGTCTTTTGGTATGATTTTGGAGCACTCTAAAATACAGCATTGTGAATATGAGATGATCTACAGAAAAGACATAACTTTGGATCATTATTTAACAGCATTGGAACAAGCTGAAGGTCTGAAAACTACTTAAAGATTAAATTTAAATTATTGCTGGAAAAACAACAGGGAAATTATCAGGAAAGTTTTCTTTTAAAAAAAATCAAAACATATTTAGGGTTGAGGTTGAGGTTTTACATGCGTTGCTACAAAATAAATCCAGGCAGATGAAAAAAAAGAACATAGGAAATGGCTTTGAGTCGCAATGGTACATAAATGAATTTTCCACAAAAGAGAAAATCGAGCATCACGGCCTGTGCTGCAAACAGTTTCACAGTACTTTAGAATAAGCTCTTTAAATGCCAGTCTTTTGTTATTGTACTGATTAAGAGTCCACTGATAATATCATCATCATCATTACATTATTTTTTTCTTTGCTTACATTGATTTTGGTCTTTGTTTACATACATATTTCTGTATCAAGTCCTTAAGACTGCTTGTGAAAAATTCCTAATTGGCTCAAAAAAACATTTCCTCAAAGCATAAATTGTTTGTTTCTGACAGCACACTCAGTCATGAATGTTTGTACAAACACGTTACCTGGCAGTCTGGAAGAGTATGAGCTAGAACAATCCCTACATGGCCCTGTGAACAGCATGAAGAGAGAAGAGAGAGAGAAAACAAAATGAGTATGCACAATGGGCAAACAGCAGCCATCAAAGAGGACATCAATACAGAAATGATTAGCACTGCCCTTTCCTACCCAGCACTGACCTTTCAGCCATGAGGCTCTAAGCACTCTGAGTGTGCATTTTCATGAGTGTAATTACCAGTCTGCTTGTGTTCACTGGCTAAACAACAAAAGACTTTTAAAAAGGGAAGAAAAAGGAGAGAAAAACTCGCTCTTCACAGCTTCTTGTTAATGTATCTGCTTCCTGATGTAGCCACGGTCGGGCACAGTGATAAATATACCATACATGCATAGCTGGACTGATGGATGAACCCGCACACACCGTTCCACTGCAGAAATCCACGATGGTGAAGCCTGGCCTGGCTAGTTCTGTTACCATGGCAACCAAGTTATTCAGCTGTTGCCTCTTCCTGACAGAGCGGATGTCTGACATTTTCCCTGCAAAAGAGCAGAAGTTTGGGTTACATCGATGAGGAAAAAACACGAGCTAAAAAACAGACTTTTACAGACAGGACTCCTGAAAACTAAATTATAAGAGGGAAAAAAAAAAAAGTAGTTGTCAATTTTTTTTTACACCTTTAGATATGAAAAGAAGAGGGGGTAGACAATGACAAACATGACTGTTAGTATAGAGGGTATACATTGATGTCAGAGTCTGTGCACCAGACTGGCAGTTCCACCCTCTGAGCGGCAGAGAAAAACATCTTGTGATTGATATTGGTGGTAAGAAACAGTGAAATCCTTTAATTCACCCAAAAGGTGTTTTGTTTTTAAGTAATTTTCAGATTATTTTTGACGTTGTTCATCACAGAAAATTTAGATTATAGTCTGATTTATGTTTTAAAATGACATTTGGAAGCCACAAAGTTACATTTTTGATGCTGCATTAGTTTGCATAAATCATAGGATGAAGCTCTGCAAAGACTCTAATTCTGTATCTGTGGGATTCTGTGTAAGACTGATGTACACAGGCTTTCTCTGAGCATACCATTTTAGCATCCTTTAAACTGTTGTTCCCGATCGTTTATTTTCAGTATGATACTGGAACTGGTTGGAAAACTTCATTTCATGAAGGATATGTAACATTAACATCAATAATTTGCCAATTAGAATACATATTATACACATTTGATTGTTTCATCATTTTTTTGTAAATTATATTCTCTGGGTTTTATGTCGACAACAAGCATGAAAACATGATCTGTCAGGGTTAGAGTAAGTGAACACTAGGGCTGAACGATATGGACAAAATTTCATATCTCGATATTCATGCCAGATATCTCGATATCGATACGATACGATATGACTATGGGTTCGGTGAAAACCAAGCATTTTTCAGAAAAATAAAAACATCATAATACAAAAGAATGTGGAAAGTGCAGTTTTAGTGCGGGGTAAATCTATATCGTTTGTATCGTTGCTTTTCGATATTAATATCTCGAATGTTCGTATCTCGATATCGATACGATAACGATATATTGTTAAGCCCTAGTGAACACTATCAAATATTTGACTGCTGCTGACTTCCCTTTAATTGTGGTTGTCAGTCTGTGCGTTTTCTCACTCAGTGCCTGGAATGTCACTTACTTCACTGTGACATCATGTGCATACCCTCTATAGAGGCTTGATTTTGTCAATATGGTACAAAGTGTGAAAACCACATGACTGTCCAAAATTAAATTACACAAAAAATAAATAATTTTTAGTTACTTTGAGGAGCTTGTAGTGTCAGTTTTTGCCCTCCCACCCAACACCCCATCACAAAATAGTACCTTCAACTTTTAATTTTAACCTGTGCAGGTGTATGAATAAAAAAATATATAGTAAAATATATAACATGCTTTGTTTTCACAGTCCATACTGTCAGTCCCATCTGTAGAAATGTAAACAGACTGACTTTGTAATTTGTCAACAAACCCTCAGGTCCCACGGGCCCTTTTGGGGACACAACTGATTTTGTATTGAAGGTTATTTTCCCAGTGATGATTCAAATGATATGGAATTTTATTCTTTGATTCACTTTTCTAACAAATTTCTAATTCAGGATTATCATACTAAGATACATCTATAGTGATCTGTTAAATTCAAAATAATCACCCTTGCCCCTTATTTTTGATCATTTAGCCCCTGCAGCATAAAATCATGTAACACTACCATCTATCGATTTACAGTCCAGGCGTCATATTTACCGTTTCAAGTATATTTCAGCAGGGGGCCATTTTTCGCACTGAAGTACCAATGGCACAAACATGTTTAGTGCTCCTAAAGAACTTAATACAGAGAATGTTTCTTAAAGCTAACACAGAACAAAAAGATAAAAATGCACCTGAATAAATTTTGTTGATACTCACTGACTTGTGCTAGGCTGTATAAGCAAATAAAGAAAGAAAGTTTGAACAAAAGGAAAACAAAATAATAAATAAATGCATAAATAAATGAAATTTTCCCTTCTATCACGTTGTATATGGGACAATCGTTTTTTTGTCACATAAATACAAAGGGCAGAGAGTACAATACACTGGTACATCAAGGGTTATATTGGCAAAAAAAATGCACATAAAATAATTGAGACAACAAATGTTGTTCCAAATTGCGTTAATCCAAAAGAGACATCCCATTTTGTACTTTTTTTTTTTTTTTTTTAATATCAGCACATCATGTTTTGAAACTGGCATGGACTAAAGATGGTGAAAATATTCAATGCAGTGAAAGTCAAAAATAATACCAATACAGAACAGTGACCATTTTAAGGTATTTTCAGGTCCGTCCACTTTTTGGAAGCAATGTGGAGTGCAATTTTCATGGGACATGATGGTCATTATTATTTATTTCTAATACATAACCCATGGCAACAGTTTAAGTCATTTGAAATTACTTATCAGAAATAGTCAAACTTGTTGCTGATTGCTTGCTTGCTTGCTTAAGAAGGTTATTTAGAATTAGAGTTTATGGAGCGTGTTAAAACAAATCCTAATATTTGGACAAAAATCTTTCCTTATCAGTCCAACCAACTGCTCTACTTTATTTTTTTAAAGCAGCAGTTGCAGGTGATGGTTACAGCACATTGATGAAAAGGCCTCCACTCTCTCATCAGCATGTTTCCAGCCAATCACCAAGACGGGAGCACAAACCATCTTTCAACATCATCAAAACAAAGCCTGTGAGCCATAATCAAGTGTCCTCCTTGTCTGCTTCAGACTTTTGCGCCGCTGTGCGAGCAGTGTGAGCTCCATTAACTCAAAGCACATTTCAGTCTCCAGCCTCTTCCTTCCGCTGCGAGCCGTCATCGCGCTGTGCCACTGCTGTCTCTGCTCCATAAATCTATCAGTGATGTGCGTTTCATTTACCCCAGAGTCACAGACTTGTGCACACGCAAATGGAATATCGTTAAAATATTATTCCTGTGTCCTGTTCATGCTGCTTTGCGAAGACAAAGGAGGAGAGGGACAGGAACAGGACATTTCTTTTGGGGCGTTCTTGCACCCTGGCTGTTATAGGAGGACACAATAGAGGAAGCGAGGAAAGAATTTAAATAAAGAGAAACAGCAGGAAAGTAATTGGCAAGACTCTGAGCTTCATTTGGGAGAGTTATTCACATGAGCCTGAGCTCTTCTATGTATCCAACGCTCCAGAGGGGCTTTAGCATTGAGGTCTTTTGATGCAGCAGAACATCTTTAGATTTTAATTGCAGATTGCATTTCAGAATGTGATAAAAGACAACAGTGCATAAATAGAAAGAGGGTGTAACAATTGGCTTAGTTTGGAGATCCAGAGCAGCAATAACAGTGCTGTCTCAGGGAAGCAGAGAGGAGCTTAAACATAGCAATGACATATAATTTAACTGATTAGGTTTGCTGACCTAACATACAAACTTTGGCTGTGTCTCAATTCAGGGGTAGCATACTTATATGGTCCAAGCCTTACTTGCCAGTGTGGACCACTCTGGCCAAACCGATTTGAGATGTTCTGCTCTACGGGATCCCCCTTTCAGGGTCAACAGCACTCACCACTGTGGCTTTGATTGTTGTTGACTTTACATTATTTCTTCTTGTGTTGTTTGACTGTCTTTTTAATTTTGGTGGATTTTAATAAGACTTAATGCTGGATGTTAGTTTAGTTCTAGTTTTCTGAAAATATCTAGTGGTAGTTTAGCTTTTAACAGTGCTAGGTTTATTTTTATTTTTGTTTATTTGTAATATAGGATAGGCCAACAAATCCAATGCAAAAGATTAGAAAAGGTAAACATCAAATCATTACAAACTACGGGTTGTTTATATACTACTACTACTATTTACTGTTAGTTTAATCTATTCACAGTTGATGACTCAACACAATTTAAAACTTAAAACAATGCTGTGTGAAGTCTAGACCAGTGATCATCAATTGGAGGCCCCAGGGTCACATCAGGGTTCCCACAGCCTCCCATGTGGCCCCCCAGAATATTATCAAATGTCCTAAATGTTGAGGAGGGTAAAATATGATTACTTAAGCTATTTTTTTAAGCTATCTGTTATCGACTCTTAATCAGAATTGGTTTTCAATTTCTTTAAGACCTGTCTTTGTCATATTTGTCTCTGCTGAATATAAATTTATTAGAGGTTAGTTCCTTGAGATGCAACATCTTGTTTTCTGATTCTTTGACTGATTATCAACATGTTTACAGGTGGATAATTGAATAAAAATGCTTTAGGCAGATGCAGTTTTGCCAAAAATCTTATCCAGACGCAGCCTCAAACTGAAAGTTTTTTTCTAAATATCTGGATTCACTAACTTCCCGTAAACTTGTCAAAGAACTAGAAAAGCACTCAGAGAGCGCAGACCTCCACCAAGCAGCTTCGGTCCACTTTGGCGAAAATGGTCCTATCTGGCAATGTTAAAGAATCCTTCAAAAAATTCCTGGATCCAGATGGTGATCCGGATCACCCCCAAAATTTAATCAGTTCTTCCATATCCCATTTCCGACAATTCCTGAAAATTTCATCCAAATCCATTCAGAACTTTTCAAGTTATTTTGAACGCAAAGAGACAAACAGACAGACAGACAGATAAACGCCGGCAAAAACATAACCTCCTTGGCGAAGGTTATTAAGTTTGATGTAATTGTGAGTGGGCACATTCTGTTGAATGCTTTGGGCAACACGAGGTTTAAGGTGTTTACAGATGGTTGCACAAATTTATTGAGCATGTTCTCTAAGCAGTGAAGAATTCTTTTTTCAATAGTTGTTAACAGGTTTCTGTTTTTAAAGATGTCACATTCTATGTGCATGATTGGCTTTCAAGGCTGATTCTCCCTCGAATGAGACTTTGTTTTGTGAAAGGTCGTCACTTGGCTTGAGGTAAAAACACATCAGTTTTGTTGGACTGAGTGGGTGGCTGCAGAAAAGTCAAAACCTTTTCTTTGTTTTCCATTTCATTTGATAGCATTGTTTCAGGGAAGGATAAATACTGAGAGAGGCCTCCAGAGTTCATGTCCTGTTTGCTCTCATTCAGCCAAGCTAAGTCTTTTACAGATATACAACATAAAGTACGTGTAAAGTCAAGATTAAAAGCCACAAGATGTCGAATAAAACAAAGAGATAACATCAAAACATTTCCATGAAGATGTATAGACACCACAATGTTGTTTTGTAATAGAGTGATGCAGGAATGAGTCCAAAAACGCGGAAGTGAGTTTGCATTTAGCACTTCTGGGTTTTCAAGCCCGAAACTAAATTGGATTTAGAATACTGGTTTTGGATAAATGCCTGAAATAAGGTTTGTGGTGAACACATGAACATGAGATGTTAATGTATAATGGGAAATAATAAAGTGCATCTGATGTTGCCTGCTTTTGAATCCTAAATTATCGTTATGTGTTTAAAATCACGGCTGCTAACTAAGGACAACGAAAATGACTGAGACCCCAACGGCAAGCATTTTTGATAATTTTTTAATCATTAATTGTTCAGACACTATTGCCACAGCCATGAGGACCAACTTGATCAGGTTGTTTGATTAAGAGGAAATTCTCAAAGAAAAGGGTAGAGCAAGACGTTATGTATTGGAAATATTGTAGTTGCTTCTAAGTTGATCTGCCATGTTGTACTTCCATAGCTTACAAATAGTTTTTAACTCTTGGTAATTACTTTTAAGGTTAAAAAATGAGGAAAAGTAGGTTCTTTAGTTAAAATTATCACAAAGAGCAGAACATGTAGGTTCTGTAATTTTTTGTTCGCTACAGAGCTTATGATCAGCAATGATCCAAAACACAGTGAAAAATCTCATTGACTTTTGGTGGGCTTGCAGTCAAAGGAACCAGAGTGATACTTACTACCACATTGGCCTTTATTTCACATAAAAAAGGAAAAGCTTGTGTTTTTTTGAGGAGGAATTCTTTAAGATATCTTAAAAGTAGGTTTGTTGGCAACAGCAGATGCTAATCTGCATGGCTATTTAAAAAGGGAAACAATTTATTAAGGGGAACCAGTTAAGTATTTGCATGGTTGCATAACAACATGGCCATTTGTCTCAGAAAATCCAGCTAATAATAAAAAAACTATGTTGGAGGTAATTCAAGACAAAGAAAATTCTCATTCCTTCACTTTTCTGCATAAAAAGTATTTTAATAGCTGCAACACTGGTGTGCTCTCCCTCCAACAGTGGTGTGGGCCATACAAAGTCAAGAACTCCATAGAACTCAGACTAAGACAAATCCCTTCAAAGATTACATAACAAAGTCATCATTCAGTTTTCCAGCCATTCTGCATTTAGGCTGTATTGAGTGATGTAGAGGGTCATATGGGGCCCTTAGGACAACAAATATAAAGGCAGTATGGGAATGTGGCTTATTCTAACTGAGAAGAAGATTGACTCAGAAACCTCAAAAGTTTGAAAGCAGCCCAAACTTCAGACAAAGACAATCACAGACCATGTAATCTCAAAGAGGAGAGCTCTATCTGTGAGGTAATTTTCTTCCCCGGTTTATTTTTTTTCTCATGCATTCAAAGTGCGTCAAGCCACTTTGCAAACAGAAGCAGCCATCACAGGAACAACAACCAAGTGTGTGGCACTGTCATCCAGCCTGAACCACATTATCAGCTAAGTGAGGAGCTGCTGACAGGTGGACATGAACTTCCCCTGTGTTATTTCCATACTGCACAAACTTGTACAGTGTAAGGCTGAGGATGAGCTTTAGTGATCGGTAAGACATTGTCATTTAGACCAGAAAATGTGGAAATAATCCTGGATACATTTCCACAAGGGAGGCTGAAGCTATGTTTAAAGAAATAACCACAAGAACTGACCTCTAAGACTCAATGCTGAAGATTATCCTCTGTGTTGGACAAATATTCACAGTGAAACACAGGGAGTGAAAAAACATTGTTTGGCTAACCCTTACTAAATAAAACAAGCCTCTTCTTGCCTCTAACAAGAGGCAAAATCAATAAAACCAACAATCTGTGAGGACTTTTTTTTCACCATACAAACCTCAATGCAAAATGCAACAATTTTCCAAGTATGAGTTTTTTTTTTGTAGTAATGGAGCAAACTGCTGGTTTGCTTTGACTGAAATTCTTTGAGAAAGTTATCTAAGCAACACACAGTGGGCATTACATGTGGGTATTCTCACCCAATGTGCACAGATATCTAAGGAAAGCTGTTTTATGCAGTGCACATGAACATCACACAAGACAGACTTTAGTGTTATTTTACATGGATGTCAAATTACATGCAATATATTTATGCTATTCTGAGTATTTTTATATTAGGGATGCAGGGGATACTAGTTCAAAAGCAACATATCATACTACTTTTCTATATTTTATCTCAGTTGCCTGTAATCTAGGGGTGTGTGTTCACAAGAATCCAGTGATATGATTTGGCAACACAAGGGTGATGATGATACAATATATGTCAATATGTTGCAATACTATAAGCAGGGTGATGCATCGCAATATTTTACTGAACAGTCTATTACAAATATTGTGCTAAGAACCCTACCCCATATTATATGCATAAAAAAAATCACTGTTTAAACATAAGGCACAGTAACTTAAATATAACCTTTGTCAGTCCTTGTGACAAAATTAATAACTTTGAAAGTAACAGAGTTAAATGGCTGATTGTATGCTGCCAAGTGGCTCAAGCCTGAGATACAATACAAAACAAATATCTGCAGTTTCAATTGATTATTAACCAATTAATTATTTTTATTGCACATTAAAATAGTAACGCAGTATTGCCCTGCATAATAGTTCCACGGTGTATGAATATTGTTGTACACCCTTACTGTGGTCTATAATTGACAATTTCCAATCAAAGAGCTTCATTTACATACATGTGGGGCAAAAGCATTTCACTAAGGGTGAACAAGGAAAAAAGAATAATAATAGAAAATTGGAAAAAAATATTTAAAATTAAAGGGAAATAGTTTGTTAGTTTGGATTATCAACTATAAATAGTTTGTGGTGTATAACTTTTTCATAATTTGGTCTTAAATTAATATGGATAAATCACCCTATAAGGTTGTTAAAAGACTGTAAATAAAATTATAATAAGTTTTGGTGTGTTACTACTAAGAATATCAACTCATTCTCACCCTGCCCTCTTCTTTCAAGGAGTGGAGCTGACACTGTGCTTCCATGGATGTGAATTAGGACTTTGATCAGCTGAGGGATGGTATTAAAATCTCTCAATGTGATTTCACCATGAGTCCAAGTATTGAGAGGACTAACAAATCTTGTTTTCAGGCTTAGGTAGACTACAAATAAATGACTGGTTTGGCATTTTTCCCTTTTTTTAGTTGGTGAGTAATACTCCCAAATAAGAAAGAATAATATACAAAAAAGTTTTTTTTCTCCATCATCTGGCCCCTTTACAAATTAAAAGATGACCCTGGGCATCAACACTGGCAGTGTTTTGGATAACTGGGGTTAATTAGATCAATAGAGGTTAAACAAATAATAACGCTTTTAAAGACTGAAGTTTTAGGTCTAAACTTAGGGATTGGAATTGCCAATTCCAGTTCAGAAATAATAACAACTCCTTCAAGGAATAATTATTAGTCTTTTGGCTCATCATTTCCTTTATCAGTTCCTTCCACTTTGTGTTGCATGACTTGTAAATCAAAGATGCAATGTTCTCATCAGAGGCAGTCATCAGAAAAGACAACAAATTCAAAAATCATGGCAGACAGTGGGCAGGAGTGTTTAAAATGTGGCTTTATCTTCAACAACAAAACACTTACTACACATCTTTCTGGAAGTAGAAACATCAGCAGCTTGCAGAAGCATTGTTCTTTGCAGCATTGCACTAAATATAAAGAGGGTCAAGTGTCTGACGTTGTTGACACTGAACACCTTTATAGGCCAACTTTTTCCCACACAGAAAATCATCAGCAACAATTAAGGACTCATTAAGGAATTGGATCGAGAAGCAGAATCGTTAATGGCACTGGTATCAGCAAAATCTTATCAATTGACATCCCTATCCAAACTACAACTACTTTAGGTCATATATGAAAAAATAAACGTTTCAGTGTTTTAATACAAAAATGAGTCTCCATAGCCAGTCTATAAACAGGTGGTAGTGTTAGTTTGGTACTCCACTGCTTATTACTTTTAACTTCTGTTAAAAAAAAATTACACTTTGTATTGTTACAGCAAAATAGACAGGAACTGTCCATCTTAAAATCCTCATATCCTGCAGGAAGAGGGTCAGGTGTTTTTCCCCCAAGCACATTTGTGTTTAACTTTCTTTGACAGGATGGTTTGAGCTAAACACAGATTAAACTGACATTGGTTTTGTTTTTGTACAGGGGCACGGACACCACCCCATACTGATAACTGCCGCCTCAAAGCCAGAGATGACAGAGGGTTTGTTTTTTTTCCAGCAGGTTGAGCTTAACTTGACATCTCCAAATGCTCACAGAGGAGAAAACATGCAATGGCTGAGTCATCTGTGTGGGACAGTCAATCCATTAGCATATGTGTCCTTTAAAAAAAAAGAAAAGAATCCCTATGAGTATCTCTGGAGCTGGCAGCGAGCCCTGATCTCCCTCTCTTTCCCTGATGCTGCAGAAGTGCCTGGGGCTTTATCACGCAGCTCCATCACACAGATTAGAATGTAAACACAGCAAGACGGCGCAGGGGGGCTCTGTTTGGGCTCTGACAGCTACCATCTCTCAGAGGACATGCTGATGTAAAGAGCAAACATGTAGAGGGCTGGTAAGAGATTTAGATTTAGATTACAGTTTGAACTTCATGACATTATATTTTAGGATATGACGTATGGTTGTTATGTTCATTTGCAAGGAATACAGCACTCTAGTGCTCCAATTCTTGCCTTATATCTGAGAACATGAAGCTAAATTCTTTTCCTGCAAGTGAATTTGAACTAGAAATACTACCTGGAAGTCTCCACATGAAACAAGTTGCAGACAGTGAGACTATAGCAATGAGTTAGGAGGGGCTTGGGAGGGTAATTGTTGTGGTGTGACTTGAGGGAATTTTCATAGGCAAGGGATGAACATGAGTCCTAAAGCCATTAACATTGGAAACCCCAAAT
Organism: Cetoscarus ocellatus; assembly: GCA_037902135.1. Lineage (NCBI taxonomy): Eukaryota > Metazoa > Chordata > Actinopteri > Labriformes > Labridae > Cetoscarus > Cetoscarus ocellatus. The sequence goes on along the minus strand of JBAMNC010000871.1, from coordinate 1,153,281 downwards.
TTCATTAGCTCATCTTTGGGTCTGAGTTTTACCTTTATTTAACCAGATTAAAACCTACTGAGATCAATATCTCTTTCACAAGGGTGACCTGGCCAAGAGGTCAGCAGCACACATCATGGTAAAAACATTCTGATAAGTTACAATATACAATAATTTAGAATACACATGTTTTGTGAGTGCAGGAAGTCTTGTAGTAAAGTGCAGAAGCTTATTAAACATAAATTACTATTCAGAAACACAAGCACTGTTTAATGGTTTCACACTGTTTATCCATCAGCCTGGACCGAAAGGCTCCAAGTGAGATGGGTTCTGAGCGCTTCAGTTCAGTCTGTAAAGAGTTCCACGCTGTGGGGGCAGCAAAACTGAATGCTCTCTTCCCTACTTCAGTTCTGATGCGAGGAACAGAAAGAAGGCAAAGAGTAGGCATTCGTACAAAGTTTAAAGAAAACCCCTAAAAGCATTCTTGAGATATCTTGTCCACAAGCAAATGTTTAACAGAAAGATAAATAACCTTGGGATTTAACCTGTGATCTTAAAAACAGAACTTGTTTAAACTCAAGTTTGCTAAGTTTTCTTAAATACCTTGAGGAGTTCTTGAATATTGGGTTCATGAGTAAGGGATGAACAGGAGTCCCAGTAAATTTCAAGCTGAAGACAATTCTCAGCTGATCATACTTAGAGGGATGGCTCAGTATTACTGAAGTTGGATTGTATAAGGTACTTGACAGCAGCCAGTGAAGGGGCTGAAAGGGCTCCCAGCAGCTCTGCACCTTAAAGGAACACAAGTTCAGACTACTGGGAAGGTACACTGCTGTTGGCGGTTTATGATAGTTTTCTTAAAATCCCTAAAAGCATTTTTAGAGATTGTGTTTACAAGTGTGTCATGTTCACAAGACTAAATGATCTCTGAACTATGACATCCAATGACTTTGATCAATTTCATTTTTCAGTCAGAATGGTTATTTAAGCAACGCTTAGCGAGCCTTACCTCCTCTGTTTCCAGTGTGGAGGCATAAAAAGCAGGGTCCTCCTTTCATTTAGACTCTCATGGTGTATTTATAAGAGTCATTTCTAATCACAGAGAGGCAGCAGCTCGTGTTTTGCAGAGTAAGCATGTTACAGATCTGTATTCAAAATATGTTCTCTGGAATCTCTTTGCCCTACAAGTGTCCAGTAACCTACATGTAAGCTACCTGCTTATGTTACATGTTTTCCTGTTTAGGCGGAAACAGATTCCAATGAGGTGGAAACACTCCAGACGTGTTTATGGCAGAAATCCCAGACGGTGTCATCTGTCGACCACCTAGAAATATGGTGTCACTGCATGTCATGTAAATGGATAGCAAGCCTGAGAGGATACTTAAAGAATTAGGCAGAAGGAAACCACAACGTTGCTTGACATGGGACACAAAGACTGCACATGGATTGATTTTATTACATTTAATTACAGTACATAATGATGATCATTATATATAATCATATCTTTATCCTTTCTAAAGACAAAAGGAAAAGAGTGCTAACTGGACTCAAAAAGAGTTTGAGATGCTCTTTAGAATGGGATTCACAAAGTTACTGAAGCAAAAAGAAAGACCCTAAGGCACTCCCTTTATATTATTAAAATGCCTTTATTCCAACTGCATGGTCACGTAGTCCTTAAAAACAATGTTGCATCCCAAAATAGTTCCTAACACGGGGTCTTTGGCAAGGAAAATTTAAATGCTGATTCAGGCCCGCAGTGGCTAATCGGGAGAACCCGAACAATTCCTGGTGGGCCGGGCTGGTTGTAGGGCCGCGAGGGTTGGAGCACAGTATTATGAAAACATACCCCAAGCTGCACCCCGCTGTAGATGAATAGAGTTCATAGACATGTATATGTAGAAACTGCTATGCGTGCGGTGTATCAACACAGACACCATATTTGGGGGGTACTTGCTATTGAAAATGGGTCACTCGCCCTCTCCAAAATGGAGCACGTTAGATGCTTGTAGACGACATCTATGTAGTGTTGTTTTACGACAGTGATGCAGGCAGCCAGTTTTGTCGGGGTTTGTGTGTCCACTGGAAACAAATGTTTATTCCCGGTTTGTTCAGCATCATAGTAAAAAGAGTGTGGAGAAAGTTAGGTTTAAGAAAGGGGCAGCTGTAGATGGTGACGAGGCAAAATTCCTCAAACTTAATATGTGAAAACAAGCTTGCAGCCTGGTTTGATGATACAGGTAAGCTAATAGTGAAACATTAAGACAACTGATACACAAAACAACACAACATACACTGTGTAAATGCTGTCCAATTTTTGGTGGTGAAGTGTATGTTATTTTTAAGCACTTAAAAATAATATAAATACGTTCAGTGTAAATAGAAGGCCAGTGTTAAAGCCAGAACTAACTATTAATCACTCATGTAGCCCCTCATCAACATCAGCAGACACTCATTGAGAGAGAGGCTGAGCCATCACAGCCAAGCACAAGCCCCCAGCCCGTGTCCCCAGAGAGGGTAGGTAGGATTCACTGCTTACTTGATACAAAGAATGCAGCTTAGCCCTTTTTATTAGTACAACAGACCTGAATAAAAGACAAATGAAAAAAGGGGAACTAATAACAGGCGTGTTGAGCTGTAAAACCCACCAGATTAAAAAAAAATTTACAGTTATTCACAAAAAATACATTTCTAAAGGATAAGTTCGGTTTTTTGACACCTGGACCTTATTTTTAAGATTAAATACGCTCATAGACTCACCCAGACAATTTTGGCGGAGCTCGGAGCCGTTTTCGAGCAATTTAGATCCATCCGACGACGTTTTTCTCTCATGCCATAGTAGCCGACGGGGCCAGAAACCGAAGCCCCTAAATTGGACATTATCTGCTGCGAAACTCGCTCATTTCAGCTACATTTTATAAATGAATGGCCAGTGTTATCGCCATGTCAGCTCAACTTCGTTGTTATGGTCATCCGGGGCTTTACAAGGATGGGTAACTTTTGGTGACGTCACAGACATGCACCGCATGAGTGCAGCTGAGTAGAGCCGCTGTTGTTGCTAGGCTACACGGCTACACGGCTATTTTTGTGCAAATTTGGCTCCGCCAAAATTGTCTGGGTGAGTCTACGAGCGTATTTAATCCTAAAAATAAGGTCCAGGTGTCAAAAAACCGAACTTATCCTTAAGGTCAGAGTCATAAGTATAAAATAATTACGTTTTATTAAAGTATGTAGTATGAAGTATGACTTTATTATCTCAAAGTCATAACTTCCTGTTTTATAAATATGACTTCCTTAAGATTTTTCCAAATCAATGTCAGTTTTTCGCAAAGATGTAGTGGTGTAAGTGGGCTTTAATAGACTTGAGCAACAACAATCTAAAATTTCAATCTTCTTTTTTTGACCGAAGCTCCAAAAGGACCCAGCAAGGTTAGCAGTTTTTCCACAAAGTATGAATAATAACACATGATCGCTTTTTGTTCCAGTACCATCCATCCATCCATTATCTATTTCCCATATCCCTTTCAGGGTCGCAGGGGGCTGTAGCCTATCACAGCTGACACTGGGGGCAAGGCGGGGTACACCATGAACTGGTCGCAAGTCAATCGCAGGGCCACATAGAAAGACAGACAACAATTCAAGCTCACACCCATACCTAAGGGCAATTCGAAGTCACCAGCAAACTAATTGGCATATTTTTGGTTTGTGGGAGGAACATGGAGTGCCCAGAGAGAACCCACACATACATAGAGAGAACTTGCAAACTCCACCTGGAAAGGCCCTGATTGGCCGGGATTAGAACCAGCAACTTTCTACTGGCTGTGAGGAATTTGCACTACCTTCTGCATCACCGTGCTGCCTGTTCCAGTCAGCAGTATTTATATCCAGAAAACAAGAGTGGCCACTTATGCATTTTCATCCCAGAAAAACAGAAGAACAGTTTTATTTTTTGAACACCCAATGCAGAAATAGAATAAGAGGAATTTAAAATAATAAAAAGTATTGCGATATGAAATTATTTTTTTATTGCTTTAATCAAAACAAGTTTCCATGTTACATGAAATTACAAAATGCAGGAAGATAGATAAAGCATCTATCTATCTATCTATCTATCTATCTATCTATCTATCTATCTATCTATTTACACTTGTAATGCTAAAATTACACCTACAAGTTGCAAGCCGATGTGGGCTGCTGTACCATCAAACACCAGGGCTGAAATAGAGACCCACTCCATTCTAACCATCAAATGTAATAACTTCAATAAACCAAAGACTGGAAATGTGCACTTTTAGGGAGACATGGCCATATTGTAAGTGATGTGAGAGTTCTTTGGTAAGAATAAACCTTTTCACGCTAAAGTAAACCTCAGAGTGAATGGAAAGCTCTTGAAACCAAGGCTGTAGCTAAGTACTCTGTTTGTTCATGTCAGCATGTGGGTGCACTATATGTATTTAAGTGTTCCAGGACATAGAATAGAAACAGGAAGTGGGTGTTGTGGATCATTATCTCTGTTGGATCTCATGAATGTATGAGTGCATCAGTTCAGAGCAGGCTGGCTGTCTCCATCTTTTCCTGACTTGGCAGCTTCTTAGAAGAAACTGGTGTTTGTATCGCAAAAATTAGTGCACTGGTGTTGTAGGAGCTGTCAGCATGACTGGAGAGGTTAAAACTAAAGTAAACTCACATTAAAAGTGAACCTTTTGGATTTCCAGTGAAGTGTTCTAGAACACGTGTGAGTGAATTGCTCACCCAAAATTTTGTTGTGGTTCGCTGCTCGCAAGGCTATAAACTGTAATTTTCGAGATAAACTGTTTTAAAGAGTTAATGGAGAAGAGGGGTACGACAAGACTGCCTAGAAATACCGGGAAACATCAAGAACCGCCTGAAAAAGAATACAAAAGAAAGAGGCCGCCATCTCCCCAAAGCGAGACAACGAACACCATGGAAGCAGCGTTAATTCTCAGAGAATTAAGAGAGTCGAGGCAGAAAACCAACAGTCATTCATGGACACTAAAGCCTTCCTAACAAGGCCGGAAGAATCAGTTTCAGAGCTTAAGCAACGCATGGTAAATCTGGAGCAAAGAACAAATGAAGCGTAGTCTTGGGTCAGCACGGTGGAGGACACCTGTCAGCGGCATGAGAGAGTGCTGCGGCACCTGGTGAGATGGGAGGCTGCCCTCGCTCACCTATGTGATGACCTGCGAAACAACATGCGGCGCAACAACCAGAGGATTCATCAAGTTCCCGAGGACTGTGAAAAAAACCACATGGTAGGATTTGTCATTAAATTGATATGATCCTCGCTGCAGCTCCCAAGAGAGATGGATTTAGAAGTGGAGAGAGCGCACAGATCCCTGGCAAGTAAACCCACCACATCAGCCCCTCCACGCTCTCTCATTGTGAGGTTTCTGGATTATTCAGTAAAAGAAAAGGTGCTTAAACAAGCCTGGGCACAGAGGCAAGATACATTTCAAGGACAAGTCATACATTTTGACCAAGATTACTCTCAGGAGGTGCAATTGAAGAGAGTGCGGGTGCGCGAGGCGATCAAACAGCTTAAGTAGAGGGGGGACACAGGCCAGATGTCGCTGAAAGTGAACCTGAAGTCAGGAATACAAACATTCCCATAGTTGATCGAGGCTCTACCTATTCTTAGAGAGTTGGACATCTCTGTCCCAGTCAGTGAGACAGAAGATGGAATGGGAGCTCTCAAAGGAAACTTGGCAGAGGCAAGAAAATGCCACTGTCGGATGCGGATTTACAGACATTATTACAGGACTGAGATGGTCAGTGCTCTGCGAAGTGTTGAAATAATGTTTTTCTCAAAAGGAGCAACAGGTATGCAGAAGTGTGATACTTCTCCTTTTTATTTTATCAGCAGACCACACAAAATATAGGTTGTAGTGTTAGAGACAGGTAGTTTGTGGTCAGGGGAGTAAGATACCCTCCTTTTGCTTTGATTATGTTATGACCCAGACCAGGGAATGAATCTCTTTCTTTGGTTTTTGATTGTGATGGCACTGAGTGCGTTTTACCCAGAGAGATTCAGAAGTCACTACTCTCTGCCTAGAGAAAACTAGGGCTGGGTGAAATTAGGCGACCAGTGGGATTTTTGGAAGTGAAACCTGTTTTTGTTGTTGTTCAAGTAATCTTTAATGCTAATATGTTCTGTATCCTTTGCATGTTTGTTGGGTTTACATATGGACTTATGGAAGTTACACCAGCTATTTTTGGTTGAGGCTGTGAATGTCAGGAGATGATGAGGGAGGTTGGGATGGGAGAGAGGAGAGTCATTGTAATAACAGCAAAACCAACATGTCAAATATAGATATTGTTTCCTACAATATTAAAGGCATTGATCACCCCACAAACAGGAAGAAAATCTTGGGCTAGCTGAAAAAAAAAATGGTTCAATAGGATAACTGCAGTAAACTCAATTGAATGAGGTGGAAAATAAAAAATTAAAAAGAGAGTAGGTGGAGCAAATATTTTAAGCATCCTGTCCGACCAGTAGAAAAAGAGGGGTGGCAATTCTTATCAGCCGGTCCATTAGCTTAGCAGTACAAAAGAGGTAAAGGAAAGTCAGGGTAAATATATCACAATTATAGGAAATGTAGGAGGAATTGATCTGAAAATTAGGAATATTTATGCACCAAATGAGGATAACCTAAGTTTTTTAAAGACATAGCATCCATATTGGCTAAAGAAGCTAGAGGCACAATAATTTTGGGAGGGGACTTTAATTGTATTCTGATGCAAGATTGAACAGACTTCCAATGGATAAAGGACCACCAAGTAAAAAGTCAAAATGGCAAAATATCTCCTGGATGAACTGGGACTGGTTGATTGTTGGACAGCCATGAATCCAACAACAAAAGACTTAAGTTTTTTTCTCCACCATACATGGGTCTTATTCCAGAATTAATTTGATTTGCATTTCCAAACAGAGTATGGCCAAGTTAGTGGAGTGTGTCATAGAGACCATGACTCTTTCAGACCACAGCCTGGTAAGGATAAAATTAAAATTAGGTTTTGAAAGACATTTCAAATACTGAAGATTGTATGTTTCAATGCTTACAGACACTGCAGTACAATAACAATTAAAACAATCCATTGAAGAATATTACTCTATTAATGATAATGGAGCAGTGTCACCCTCCACCCTGTGGGATGGGGCAAAGGCGGTCCTGAGAGATAAATGTATAGAAATCGCAGTAAAACTAAACAGAGACTTGAAAAAAGAGAAACAATTAGAAAGTGACATAAAAAGATTAGGACCAGAACCTAAGAAATCCAGGGACTAAACAACATTTCAGCAACTTCAAGAGAAAAAATTGGCACTTGACGACTTACTTCCACAGAAAGCAGAAGGGGCTCTTCGTTTCACGAGACAAAAGTATTATGAAAATGGAAATCGAGCTAGTCGTTCACTAGCCTTTCAGTTGAGGAAGGAACAATACCCAAAATTAGACATCCCGCCTCTCGGATAGAGGTCTCCAACCCTGCAGGTATGGCAGAGGCTTTTCAGACATTCTACAAAAACTTTTTATGACACGCCAGATAGCAATAAAAACACAGAAAAAAATTTAAGAAATGTTTAAGGGGATGAACCTACCAAAACCGACTAATGAGGAAGTGATTTATAGAACCAGTCTCAGAGGCAGAAATAGAGAAAATTATAAAAACCTTGAATAACAAGTCTCCCAATATGGACGGCTTTCCTTGTGAATTTTACAAGGTATTCATGAAGGAACTTATGCCCAAACTATGCAAAATGTTTAACTCTGCCCTGAATGAAAGTGACCCACCTGGAAGTTGGTCAGAGGCTATAATCTCTGTAATACGCCAAAAGGGGAAGGACCCTCTAGAGTGCGGCTCTTACAGACCAATTAGTCTACTAGGAAATGATGCTAAGGTTCTTAGTTCTATATTAGGACATGGAATACAAAATTATTTAGGGAAATTAATTCATCATGATCAGACTGGATTTGTACCAGGGCATCAGGGATCAGATAATATTAGAAGAGCTCTATATTTGCAAGCAGTAGCAAAAAACTACAAGTGGCCCTCAATGTTTCTGGAACAAATGGGTTTCAGTGTTACTTTTATTAAATGGATGAATACTTTCAATAAAGATCCAATATCAAGAGTCAAAGTGAATGGGATTTATTCTAAATTTTTTATTTTAAAGAAAGGTGATGAGCAGGGAAGTCCGATCTCCTCTATTCTGTTCATACTGAGTATAGAGCTACTAGCAGAACTGACAAGAGGAGATAATAAGGCATAATAGATCAGGGTGAAATGGTCCACAAAATCTCAGTGTTCGCAGATGATGTCCTTTTGTTTATAAAAAACCCACTATTATCTGTTCCTGCATTTATGAATCACTTGAGAAATTACAAGGAAGTGTCAGGGTATAAGATTAATGAAACAAAACCTGAAGCAATGATGATTACAGGAAGCTGGCCCTAACAGTTAGACAAAATTACAAAATTTAGATAGTCAAAGGGAGGCTTTAGGTATCTAGAGTTTACGCTGACGCATGGCCCCTCTCAATTATACAAAGCTAATTATGATAAACTAGTTTCTCAGATTAAAAATTATTTGGGAAGATGGGATGTACCACCTTTATCTTTAGTTGGTAGGATAGACACTATTGTAATTAATATTAATTAATTAATTACCAAGACTGCTGTTTCTCTTTTGTGCCATTCCTGTTGCAGTCCACATATCCACATTTAAATGTTTAGACAAACTTATTTTAAAATTTATTTGGCAAACCAAAAAGCCAAGAGTGAGGCTCAAAATTCTTATCGCACCAAAGGGCAGGGGTGGTTTATCCCTACCTAATTTAAGAAACTACTATTGGGCATCGCAGCTCAGAGTATGATGTTATTGATAAAACTAGACTCAAATATAAAGTGGGTACATATAGAAAAAAGCTCCACACCAAATATATTACTTCTGGATCAACCCTTTTTGAAGGCTAAGATGTGGAAGGAATGTAGGATACAAAATGAATTGGTGAATAAAAGTCTGGGCAAAAATAAGAGTATTAAACTTACCTCTGTCCCTCTCAAGAGTAACAAAAGTCACCTCAATTTGTGATTTCTCTGTACGCCTACCTGCGGAAGTGGAGGCCCCTTAAACTTACTTAACACAATGAAAATTTCGTATTTTTGTATTTTTTTTCGTATATTTTCCTGCATACTTTCACAGAGCTAATTTCATTTTATATGTATTATTCTCATTGAAATTATGTATGTCTTTTGACTGAAAACAAAACAACTGCTTGTCTACATTGTCTGAATTTTTGATAGTCTGTATGAGGTTTAATTTCAAAGAACCTGTTTCAATAAATTTTCAAAAAAAAAGTGAACTTTTTGAAGGTAGCACTACAGAGTGCACAGAGTTGTATACCTGAAGGATTGAATTCATACACTGACAAAGCTATAACTGGTCCAGGTGTGTGAGTACCACTCACTGAGAAAAGGCGAACTAATACGTCGTGGTGCTTGTTAAATTACAGGGTGAGAGAGGGCATGTTTTATTTCCTTTATGTGACTGCAGGAGTGAAAAATGCTGTTTCTCTAAGTGCTGTGAAGTGCAACCAAGGCTTTTGCAGGAGCAAACTAACCAACCTAAATAAAAAGTGCTCCTTGCCATCTCTCAACAAACTGCCTGGAACAGAAATTAGAGTATCCAACATTTTGACCACCTCAAATGGTTCCTCTCATGCAAAAAAAAACAAAACAAAACAAAAAAAAACATGTCTAGAGGAACAGAAGAAAAACCCAACCTCTTCAAATCATCAAACAGTCTTATGTCCTTAATATTAAAGCAAACATACACACTGAAAGCAGGTAGTACATATAATCTTAATACAGTACATAGGCAACAACAATATTTTAAAGAGAGTTTCTGGTAATAGTGAATAGAGTTGCAAAGGGGTGGAAAATTTCTAATATACTTTCTCGGGAAGTTAAGCTGGGGAATTTGGAAATTTTCCAAATTGGAAACCTTCCATGGGAATTATAGGAATTTATGGGGATTAACTGTAAAATAAAGGAAATTTAAACAAACTGTATCATATCCAAAAACAAATATGAACACTTTGTTCTGTCATAGTCAGACATCTATCCAAAATAATACAATTAAAAAATTTTTTAATTTCAACAGATTTACCAGTAAGAAACAACTTTATAAAGTTTGAATCATTTTATTGAACAATTAATTTCAACTGCACTTTACGTAGTCCACCAGCTTAAAATGTGTCCTCAATAGTTCAGGGTCATAGAATCATCTGTTCATGTGAAGGAGGAATGCACATTGCATGTCGGGGGCATGGCCTCAGTACCTCTGCAGTAAGCAGTGTGCTATGAGCATGTGATTGAGGAATAGCATAGTATTCTCAAGTTTACCCACATGAAATCTAGTTGTTTTAGTCAAGATTAGGCGTAAATAAATCCCTGTTAAGGGCCAATTTTGTAATTCCAGGTTTATTCCCTATTATTTCAATAAATTCCCATAAATTCCCATAAATTTACGTTAATGCCAGGAAAGTTACGAACTTTGGCAATTGCCAGAATTTTGCAACCAGAATGGTGTTTCAAACAACAACAAAAAAAGGTTCTAATGCTCAGTTAAAAGGCTGTCCACAGAAAGAAGCGTTTAAAGTGGTTTATTTACTTACCACAAGAAAAATATTTTTAATTTTAAGTCTGAATGGGTATTCATCTTTTTTTTTAATTAGTATAGAATATTTTTAAGTCATTAAATTTTTTTTAACAGAAACAGTAGTTTCTGAAATCTCATGCAGAATATGACATTGTGTGGCTGCCTGTTGGTAAAATTGCCTTTATGACATTTGGTCCATATGAATGTGATATTGATTTTGTTCATTGTTAACATGATTGTGAACACGTCCTGTATTTTCATTCAGCCAAAAAATCTCTTAAAATGTAGAAATGAATCAGCGTATTAGCACATCTGACTGAACATTCAGCTAATGACCAAGCGGCACAAAGACTATTATATTTGACATAGAACCTCCAAATCCTGATGAGTTCACCCTGAAGTCAGAGAGGATGATTTGTAGGGAAATATGTGTAAGTAATGTAAAGATATCACCTTTACCAGTAGTGGAGGAGCATGAGACTCCATGACCTTAAACTTTGACCTGTCATCCTAAAAATCCATCCGTTCAGGTCAAGTCAAAGTGGATCTCTGCATAACATTTGAGGAATTCATAAGCAAGGGATGAATGTGAGACTCCATGACCTTAGACTTGATAGTTGACCTCAGAAACTCCATCAGTCTATCCTCAGAGAGAACGTTTGTGCAAAGTTAGAAGAAAATCCCTGATACGGCTATCTTGATATATCACATTTACCATGACCTTGACCTTTAACATATAACGTCCAGAATCAAATCCAGTCCAAAGTCCTGTGCAAAGTTGGAGGAAATCCTTCCTTCTTCTTGATATCTCCCTTTTACAAGATCTGATTAAATGTACAAACACATGGACAAATAGACAGACAGATAGCCTAAAGAACGTATTGCCTCTGGCCTTGGTTGTCACCAGCACAGAGACAACAAAGCACATTTAATATTTCAGGCTTTTGTTTTTAATTAGTTGTGACATGCTGAGACTGTACCATAAAAGAGACAATTTTTCAAACAAACAATTTTATCTTTATTTCTAAACTTGCTTTGCATGACAAGTAGCTCTGTAGAGGGACTGAGAATGATTTAAAGCAGCTCCGAAAAGTTAAAGTCACCTTTAACAATTTTTATTAGACCAGATCCTGTTTTCTTAAATGGGCAAATATTTAGCTGGCAGCCCTTTAGTTCAATCTTGGCAGGGAACTTGCCATGGCTCATCCTGAGAGTGAAATCTGCAAAGGCTCATTGGCGCAGTTAAGCGTATGCAGCAGTGTAGAAAAGCTTACATTTGAGTATAAGTTATTCATTATTGAAATCTATGGAGCAAAAAAAAGAGTTAATGAACTTTGGCAGATCTTTGCACAGTGACAACAGTAATTAATAACAGGAGGGAAAAGGGAAATCACACCCATCTTTCTGTCAGTGTAAACAATTTGATGGACACGCCTGAAAGCATATTGACTGCCATTGTGCTGTCAGGTATTTAAAAAGGTTTGAGGCCAAACACAGAGAGGAAGCTGAGTGTAATTTTGTAGAGTTGGCTTCAAGTTGGAAAAAAATTTCCACAAAACAAAAAGCTGCTATTGTTGACAAGCTGTCAGTAGAGAAATAAAAGTTTCCTTTCACATGAGCAGCAGCTGAAAGTTTTCAATGTGTTTGCATAAGGCTACGATGACAAGAAAAATGAGTGTTAATCAAGACAAACAAAAGGAGAGAGAGACATCGCACCGTGCATCCTTCAACAGGTCTGGAATGTCTGTCAAAACACAAGCAGACGTCGCTGTAGGCAAGAGGTCCTCATAATTATGGATCTCCTGTGGTCCCTCTCACAAGCAACAGCATGTCGCTCATTTGTCTCAACTGTTTTGGTCCAAAGTGGGCAAACAACCAAACTGAGATGTCAGTTTTTCAGTGAGGTGTAGTGGACAGAGCAGATCAGAGGAACTGAGTGCTACTCATCTGCTGGGACAGTCTTAAAGAAGAGTGTCCAAACTGTAGTCTGAGGGTCAAGTGAGGCCTGCAGTCCATTTTATTGGCCCTTGGCAAATTCTAAATGTAGCATTTAACATGGCCCACATTGGAAAATGCAGCTTGTCCTTGACTGATGAACAAGACAAATGGAAAATGACAAAAAAACGGCAGCATTAGTTGTGCTCATTTGCTCCACTATCTGCTTTATCTCAAGGTCAAATTCAGTAGCATTTAACACCGGATGCATTTTATTCATGTGGCAACAGCAACCTGTGTGTTTTCATTTCTGTGAGCAGAAGTCAAGTCAGCTTTTAGACTGCCAGCATGAGCCACACGTCTCCCACCCATCTCCCATGACAAAAAAACTTGAGAGTATGAGAAGCCAAAATAGAAAAGAACAAAATCAAGGATAAAGAGCTATATTTATCACAGATAAAAAAATTCCCCCCTCACAGTGAAAGCACATAGATGTGTTATGGTTTTAGACTAAAACTCAGTTTTTTGAACCAGGCTGTAGAGGTGTATATAAAGGCCATGAAACCGTTTTTTCCCCACATACAATTATTTAGGTGTCCGGTTACTGCAGCCGGCCTCAAGTGGACACTCAGGGAAAAGTGTTTTTGGTACTACACCTTTGGCAACTCTGCATGGGCCTCCATTTACAGCCCTGAAGGTTGTCACCTGGATTAAACAGCGACTAATGCAGGTAGCACCAATGCTAATCCTATTATAAGCATGCTAATAGCTCCCACCTCATTCCCCTGAAAGAGCACTGACTGAGCAGTGTCTAGGTAGACTGGCTTGAATGTTTGCAAAACGGATCTGCCTGATTACTACTTTGAATCAGGCTGATCCAGCTGCACTGCAAGATTAAGTTTTTGGCAAAATAAGGGAGAAAAGCTACCTTATAGGTTTTTTGCATGCACATAGCATGCATATAGCTGTGGGCTAAGGGGCTAGCAGTGATTCTTAACAGCTTTTCTCTTTCACTGCGTGATATAAATGCATCTTACGGAAAAAATGAAATGCTGTTGACCAATGACCAATCAAACCCCTGAGTGGGGACTTTGAAAAGGGTTAGTTTGCAGTTTTATGGCAGCTGCATGCACTGGGCTCAGCTCATATCCATGTTCTCATTTCTTTGGCAAATATCTTGCCACAGCAAAGATATACTTATTTGAGAAAGAGGGACAAGAATCAAGGGACTACAGACTGGCCATAAACACAACATGTACCTTTTTGGTTGATTAGAGTAAGATTTAGATGAATCATTACTCTGTTTGCTGGGCCACCTGCAGACTGCAAGAAAAACACACAGTACAAGCTTATGTTGCCCTCCAGCTGTTGCAGTTCAAAAAATGTCAGCAAACATCTGTTTCTGTTAGTAATTCTAACCAAACCAAAAATACCCATATATATCTGTCTGGACCCGTGACCAATTTATGATAATGTCGTGAGAAAAGATTTTAATGGAGCATTTTTTTCGATTAGTTACCCAGGAACTAAATTTTGGGCCTTGTATTTGCAGAAGTACCACAAAGTTCCTCAAACGCTTCCATGGGAAGTTTGTGCTGTCAAGAAGCACGTCAAAATCAACACTTTGTAAACTGTTTGCATTTACAATGTGTTGATTTAACAGAATAGAATTTTTTTTAGATCTGGAACTACAAGGCTTTCTAAGGGCAAAAGAAATCAGCTGGACTCATGTCTTAAATAATGGCTTCCACTATGTCGACTACATGTTGATTTGCTGTGTGTCTCTTGAGCGCCAGTAACTGCTCTGTCTGCAGTGGACGTGGCAAAAACAACATCCTTGCCTCTCTGCTCCAAAACTTGTGGAGTTTGGAATTGATCTGTCCTGTCAGTGGAGTTGTATTTGCCAAAGGCAGAGAAGAGTGTGTATTCAGTGAGGATTCGGACAACTGAACTACAGTGATCCTGAGCAGCACATTCACAGCTCGGCTCAGGTGAGGAGAGATGACCTGAGGCTGTAGACAGGCTGACACATCAGGAAACCACATCCAAAAGAAAAACAAAGATTTACCACAAATTGTGGACTTAAGCTGGATTTAGAAGTTATTACTGCGACAGTTACAACAAAGGATGATGCTAAAATGTATAGCTTTTAACAAAAATAAACATTTTTAACTGCAAAACACTTATTTTGATAAAAAAAATTCCTACAGCGCCATCTTACTCTTCATCTACTGAGGCAAAAACAACACAGTATGATGCATTTGTTTGGATTATTTGAGACAGTAGGACTGAACATCTTTCAATTTTCTGTGCTGAAAGGCCTGACAAAGCAAAAAATGTACTCTACCCTCTCCAGAAATGCTGTCATTTCACGCTGCATTGTCAGATATACTCCAATACTGATCAATCCATTGACCATATGGGGTGTCTGCATCACAGGCACATTCACAATATGGATGGGTCACTATTTTTGAATGCTAAAATGGTTACTTGAATAAGAAAAGAGGTGTTCATGTGACTTTGATGTAAAATTATCTTTACACATTATTTTCACATACACCTGGTTGCTGTGAGGTACTATCTCCAGACTGTGGCTGCAGTGCTTATAAAAGCTATTTGCCAACTGACATTAGAGAACAAAGTAAGAGAAAGTCTGAGGTCACACAACTCTAGCAGACAGTAGAGATGCTTTGAAACTAAACATCTCTTAATGAAACAAATTTTTAGATTTTTCATCTGTAAACATATCTAATCCATACCTGTTCTGATAAAACAGCAACAAAAAAAACATTTCCTGGAAATGTAATATTAAAACGAAAGCTCACTATTATTGAAGTAGAGTTAAATGAGGTTTATTTTAATAGAATACATTAGCCACAGGGGGTTTAATCTTCTAGCCTTGCACCACCACAGCTGTGGGACCCCCTTGGACCACTGGCATAGTCTATACCCTGAACTGGTTCTCTCCTCACAATATTTCTCCATGTAATTCCTCAGTTTTAATTTACAAAAACTGCTGGAAAACTCCTGCTTGCTCTCTAACTTGTGTAAACCTGCTGAAATCTTGAGATGTTACCAACATAGCACTGCTCTCTGTTTTGATGATAGTGGCACTTTTAGACAACAGGGATCATCAAAATATGAGGTTTTCAGGCAGCACCTTAAAACAGGTGGCGTTAAATACTATCAAAGAATCAACAACTTTTCCAACTTTGTCCGTTTTATCTGCCACTAAACAGATATCATCTATGATCCGTGCCAAAATATTAAATGACAACAAAAGGATGGACATTAAAATGAAATATCAAACACAGCCCCACCTGTTTTTTTTTATTATCATCTTAATTCTGATGAACTGTTAGGGTCCCCCTTTCTTCTTCAATATGGTGGTCTTCTAGAAACAAATATTTACATTCAAAACTCAAATAAATACTTTCAAAAACAAACTTTGAAAATACTCTGGGGTCCAGCTAGTCTTCCTGATATGTGTCCTGCTACCTCTCCAGACAACAGTCCTCACAAACTAAGCAGTTTGTTCTTATTCTGTGCACACCTCTCTTTCCCTTCAAATCCGCTCGCTGTGCTCGGTCGGAGCTGTCAAATTCAGGGAGTAAGTGGCATAACACCAGCATCTGTGGAGGACCGTGTCAACATCTTCTGGCCTGCCACCTTTGCAAAAACCTTCCAGCCAGCATGACTTTTAACCCTTGCCTTGCAGGGCAAACTCAAGAATACATAAAGGTTGGCTGAACTCTACCCAGCTGGTTGCTCTACTTGGCCTAAATGTCTCACAGAAACCTTTGGGTACCAAAGACAAGGCCGCTCTCTGTTGGGAGAAAAAGGGCTTCACCATTTAACCCTGTGCTTTTAACTCGTGCTGTCCATGGAGGACTGGACTCATGGTGTTTGAAAGGAAAGTTGAAACAAAGAGCACTTCCTCACTGATGTTAATGCTCTATCATCTTCTAATAATGTGCTTTTGCAGTTTTACAGCTGCTGCATACACTGGGCTCAGCTCATATCCATGTTCTCATTTCTTTGGCAAATATCTTGCCACAGCAAAGATATACTTATTTGAGAAAGTGGGACAAGAATCAAGGGATTACAGACTGGCCATAAAAACAACATGTGCATTTTGGATGATTAGAGTAAGATCTAGATGAATCATTACTCTGTTTGCTGGGCCACCTGCAGACTGCAAGAAAAACACACAGTACAAGCTAATGTTGCCCTCCAGCTGTTGCAGTTCAAAAAATGTCAGCAAACATCTGTTTGTTAGTAATTCTAACCAAACAAAAAAAAATACAAACTTCTCAACCTCTATGGGTCCACATTTAAGTTCAACAGCCATGTAGTCATAATTATTGATCTAGAACAGGCATCACCAAATGCCGGACCAAGTGATGGTTCTGTCCGGACCCGTGACCAATCTCTGATAAATTCCCGAGAAAAGATTTTAATGGAGCATTTTTTCTGACAGTTGTGGCTATACAGCGGGTGCAACTACTCCACTTAACACTAGAATTTTTTGGTCAATGCTCTGTATGCACTTGTTTTCCTAAAAAGAGCCTATTATTTATTGTTTTCTGAAGATGTTGACTTTTTCACTTAAAGTGTAGGCCTTCAATTCTTCAGGCTTAGAACTCTTTCAATTACAGCAAATTGGACATGTGTAAAACCAAGACTATGTAACAGTTGAAATTGAGCAGAATTTATGTAACGCAGCTACACAGGATCACAGTGTCTGCAGTTAAATGGTGTCACATTGAGTGTCTAAGTGTGGCTGATGTTGGCAGTGCTACCAGTAGCTTTCAGTCTTCCTTGCAAGTTGATGTCCACAAACCCTATAATGTTGTTAGGCGTTGTTGCAAACCTGACAGCCTATACACAACTTTAACTAAATTTTCTTGGTCATTTTAGTCAAACTGTTTGGCCTTCAATACATCATCAGTACACTGAGCTCGTTTACATCCAAGAGGTAGAGTCTGACATCAGACAGTAACTGGAGCTAGTGATAGATAACTGCGCACAACATTTGACCTGCATCACAGGCCTGAATGAATAGAAACGCTAGCTAAATATTTAACTGGCAAGTAATTCTGATGCTGCCGAGAAGTGGCTTACCATTTTGCATAAAAGTGCACATCCCTGTTTGATAAACTTAACAGTCTGGCTGGATATCTCTCCGCATCTTTATACTTAGTTGATGTCTTCCTAATTGTATATATATGGAAAGGTGATAGAATTATGACAATAGTTGGAGCACCAGAGGGTAAAGGGGGAGCACTGGGCTCTGTCAGATTTGATGTTCTCAATTTTTGCAATACATTATTAATTAAAACAATCATTTACACACTTAATACATGTGCATCGGCCCATTTTATCCTGACATTATAGCTAAAAATAATTAAAATTGAAGTTTATTTTGCAAAGCAATGCAAAACATTTTTCAGGTAGGTTCCATGGAGGGCTAAACTCTTCTTAGGTACAACTGGGGGGGGCTCTGAGGAAAAAAAAAGGCTGGAAACCACTGCTTTAATGATTCTATCCACAACCTGGAAGAGAAACTTACAACATTATGACAGTAACTTGGCCTTATAACCTGAGCGGCACATAGCACATGGCGGTCATGTGACTGCAGGTGGCCTTTGGCTGGTTAGTGTTTATTGTTTAATGCGCTACAGAAGCAGCTACAGACAAAACAAACACTAACTCACACAAATGCCAACTCGCCCCTATAGCCATGTAAGCTAACACCATGAGGGTGAAGACAACACAAGGGAAAACTGCTCAAACAACAAGACACAGAAAGACAGCAAACTGAGACGTCCACGCCAGAATCCATACACAACCTTCTTTTGAGCCAAATTACATGTGGGCACCTGGGTGGGTCCTTTCCACATCACAGCGCACACACTGAAACCAAATATGACACATCATTTATTACACTATTCACCCAATACAGAACATAATAATAAGCCTTGAGCCAAACACAAGGATTACAGAATGAGGAATATCAGTAAGATTACCCTGTTGATGACAAAGGACAAATGCTATAAAAAATGGGAGGAGGGAAAAAATCACAACAGCTTCTTTACCCAGACGTGGCCTGTGAAGTGTTTCTTGTAATTGTCAACAGCATTAAACAATGTGCAAACCAAGCAACAAATAGTGCAAATGGAAGTGACATGTTGGAGCATCTTCTCAAACAAAGTGTTATGTTACTGTTTAAAACTATCAACAGAACAACAGAACTGGTGCAAGACTGCAGTGGAAAATATTGCTCAACAGATCAGGAAGAAACTCTATTTTTCTTCCCACCACACCGTCTGCTTTGCACATGTAACTTTTGATATGAAGTGCTGATCTGCATCCGTTCCATCTTCTTTCACATTCTTTGTATCATTTCCACGTGTGAATATCACATCTGCAGAGCATCTTTTGCAACATTTTTGTATTTGTGATCAACTCTTATGAAGCAGAAGCCCACATTATAACTTCACTAACATGGTTATATAAAGTGGACACATTTTGAAAACTCTAACTCTGGTGGTATAATAGCAAGTGTCAAAAACAATAAAAGCTTTATTCAACTGTTTCTGATCAGTAAGACCCCAGCCCAAGACTGACATAACTCAAGACCTACCTTTTTAGTCTGGCTTTTAGCTGATTATATTTATTATTATTTCTTATCATCTTTTTATTATTTTAATCCTCTTAATCTGTTTTATTTCTGCATTTCTGTTCAGATTTATTATTTGGAATTTTATTCTCTGTTAACTGCTTTTCTTTTTATTATCCTTCTTTAGCTGATTTTATTATGCATCTGGTGTTAGGCTATCTCATTTTACCACATTATTTATGTAAATTATATGTTATTAATTAATTTATTTATTTACTTTTCCCTATAGTATTTTTATCTAATTTCTTATCATGATTTTTAATTATCATTTTAGTCTGTGTTTCCTCATTTTTAATTCAAGATAGCGTTTCCTCAGTCCTCTAATTCTGTTTTCTGTCAGCATTTCCTTGTTATCTTTGTGTGTTTGAGTAAGTGAGTGTGTGTGTTGTATGTGGATAGTGAGGGTGGGTGGGGTCATATATTTTCACTGTATGCAATTTTCTACTTTTTATTTCATTTATTGTTACTTTATTTTATTTTATTTCTTCTGTAAAGCGCTTTGTGCTACAAAATCTTGTATGAAAAGAGCTATACAAATAAAGTTTGATTGATGGATTGATAATACGAAGCAGCGTGCTATTTTTACTATTTTAGCTCATTTCATTTTTTTTTCTCAAATGCTCAACATGGAAAAGGAAAGAAGAAGAAGGCCAAGAGGACAGAAGTTTTAACCCTCACTTTTCTCACTCAGCAGAGCTTGACCACTTGTTGTACAAACTGGAGACGGTAGTTTATAAATAATATCCATATCCATGCAGTACTTCCCACAGAATGATACCGTTCTTGGGGGATAGAGGCGCTATGTCTGACATAATTCCAGAGTTTTAATATTTGAGTGTTTCTGATATTTTGTCAGTATTCATCAGCAATGCACTCTATAAAATGCTCAAATAATATTACATAGTTTCTAAATGTATACTGTAAATGCGTAATTTTTGATGGGATACTGTATCACAATCATCATCCTGGGGTATAGGAATACAGGAGGAGAGGATGCAGAAAGTATTAGTATGTAAATTTTACCCCTCACAGTATAATAATATTTGACTTGGAGGATGTTGTCCATTTAATTTCCACAGTGCTCTCGTTGTCTTCTCTCAGCACTGTACAGCTTGAAAACAATGGTTTCCTTGGTAGGAATACTTACAGCATTAGTTCAAACAGCATACCTCAGCTCAAAAGAAGCCAGTTATCTAACCTTGTAAATGACTGAAATGTCTAAGATGAGTAGCAAGACAGATAAAAGAATAGGGCAATGAGGTTTTACTTTAAAGTACAATAAGATCAGTTGTGAAACTATTACTCTGAGGTACAAAAGTTACATACTGCAGCTTTAAAGGAGCCCCACTGACCAGTATCTCTTATGGCTAATATATTTACTATTCACAGGTACCTCACAAAACTCCAAACTTAATAAAGCCATCTCATCTGTTAAGTTGGTCAAAATAATACCACAAGGCAGTTTCGTGAAAATTATGAATGCAAGTTGTGTGTGATCAGTCCTTACAGGGAAAATAAAACTTTTAAAATGCTCATTTAATAAATGGAGGCCTGTTTGTGGAGTCTATAAATCATTCTGCTGATTTACTTTTTCAGTCCAAAGAATGTCTTCTGCTCTCTTTATTTATCTTGAATCTAGGAGGCTGTGTTGTGTTCCTGAGAAAACATTGAATTGTTCTTTCATCAAATCTGACAAAAACCACAGAGGCTTTGTCATTACTTTGAAGCAAAACAGAATACCCATCAACACATGCAAGACAACAAAGTCGTTACAGCCAATCTGTTGAGGCCTCCAAATGTCAACTCCACTTCCCAATTCGTCAAGATTTCAATAAACAAAAGCATGTTAAACTTTTCTCCACAGGAAAGGCCTGCAGAGACAATACAAGATTAAACATTCAGCTCAGGGCTCAAAGCACTAATCAGCAATTAATTAAGAGTCGAGCGAAATGGCGGAAGGATCACTATGTAATCCAAAACCCGTAGAAAGCTGGCTGAGGGTTAGCCAAATCGTCTGTGCGTTCCGTTTCCCCACACCGCAGCGCCTCAGCAGAGATTACTGAACAAAACAAAACTAAGAAGACAAATGAATATGCATGATATGACATTTGCAAGGAGCTCATCATGGAAGCAGCCAGTGGCTTTGCATTTAAATGGGCACAGCTAAAACATCAGCGCAAGTAGTGAAACTCTGCTGTTTCCCTCCAGGGAGTCGAGATGTGTTTGAACTTGAATTGTAGAAATAAAGTGCCAATTATCCCCCTAATTGGGAGTAACAAAGCTGGCTGCCTGTTGTGCCTGCTCCTGTGTTTACTGTGTATACTTAAATCTCCAATTTAAAGGCTCTAATGAGTTCAATTAATGGAGAATGAAAGGAGTGATTTGGGAGTCTTAGTCTGCTGTTTGGGGCAATAAGCTTGAGGGAATTAGGTGTTAACCAAATGTCGTCTCACAGTGCACATCAACACTCATACTGATGCTCAATAACATTTTAAATCACATTTTTGAGCTTGAGTTAACATATGCTCCCAAAAATCTGATCTCTAGTTTTACTAGCGGGTAGTTTACTTTTAATTACAAATGCACTGAGAGCTCCACATGCAAAACTCATTAGCGCACACCTCTCTGTAAAAGCAAACAGAATCTAAATGCTCGCTATGCTCTTGGGGTGCATACATCCTTTCCAAGGTCAAATTCAAGCACTTCTCAAGCACTTTGAAGAAGCATTTGCAGCTGTGGTAATTCATATTTATATGTAAATACAAATGCCAATCATGAACATAATGTGCTTACTCCCTTATCTCATTAAATGGATATATTTTGCAAGAGACAAACAAAATTTTATTTTGTCGCGATGCAACATTACTGTATGGGCTATGTATCCTTCCAGAGGAGAGGAGTCAGGTACAAGAGCACAAACTGATATGAATCTAATCGTACCTGAATATTTGGAGGATGGGTCCCTCTTTAATTTATACAGTATGTAAAAAAAAAAAAGGAAAAAAATTATGGTCACAGTACTGACTTCTGTCACTTGACGTGGGCCTTCACCAAACTTGGCTTGTTGTTTTGAAAATAGACAACAGGATTATTTCCTCTGCAACAACAGAACATTGTGTTTGCAATGCCCATTTTAGCTATCAAGATCAAAAAGGTCCAAGAGAAGCAATGATATACCGTTTTCACACTAAAATTAGCGGGTCAACACGCTAATAATCGGCAAGTGACTCCTTTCCCACTGCCAGCAGACCCGGGTCTGATCGGTAGCAGCAAGCTGCGTGGCTGTTTTTTTCCTCTGGCACATCAAACTGATGTCATCACGTTGATGATATCATCAGCACGACGAAACACGACCACGTAAACAATGGAAAGGAGCATGGAAGCTGTGGACACGGTTTTCTGTACTTTGTACTTTTGTCCCTCTTTAAAAATGTACAAACTCAGCGCTGATGATACAAAGGCGGATTGAATTTTCCTGACACGGCAAAGAGTCACATAAGTTACAGACGGAGGGGATGGGCATGATGTTATGCCATGGGCATGTAACGCTGACATCATCCGTAAATGATGACCGGGTTGACCCAGGTGTGATGTTCCCACTGAAGCTGATCGGAGGCAAGCCGATAAAAACCCATGTCACTTGCAGGGTCAGTCGACCTGGGTCGAAATGCCGATTAAACCCTTTCACACTGCCGACAGGAGCCGATTGTTACCGGGTTTAAACAGGCTTTTTGGCCAGTCTGAAAGGGGCATTACTTAGGGTGAATCCCAATAGTACCCCTTAGCCCTTGTCTTACCCCTTAGCCCTTGGTTTTGCACGTTCACATCTAGTGAAGGGGTGTCCCAATTCTCTATAGGACTAAGGGGAAGGGTTAAGACAAAGGGCTACACAGCCGTCGAAACGAAGACAGACGAGGACCTCACTTGAAAGGAAGAGGTATGAGAATTTTCCATAACACACCACACCTGCTGACAAGAAGGCAGAACAGAGACCACAGGAAGCACATAACTATAAGCAATTATTAATCATCAAGTAAATATTAATCATGGTTTGAATTGTTTGTCGTATTTAAAAAATTCTCATTATAACCAGGTAGCTTTCCCAGCTGTAGCTATACGGCTATTGTCACATCTGCCTGCGACACAGCCAGCGAGCAGCTCTGGGTGATGACGTTGCAGGAATCGAGTGGCGTCTCGTTTCTCAGGAGTGTGTTTTCAGCCCTTCCACTTGGCCCTCAAAACAGAGGGCCAAAGGGAAGGGGGAGACGAAGGGGAAGGGCTAAGGGGTAGAATTGGGATTCACCTCAAGTCTCACTTGTGACAGCAATGGGCCTCCTGGTCTGTGAAGATGGGCTCACAGTCCATGCACCTGCACCACAAGGCAACTTGTGATCTGACCTCCTCCTAAGTTTCCACAACAGGTTTTCCATCTCTTTTTCTACCTGTGACTCCATCTGCAAAAGTACTTCCTCTACTCTGATTAATAAAGATATCTTCTTGTACCCACAACTAATGGCATTTCATTGTCACTTGAGTCAAAATTGATCATTTTTAGTTCAGATTTAGGGATGTTAGTGTTTGTTGTTTCTTTTGCAGGCAAAAAACCTCAGCAGCTGATAAATGTTCATTGCTGGCAAAAGGAAACATAGTCCATATGTTGCATGACGAAATAGTTCCAATCACACAGTCTTTGTCCAGGAAAAGTGAAATGCTGTAAAGAACCTATCAGTAGCATCTATTCAAGCCAACATAGTTTTTTTTTTTTTTTTTGTAGTTTTACCCTGAACGTGGAATAAGTATGAGGCATTTAGTGGTCCCATTGACCGCTTTATATCAGTTAGTGTTAGGGTTGTTACCGTCTAACTGATATTCAGATATCCATTTGAGCATAGGATAAAATTCAGGACTCAAACTGTGAATAAACATTCCATAATGAGCATACACGCTAACATGCTCGATAACTGATTGGTTTTGACTTTGGGAAAAGTGAAAGCGCTTCTTTGCATCCATACCTGACAATCTCCCCTCAGGGTCAGAGTTATCCAGTGTCTTTGCTGGGTATTATATTTATTAGAACCATAGAATTCAAGCAACCCCACTTAAAAAGAATAAATAAAAAAATGAACTATCCCTTTATGGTGCTGTTATGGAAACACAGCTGTGACACAGGCTACAGTTTTGAGTTCCATTTTTACTGCAAAGTCTTGATAGTTTGTCTGGTATATTTTCTCTTCAGGAACTTTCTGCTAATCTCCTTTAGCAAAATTAAGACTCAGATATAAAACAGAGTACACTGTGAAATATTTCATTCATTGAGTCTTGAAGGGGGAGTTTATAAAGATGACAAGATCAGTGAGTTTATTTGAGTTTGAATCAGTCAGGTTCTCACTTTTACATCACTGAAACTGGTATAAGTCGAATTTATTCATAGGAAGGGTCTAAAGCCAAAGTCAACAAACTTATCTTTCCACAAGATTACCCTGCTGTTTCATTACAAAAGCCAAAAGATGGCTCATACCTCCTGACATGTTGATGGGATTTTATGAATAATCTTATGATGTGTCTGACATTGCCCTATCAGTTGTTTTTTACGTCAAACAAGAACCCAAAATAACTGTAATTTATTTTGCAGACAAACACAGCAGGAGAAAGGGAGAGAGTATTAGTAAACATTATCTCTCAACTCAGAGGATATGTTTAAAAGCAGGCCAGCAGTGACACAGATGCTGTGACTGAGCCTGCTGTGTATCTCACGGCTCGGCTTCATTCAGCCCAACAGCTGGATGCAAAAACAGCCATAGAGAGACTGAAGGGGGGCTGAAGTAAAGCCAAGCAGCTCCACAGGTGAGACAGGGGAGTGTGTTTGCGTTCAGAGAGTTTAAACAAAATCACTGAGCTAACCAAATTTTAATACAAACATGAAATTGTTTCATGTTCTTGGTTGCCAGGTAAGTGATTAAACTAGAAAGGCCCTAAATGATCAGAAACAGATTGTTTCCAGCAGACTCTCATTAAAAATGCATAACGGGTAAATTACAATTAATGCCTTTTGTCACTGATTTGATCACCTGTGGTTTATTAATAACTTTCACATGATGCTCCCCTGGCTGGTAAAAAAAATGCTTCCCTCTGCTTCACACTACAGCAAAGTTGATGTTCCTGATTATCTCTAATTCAGTCAGTTTCATTCCTTCTCTTAATGAAAGAGATGTTTGTCAACTGGATGCACTTAACCGTTAATAAGACAGGACAGACCTTAATCATACCTCAACTCAAGAGAGGAGACTCGCTCTTGCCAGGACTCTATTGCAAAGAGATCTTAGCATGTCAGTGGTCACGTTTACAGAAAGATGAAGCTTAAATTGAAGAGAAGAAAAGTGGATCAATGCTGCTTAACACCCACAGTGTTTGTTAGCAATAAAGACAGTGGCACAAAACAGACTTCTAGTCACTATAATAGTTTTGTGTTAACTTGATCATAATAAGACTTCCTTTAATAAAACCACTATCCCAAAACTGAATGAAGGTGAGAGCTCATAGTGGTCCTTGTACTATCTATAAAGTATATCAAATAGCTGGTGTTCACTTATTATTGATGATTTCATGATGGAAAACTCCTTGTTCCACTCCCAAAACAGCAGAATTGTTAATCCAAATATATAAAAAATACATTAAAAAAAAAAAAAAAAAAAAAAAATATATATATATATATATATATATATGTGTGTGTGTGTGTGTGTGTGTGTGTATGTATATATATATATGTATGTATATATATATATATATATATATATATATATATATATATATATATATATATATATATATATATATATATATATATATATATATATATATATATTTTTTTTTTTTTTTTTAATGTATTTTTTATATATTTGGATTAACAATTCTGCTGTTTTGGGAGTGGAACAAGGAGTTTTCCATCATGAAATCATCAATAATAAGTGAACACCAGCTATTTGATATACTTTATAGATAGTACAAGGACCACTATGAGCTCTCACCTTCATTCAGTTTTGGGATAGTGGTTTTATTAAAGGAAGTCTTGTTATGATCAAGTTAACACAAAACTATTATAGTGACTAGAAGTCTGTTTTGTGCCACTGTCTTTATTGCTAACAAACACTGTGGGTGTTAAGCAGCATTGATCTATATATATATATATATGTATATATATATATATATATATATATATATATATATCTGTAGACTTGCCTCCTGAAAATGAGGCAGGGGAACGATTCTCTGTTAAACATACCTGAAGTTACTTCCTGGGGAAGACTGTGCTGTTTTGACTGATCTAAATAATGTCACAAGCAATGTAACAGGGCCCAAAATCCTAAAACAGAGCTTCCCAAAGCATGGACGGGGCCTGTTGATGGGCCACAGAGGTACTGCAGCTGGGCCATGGGAGGTCATTTACAACAAATCAAAAACCTTAAAGTCCCTGGGAACACAAATCAACTTTATTCATAAGATATTTATGATCATATGTATATACACAGTATCAAGTACCTAAAAATCTTAGGACTGATCTTTGCACGTTTTTTAGAATATCAGCAGTTAAGTTTTTGAGGGTGCTCAGAAACTGGGTGGACGTAAACTGGGTGGGCTTTAGACAATCATTTCTGATGGAATAAATAACTTGGCCAATAAAAAAGTAAACAGAGTCCCACCCACTTAAAGGAAACAAAACAGTTAATTGCAAAACATGCAGAAATGTGGAAAAAGATAAATACTTTGTATCTCATGTTATGGTTGTATGAGGGTTCTGGTGGGTCCCAGACAATTCTAAGATCTCAAAATGGGCAGTGGCGTCATTAGTTTGTGAAAAGCTAGCCTAAACCCTATTTGCACAAATATCTTCAATTGAATGCAGTTTCATTGGCTGTTACCATGCAACTTTAAATTAAACTGAGTTTCTTGTCAGCGTGAAAACAACTCAGTCCCCTTTTTTTGCTTCTGATGCCTTTTACACATCCAATTAAAGGTGCTGTAGTAAAATCCCCCAAACTCAAGTATAGTTAAAAAAAGTAATCCCATATTGAAACTTGTGTTAAAAGCAGCAGGTCTAAGCTGATCCGCTTCATTAATGATGAAAAAACCAGTCCAGTCATTAAACAAACTAAAGGTGAGGATAAATGAGACATCATGATGTGTTCAATGTAGCTACAAGAAAAGAAACCAAGGTTTTCGTGCAAAACTTGAGGAAAACCAGTAGTTTATAAGTGATAGCGCCTTGCTTTCTTTGCAGGATGAAATACTTAATTCAGTTAACCCAACTGTGCACAATTGTTGCATTGCTAATGATGATGTTTTTGACTGCTCTGTCAGAAAAAGTAAGCTGTCTTTGAAGAGCTCGCCCTGAGTTGTACGATGTTCCAGTTAAGGAGATACAAATAACAGAAAATTAGCGTTTTCCTATGTCATAAAACCCAGTAGCATCAACTCAGTCTCCAACGTCTTTTTTCTCTTAGCACTCTCCCTATGTGATGTCATCCACTCCTCACCACTCTCAATAAGTCAGAGTTGTGACCCATCAAAGTCATAAGTGTCTGACATCAGTTTCTAGCCTTGCCCTTCCACGTCTCAACCACAGCTACCTCTTCAGGACACAATATAAATGTAAATGCATAATGACAAAGTTGTTGACTGAATAAGGACGACCTTTGTGTCTCTTTCCTCAGCTTACACAGGCACTTGCTTGATGCCCTAGTACACTACAAAACTAAAGCTGTGTTTCAACCGAGCAGTTCTGTTTCAGCTAGACTCACACTATGCAATTACAGGTGTTTCCACTTTCATATAAGAAGAAAAGGGACTGACCCGGGCCATCCCACTTTTTGGCACGCCTCTGAAGAGGTGCCTTGTGCACTAAGCCGACCTCCAAAGGGTAGAGCTAACAGCGCTGTGGTTTGTTGTTTGGTCATAAAAACAGTCAATTCCAATGCAACAGCAGCTAATACAAAAAAAAACATACTGTGCCATGTTCAAATAAGTTTTTAGATTTATAGTGATTTGTTCGCTGCTGTTGCTCTAAAGAATTTCCACATGAAACAATGCTTCAAATGTAGAGTCCTGGAGGTCCCCCATTGCTGCTCTTTGTTTAAAATCATGGTCTACTTCAGACTGCTTCACCGTGTCTTGTCGTAGTGGTACCAGCAAAATCCTGACTGAGGCATTTAACTAAAGAAACATCTGCTGTTAAAGTATGAAAGCCTTCATGCCACTGAAGTGAAAAGGGGAATAAATAAACAGACATAACCACAGGTGACCACAGTTTCCTGTACTGACCTTGCATAACTAGAAAAATATTCGTTCAATAAGGTAACTCACAACTTAAATATGATAAAGAGTTTAGTGAACTCATGATCATCTGCAAAACATATACTGCACAAATCACAATGTGGCTGTTCAACTTTTTTCATTCCCCTGCATACTTTCCTCGGGGGTACCAGCTACCCTAGTGCCTGAAGGGGGAAATTTGTCATTTTGTGGCAGAGAACTACGGCCTTGGATTTCAGTTTGCAGTGACCTGAAGATAAAAAAGTGCATGTGCTGTCAGAAAATATTGACATACTAGAGGTTATCCCAAGGTGAATTTTTCAGCTTTTAAAGCACCTTTAGCTTTAGCTTTACATACCTATGCCCTGTAGGGTGCTAAAGGATACAAAAAAACACAAACACACATGCAAAAAAATCCAGAATTCAAAGATATTAAGATACTTGAGCTCTAAATATCAACACTTTTACATTTTAAAATTTAACTAATTGTTTCATGAATGTTAACTTCTTATGTAGTGGCTGGGATGGATTTTTCATTGACTGCTATTGTGCATACTAACTTTGACTTTAGTTTTGGCTCAATGAGATCAATACTGTGGTACTAAATTGTTCCTTCCTTTCTCAAACGCTTTAACAAGAACTTGGGATCAAGATCAACATATTCCTTTTTTTTTGAGTAGATCAGCTCATTTGTGTGGTTTAGTTTTTTAAACTCCTTTTTAACTCTCAATGAGTGTGTTGAGGCTTAACACACTTCTATCACTACACACCCTGATTACTGTAATGCACTTTGTTATAGGGTCAGCCGAGCTTCATAAAAGTGTTAGCAGCTTGCTGACAGTCCTGCAGCTCATCTTTTAGAATGAAAGTGCAAATACAAGCACATTTTCCTCATTTCAGCATACCAACACTGGCTCCATGAGCATTTAAGGATGGCTTTCAGAGTGTTATCATTGATTTTTATATCCCTGAAAGGGCAGGCTTCATCCTTTCTTTTTGACATTTCAAAATATCAAATTGTACGGATTCCCAGTTTCACAGATCAGTTGCTCCTGCCTGTATCAAGGTCAAAGTTAAAACTCTGGGATGACTGAGGGTTTTCAATCGCAGCAACAAAGATCTGCAAAGGCCTCCCTCCTCTGTTTGACTGTCCCTCACACTGCCTGCTACTAAATCGAATCCTTACCTTCTCTTCTCACTGTTTTTTAATATTCTAACACTTTTTTATCCCACTTCGTTAATCTACTGATCTTGTATTTTTATTCCTGTGTTATTTTCAATAGTTCTTTTTTTTTTTTTTTTTTTTACAATACAGCCTTTTAACCTAACATGCTAGATTGGCAGTTTAATATCCATGAACAGGAAATATATCCCTAGTTCATTTGGGCAACAAGAAAGTGTTTGGGAAGCTCAGAATCTTTCAAAAACCATCTGAAATGTGATTGGAAAATCAATTTGTCAGACACATTAAATATTGGCCAATCAGATGATGTAGTAGGCTGGTGCTGCTGTTGTTGAGAAGAAAAGTTCATAATGCCAGGCGATTCATACATCAAACTCTTGCCAAAAGAAAAAGAGGAGTAAACAATGTTGTTTAAATCAAGAAATGTTTCAGTATTGTTATTTATTCTTCACTTAATAAAGAACTGTTGTCCAGTTTTAATAAAACTGTTGCTAAGGCAAGCAGAATTTTTAGTGCAATTTAAAAGGTACGAAAAGGGAAGAATTTATGTAGCTGTCATAAAAAGTTACTTAATCAACATTTATAAGTACTTAATTTCAACTCAAATGCAATTAGCAATACTTAATAAGTTGAAAATGGGATTCAAGACTACTTTTTCGGTGAAAGTAACTAATCTTTTACTGGTTGACAAAGCATATTTAACTCTGATTTGTATTTATTTATCTACTTTCAAAAGCATAAACGGGAGTTTCACAATGCAGGTCACATCTACCCATTCACACCCCTTCACTCTCATTTACACACTGATGGGTCAGAGTTTCTATGTTAGTTGTCCACCAGTATTAGCTAACACATTCATGCATTTTCATCCCATTTACATGCGCACTTCAAACTGCGCCACTGATTTACCGTCGGGTATGATCAAACAAGGCTTTATTTTGTAATATAACTACTTAAATCGTGGCAAATTTTGTTGTGTTTCCTTTCTAAACATACACATTTGAAACTGACTGACGGGTCAAATTGAGAGAGGAGAACCATATGTGGTCCCTGAGCCCCCAGTTGCCCATCCCTGGTTTAGAGGCTTGCAGCTGTCCCTGTCGTCACACTCATAACTCCTGCTTCTTTCTCCTCAAAGGAGGCTAACTGAGCAGTGTCTCTTTAGACTGAGCTCAACTATTCAAGCTTGGAGCAGAATGGAATCAGAAAGATCCATCTGTACTGCAAGGTTAGCACATCTGTAAACCTCTGGGTGCTTAAAGTAAATGAAATTCTTGAACAACAAAAAATACATTGTCAATGTAAAAAATGTATGCCAAGGCAAGCCATCATCTGACACCTCCAGTATTGTGACACCATGATGTCACAATACTGAGTTTCACACTTAAATATGACAAAAGTAAAAGCAAGCAAAAGTGATTCCCAATTGGATACCACAGAAACTTCAAATGAAGTCCAAAAGCATGCAATATTTAAAATTTCACTGTTTCTAATGACCAAAACATGCATGACTTTCTTTACACAGTCTTAATTGCACAAAAGATATTTGTAATACTGAAAGATTTATGTTGACGTGGATGCCTTAAAGCAGTTCTTTAAGGTCAGAATGCTTTTCCACACTATCTTTCATTAGAATAACAGATTGTATTGTGGTATCAACAAAGTAACAGTATATATTCTATATCAGAACTGGGAAGAGGGGAGTGGAACTTGTTGCATTCCAGTTATGAACTGGTAGTCAGGATAGCTGAAGGACAACCAACTACAAAATGGGAGATTCTGACCTAAGGTGCGCGTTCTAAGTGACGTTGTCTAATTTGCAACTCGGACATATCCAGGTCCCAAATCAACTGAAACGCACCACATGACAACCTTACCAACACCTACCCCAAAGCTACAACACAAGAAATACCTGTTTAAAAATAGTTGATCCTCTATTTTGGTGGTATTGTATGTTTTATTAGTCAGTGTAAAGACACCAGTATAAGTTTCAGTCTGTCTCATAGCCAGTTGAAAACTCTGCAGGAGCTTTCAAGGCAGAGTCACAAGCTATAAACACTAAGCTATACAGTACTTATGAAGCCATCCAGCAGAACAAGAGAGAAACATTATTCATTTTAAAGCTGAATCTAGCCAACAATATTTAAGTATGTGTTCCTTTTAGGAATTGCTCATTGTTTACCAACTCCTGAGGGAAATAAATGGAGCCTGTTGACACTCTATTTTCTCTGGATAAAAAGCTTCACAAGCCTGGAGGATGGACTGTAGATCACATTATCATTTGATCTAGTGTTAGTACAAAAATATTGATTACCAGTGCCTTGAATTAGAATATTCCAGCTGCTTGGTCCTGGGGTTAACTTCATATGGAATGCAGGATTTCAAGAGATAGGAACATTTACACAAGAAAGTGCAAAATAAGTCCATATTACAGCAGACTGATATGTCATCAAATAATCTTCAGAACTGAATTCTTGTTGAACAGGCTCAAAATACCAAAGAGTGCAAAGAAAACTATTTCCTCAAATATCTCACACTTATTAGAACCAGATAAAACCCAGTCTGAACTTTAATGTCAGATGGTTTCTGAACATGAAGAATGAAATGTCATGATCTTCTAAAAGAATCAATTCTCAGTAATAGCCAAGGAAACATCTTTCATGCTCCTCCATTTAAAAAATAATGATTAATTGCAGCTAAGAGAAACTGAACTACGTCCTTAGAGTGCTCAGTCAATATCTAATCTTAGAAGAATGTGTGAAATTAAATAAAAGGTCAAGAATTTGCATGTATGATTCAAATGTAGCAAATTATCTTCATCTAAAGTCAATAACATTCAAAGTGTATGCCTGAGAGAAAGTCCCAAAGAGCCAGAATGATTTTACAGTAGATAAACTCAACACATTACTGCAGTCGAACACTCAAGTCAGAGGAAAAAGTTTGTAAACAGGGAACAAAATAAAATGAACACATCCACCTACATGATAAAACAATGTTATGTTGTTATTGGATTGATATTCCATCTTGATGCATCTTACAGACAAGTTTTTTTTATTCCCAATCTAATGTGGCGAGCATCTGAGGGGTGTCAGCAAGCCAAACACGACAGATGTAAAACTATTCATTAGATTTATGCTCAGTGTAGAAAACAAGAAGAGCAAAGAGAAGTGTGGGCTAATGCGTCTGGTGTGGTTAACATTTCTTTGGGGATTTTAAGTTTCAAAGAATATGATGCTGCAGGAGGATGTCTGTGGACAAGGAGGGGAAGTTTCAACTCATCTGAGGCAACATAGTT
This sequence comes from Cetoscarus ocellatus, assembly GCA_037902135.1. Taxonomy (NCBI): domain Eukaryota; kingdom Metazoa; phylum Chordata; class Actinopteri; order Labriformes; family Labridae; genus Cetoscarus; species Cetoscarus ocellatus. The sequence continues at coordinate 1,120,224 of JBAMNC010000871.1, read as the reverse complement.
TCCGAAACCAGCTCTATATTCTGACCAGGATGCTGTGAAACCACATGGAGACTGTGTGGATATTCAGGTCATGAAAAGTCATTACTGAGGAGATCAACACTTGCTGAAGGAAGTTGCCCTGATTGAGCGTAGTGAGACTTAAGAGCATATTCTCTATGAACTCATTGAAACAGGACTCCAAAGCTTGGGAGCCTCTCTCGAGTTTAATGGAGTGCTGGTATATATATCTGATAGAAGAGATTATCAATACCAAAAGCATAACCACTTGGCAGATCATTTAAGTGAGAATATATTTAATGTCTACTCCATTATTATTTGAATGACTGATCTATACTATAATATCCATGCAACATTAAATCTTGTCTCTGCAATTTTGCCTTAGAAAACTGTAAATGTCTCCCGCATTTGTTTTGTTTTACACCAATGTAAAATGTTTATTCATGCCACTAGAAGGACTGTGGCAATAAGAGTAACCTAAACATCATACTATTTTGTGTGAAGTATTACTACCACATAAAGGTGCATTCTGTTTCCTCTTGATCATTTTTACTCACAGGAGGAGTAAGTGTTTTTACGCACTCTTGAAACTATTCTAAAGAGACCATGTTGTGCTTTTTATGGCTTTGTAGGCCTTTTAGTCTGTTTAACATTTCTCCTCTGCATGACAGAATACTTCTACATATAAGACAAGAGGTCCATATCATCAGGACTTCTCCCTCTTCTCCTTATTACCGGGACATCAGCTGTCCCCAGAACAGACCTACCACTGTGACATCATACAATCATCATCTTGTTTGGTCAGCAGTTAAAGCCCAGTGCAGAGCATAGATTTTAAAATGCAGACTTGTTGACAACATGAACAATTGGTCAATTTCAACAGAGTGGACTGGTCAACCAGTTAGATCAGACTGTCCATGTGGGAAGGAGGCCTTTAAAGCAGCACTGCAGATCTTTTGAGCCTTCAAATATTCTCTCCAAAGTCTGTTCAGTGGAGCTTGGCGCTGTAACAGAGAGAATGGCCCCCTGTCCCTTCCCCCCACAGCGCTTCCCTGCTCTGTTTAGGGGCTATGTAATTTTTGCTCCCGTGACGGGGACACAAGATGCTGCGAGAAGTGCAAACTGCTTTACAGCACTACGCGAGATTTGGCTTCCAGCTAAAGAAGCTGATGTTTTGCATGTAGTAGTAGCAGCCATGGCATCCGCGAAGCGTGTGAGGAGGACTCTTTCTCCAGATTCAAGGACCAAAAAGAGACTATCGGACAACGCAAGGAACAAAACTAGAATTAACACTGGAGCCCACTTTGCTCGGTGGCAAGAGCGTCGGGAGATGGAGAATTGCAAGACAGACGCCGAGCTTGCAAAGTTACTGCTGGAGAGGTAAGTTATGTTTTCGTCTGGTTTTCCCCCGTTCAACACTTGGTTTCAGTCGGTGGTTGCTCCGTAGCATTGCATGCTTTGTGTAACTTGACAGACGTTGTTTTGTCACTAAATGCTACCAGCGGTTATTTGCCGGCGAGTTTCTCAGATTGCTGGAGATATTCATGGCGCCATGACGCTCGGTCATTCATTATTTCACCATTTCTTCTATGTCTTCGGACATCCTGTCGACTCGCTTCTCCCGGCTCTGTATGTCAACAAATGCACGTTGCTGTGAGGAGCTGTGTTACGACAGTGCAATTACACCCAACGACCAGAGAGGCCCCTTGAGAGCAGACAAACCTGAATCTTACATAGTGGGGCTTTAAGTGACAGGAGGTCTAACAGAGTGTCTCAGACTAACTGAGAATAGAGGTGGATCAGGGGTACTCAATATTTAAAGAATTCTGTTTAACATTAGTGACTGTGAACATACCCGAGCAGTTATCGAACTGAATATGTGAACCTGATCTAAGGCAAAGTATGGGCTCTAAAAGACGTAATACATTCACTTAGGGCTGAACAAATACATATATTTTTTTATAGTCAAAAGTGCCATTTATTGAATGCTTCACTGCTGCTTTTTTTGAGTACTTGACAATAGTAAGCTAAGTGGCTGAAAGGGTCCCCAGCAGCAGCACCTTTACGGAGAATGAGCAAAGACTATCAGTAAGCTACACCACTGTTGGCAGATGCAGTTATTATGCATAGCTGTGTCAGTTTTATGTAAAAATAAACCACAAAATTATGTTGGGTTGAATTTACAATTGGGTAAACAATTTTAGAGGGCTTTATTTTTTCTCCAGGAAATCTCTGTGCTTGGCACTATTTTATGATGCAGAAAATGGGCTGTTTAGGCTGTTTTTTTACTCATTAACTGGGATTGGTTTTCTATTGCCATTCCTACGTGTGTTTCTGAGCATGATCACAGTACAGCGAGGAAAGGAGTAGGAATGACCACTCTTACATAGTTTAAGTGATTTTACAGAACCAATCCATGACCCAATGAAAATGGGCTAGCAGTCCATTTTTGGTCAGAACCCAAAGTTCAAGTACAGTTGGTAGAGAAAAGTGCCCTGAAAACCTTTCCAATTTAATACTTTTCCTGTTACATTTGTAAAACAACAAATCATAAAAGTATCACAGCAGTAGGGCTGTCACCTTATACTCAACATCTGAATATCTGTTCAAGCATGGGGGTAAGAATTTGTACTCAAACTTTCAATAAACATTCCTATATAAATTAACAGCTCATTGGGGCACCTTGAACAGTGAACCATGTGATCCAGCAGAGGGCACTCCCAGCTCAACCCAATCAACCAACATTCTCTTGACCTCAACAACTGCTGTATCTAGTCAGCCGGAAACCAACAGAAGAAGACACATTGAGGAAGCGAAGCCTGACAATAACAACACCAAGACATGAAGAGCGTCGTTTGGAGGCACTTTGGGCTCCTCTGTGTGTCAATTAGGTGCAAAGCAACTGGCCCAGTGCAACAAATCCGTGGGTCCATTTGTCAGCCTTTCACTCACCACAGTCTAGCTATGCCTTGTCAAGTCCTTAGGCATTTGATCTAATGGGAATGCTAGTGTGTTGTGGGTATGAGGGTGGCATACAGGCTAATAACGAAAGATATTCAGTTGTTAGCATGTATGCTTAAAAAACAACTTAGATTTTTGCCAAAAGTGACAGCCTTACACAGCAGTTGACATGGGATTGTATCTCGATTTGATTTTGTTTTTTTGACAGACTATTTCCGAGACTGGCAAAGTAACTTCTTAGAGTTTCCAATAAATATGTTGACTTGCAGGAAACTTAGTTCATGAGGATGCTTTGTGAGAAGGATAGCATCTGGAATAGAAGAAAATATCCACATATCACACATTGTCATACTTTTTCTTCTACTTTTGAAAAAAAATCATAAAACACATCACATCAGTCAAGTGCAGAGTTTGTGAGATCTTAATCCCATCTCTGCTGCAGCTGAAGCAGTGAAACAGAGACAAATTGAGCCAGTTTTCACTCCAGCAGCTCCACCTCTGTCAGACTCGTGTAACCTCAGACAATAACATAGGAACTCATCTCATCTTCTTGTACCAAAACAACCTGGAGGACCAAATAACAGCATGTCTAAAGCATGACAGCTATGCATTACCCCCACCCCACCCCCCACCCCTTTATTTAGCTGATTGTCTCACCTACCCATCCTCCCCCTGCATTGTTTTCTGCTGATAACCCTTGTCTCTCTTCAGGCTGTCTCGCCCCTACCACAGTCTCCCACTGTCACACACTCCATCACTTCGCCCTGCCCTCTCAAGCTGCCGTCCTCCTCCATCTATTAAGTGAAGTGCTGCAGACGAGACGCTGGCTGCTCTGTACAATGGCCCCTGTATTCAAAGAGCTGTTTACCTGTCTGCAGACAGCTCTCCACACATTTAGTCAAGCAGACCTCTAAACAAAGAGAACAAAAATCTAAACAACCCCCACTCACAGAGGTCCCTTTGTTTCTTCACACTGTGCATACCTGAGTGGCAGAGTATGGCAGGGTTGTCTCAACAGCAGAATTAAGACTACGTACACCCGGTTTTATTGAAGTGCCAAATCAATTAAAAAAAAATGTTACCAAAAAGCTAAGTGGCTTTAACTGCTAACTTTGGACTATTCCACCCCCAAGTATTATTAAAAGTACTAAGGCTGTGCAATTAATCGTGACTTTATTGTTATCATGATATGAGCCTTCGAGAAAACATCTTGATCGGATGAATTTATTATAATAAATTAACTTTTCAAAATGGTGAGGCAAAGTTTCATGGCCCTGCTTTCACACTTTTTGATGCCGTTATATCAGAGGATTTTTATCTGCAATGAAGTGCCTCAGATTCTTCCTGTAAGGCAGCCTACTTTACAAAGAACTTGAGTCCCACTTAAACCAGACAGTCTTCTGCCTGTTTTTAAACTTCACCTCCCTCCTTCATCTTGAAGAGCACCCAACCCTGGATTCGCCATTACACGCCTTGACCCAGTGCAGCACTCAACCTTACGTTTTTCACAAAAACAGCTTATATTAAAGCACATTTAAGAGCATAAGGTACAGTCATTCAAAGTAAAGATTGTTAAAAGTTGTGTGGTTAAGGGCTGAACAATTTTAGGAAAAGAACTAATTGCGATTTTTCTGTCAGATAATGCGATTTCAATTGGATTCACGGTTTTCTTCAAATCAAGCTTCAGTGCAATATTCATAATGTGTACTGTAACATTTACAAACATGACAGAAAATTACATCATACCATCAAACATTAAAAGCTATTACGCTAAGGCAAGGCTGAAAACTAAAGGGAAGAATTGCTTCCAAAAGAAACATGCATACACTCTTTAAAGTCCTTGACAAACAGCAGTTATTACAACTGAAGAACTAAAAGAGCCTCTTTGACTGTCTTAATTTAAAAAAATGTAGTCATACGTTAATACGTGACATGAGTAGTCCTTTTAATGGCTCAGCAGCACCCAAATATTGCACATCTATTCTGTAAACAATAGAGCATTTATCCTGAAAAACAGCAAATATCTTTTTTAAACAATGGCTGACACAACAAGTCAGGGTGAACTGCAGAACAAATAAAATCTCAAAAGTACTAAATCAAAAATAATGCGTGCTTCCCTGACATCTCTACAACACTCTTTACAGTTTTTTTGTCAAGGAAACCAGCATGTCAACCTTTGATGGTTTTGGAGTGCTTACATGTGCTTACATTGGCACTAGCAAATAGTTGACACTAAAGATCCTGGGTCAGTCAGGAGTGCTGCAAAAAACTGCAGCTTTGGCGATAACATGATCACATTGTCTAAAATTGTGATTTCAATCAGAAAATGATAAATCGGACAGTCCTAGTGTGTTCAGTACTTTTCAGAATGATTGTTGCAGAGGAAATGGAGGATTTGCTGATGATTTTGCAGGCCAGTAGGACTTATATGTAATATGTACCTGGTAGCAGTGACTGGAAGAGGTGGTGGAGGGAAAGAGAGGCATCCTCTGTGATCAGGGTGGCCTTCCTAATCACAGAGCTGCTTCACTGTAAAATATTGTCTGTGTCGGTTCTCAGTCATCCAGGTCATGGTTATCTAACGCTGATCCAAGTGGCAACTGGACTGGTTTACATTCTTGAAGACATCTGCCTCTTCTCTAAAAGGCTTCTTCAGCTCTAAGCATTGACTGAGGAAGACTTTAAGATATGAAGGTTATGTTTTCTATAGAATTATATAACCCTTTTGGGTTTGCATTTAGCCTGTTGCTGTGTTGTTATAAAGATGATGATGTTATTTGTTCAGGTTTTGAGTCTTTTGTTTTTATGTATGGGCCCCATGAAAAGAAGCTGTTACCTAGGTTGGCTATTGTAACCTTGCAGTGCAGATGGACCCCTCTGATTCAATGTCTGTCATCAGGCAGATCCATCTTGCCAAGCTCCAATCTGCTATCTAATTGTGAGTCTCCAGAGCAAGACGGTCCAATCAGCGTTCTTTGGAGCAGGAGGAGGTGGGAGCAACAAGCTAATCTCTGCTGTTGTTATCCAATTCAGTAAAGTGGTTGAATTGAACTGAATTGAATTGAATTGAATTAAAAGACGACAGCAGGAGATGATTCGTCATTCAGAGATTAGCATAGATGCAAACAGCTTCAGTAGCAGTTTTATCATATCTGGACCGCATCTCCTTACTATAAAAACAAACAACAACACTAAAGATTTATCTAAAGAAAGGATATTTTCGCTCTACTTCCAAAACGCTTTTACCAGGTGGCTCACGTTCTGTCCTGAACACAGCAGCAGTAGCACCTGCCTACTACATATTCTGACTGGCCTGTAATACATGTGATTAACAGAACAATCATCAGGTCACCTACTGGATATGCTGTTGCAAGGTTCTGCCCATTCCCAGACACTTTCTATTGGCTTTTTCCAAATGAACTATTGTAGATCCAAATAAATATAAAAATTGGTACTATGATAGTAAAACTCAAGCATTATTGGTACCTGTGGCAACAAAAACAAAGGTCTATGGTCAATCTTTCTTGTTTTAAAATTCTTAAATTGCAAGCAAACTTTGTAAGACTTGTGAAATGCACAAAACACTTTAATGGACCAATGCTTATCTCTCTCATTTAGTAGCATCTGGTTTCAATATGACTTACATTCTATCAGTCTTTAAAACTTGAGCATTTTGTGTTGCTGACAGTAATTAAAAAACATACATTTTATAGATTATAAAAAATGTTGTCAAGAGAATCAAAAGAGAGAAAGTGTAATGGATAAACATCAAGATTATGGTTTTACAGACAATTAAATGTGACAATAAATAAATAAATTTTGAGAGATAGTGATTCAAACATTCTTTACAGCTGAAGAACTAAAATGAGACTGAAGTGCTTTTTTTGGCATTAAGAGTGTTTGGAGCTGTCCACACATCCAAACTGGGTGCATAAAATTTTCATCTTTGACAGTTAAGGCATAAAAAGGCTCAAATTTGTTCACAGTTCAGGGGAAATGGGTGTAAACTCTCAAACCATAGCTGAAAATCAGCACTTTAGCCTTCACTCCATTTTCAATTCACTGCTGCTGAGTAAAGAGCCAAAACAAAACTACCAGAGTACTCACAGACTGAGCTGCATATGCACGACTGGTAAAAAAGATAAGCTAATACATATAAATAAAAAAGATTGCAAACACTGCGTGTGTTATATTAGTTTTGCAGGTATGGTGGAAATATTTATGCAAACGTAAGGGGAAAAAGTGCTGCAATTTTCCCCCTGTTGTACTGCCCATGTGGGTGTGTGTGCAGCCATTTGTGTAAACTGTAGGAGCAGATAGATGGAGGAGCCCACGCGCTAGGGCTCAGGACAAATTGGCTGCCTTTCGTTTCTGCGCCTCTTTAATTACACAGAAGTGAAATGCCTGGGCTGCCTACCTACCAGCTTAATGCTGTAGAAGGAGATATCAACAGAGCCGTTTATCATGCAGAGTGCCGACAAAAGTGGGACAGCTAAAATGTTGTCTCTCCCTCTATGATTCTTACTCTCAGAATAGATTCCCTGCCCACATCGTCAAGAGCACTTCTGTTACTGTGTCAGTGGGGTTTTCTGGGATAGAAAGAGGTGATTAAGTTGTTCTGTGGAAATATGTTAATAGGGTACAATCGGCTTTACAAATTATATTCCACACAGTGCAGTCAAAAAAGAAGACAGATATGTCTTTCTGTAAATTTTTGAGTATAGCCCAGCATGTTGTAATGTTGTAACTGAAATAAAAGCATCACTATTATTTTAAGACGCTGGCTTCAGCTGCTGTAATACTTCTGTGTTCACTAGTCCATGAGTGTGGATGCTTATAGCCCTTACAGCTATCTTTAAACACAGTCCTCCAAGTTTACAGCAATAAAAAGGGTGCAGAAAAGGTAACAAGTATTTAGAGAGTGACACTCCAATAATATTGCTGCTTGTGAGTTGCTACTGACAGAACTGATACTCTCCAGTCTGTCAGGCAATGGTCAATGAGCTTTGATAGGACCAAAGTTTTATTGGTCGAAACAGTCACTTGTTTTACTTTCAAACTGCAATTTGTCAAATGTATAATGACGTAATAATAAATTATTGCATTACCTAAAAGTCACACAAACAGGGAATTTTGATACAAATGAAAGAATTGCCTATTTATCCTCCGCTGTCTAAACCGAACAAGAATGAAGACACACCCACATCCTCTGAAGCTCCCATATTGCACCTCAACTTTCATTTGAACAAAGCGTTGTACTCTTTAAGCAATCAAGAAAGAAACTAAAAGGAGTGAGGCCAAAATGTGTACTCACAACCAGGTAAAGCATTAAAAGCAAAAAGCAAGCGCTCTTTTGGTGCGTTTCTATCAAGCAGTCTGACTCAGTTCAGAATAGCAGCGTGTTTCCACTGTCAAATAAAGGAGAAAAGGTATTTAAATAACTGCTCCATGCTGAACCGCTTTTAAACACCCGTCTGAAGGGGTGCTAAGCATACAAAGCTGACCCCAAAGGGTGGAGCTCTTAATGCTGCAGTCTGCTTGTGCTGTAAGAATGTCCGCACGAAACAATGTTTTATGAAGTACTGGAGTCATGGAAGTCAGGGTTCTTGTATTGTCTGGGTTCTTATGACATATTTGTGTATGTCTTAAATGTTCTTTGATTTTAACTGACCTCTTTCGGTTGTTTTTTCCTTTGTGTTTGAGCTCTTGTGCTTTGCTGTCTTTATGTTCCTGCCTGTTGTCAAAGCACTTTGTAAGCCTCTGTTTTTAAAAGTGCTTTATAAATAAAATGTAATATTATTATTATTATTATAAGTCCGACATTGTTGCTTTTTCTGTACAGTGTCACTACGTAAATGCTGTGATGTCATGCATTTACGTAGCTAATGCGACCCTTTCCTCCTGGCTCACTTCCCTGCCCTCGAGTGAGGGTACAGTGGGCAGTGGAAACACAAGTGAGATCAGGGCTTAACGCTGCAAACTGTATTGAACTAAACTAGATCACTCAGTGGAAACGCAGTTTATCTCTCCAACTGGCCCTTTTGTTTTGGCCAGCACAGAGTTACTGCTTTATCACTGTATTGCGCAAACACTACCGCTCTTGACAAAATCGCTCATTTCAGCACAGTGATGCACACTTACACAATAACATGTGAAAATGCACACACTAAGACAAGCTCAAAAATAATCAACAGCAACAACAAAAGCTAAAATAAACAAGATCAAACAAAAATATTAGTTGATCTAAAATCTTTATTTCTTAAAACTTATCCAGGGTAAATTTCAACTGATCGGCTCCTCAAATGAAAACTACTAGATGGGTTTAAAAGTTTGCCACTTCTCTGCCATGAACCACGCGAACATGCACACCTATCACGTGAACCCACAATGATTCTTCTATTTAAGCTATTTTGAGTCATAACCTCTTAGTCAAGGCACAGGGAAGAAGAGATAAGAGTTTGGGCCTGATCGGAATCTCATAGCAGTTTAGGATTTATTCTAAAGAATCTGTGAACATTGCTAAATAAGTCAGTTTTCCACATTTTTGTTAATAACTTAGCTAAGAGTGTCAGAACTGCCTTGGCGGGGGGTCTCTGAGCACTATACTTCAAATGCATTAAATGGAAAAAGAAAACACATTTGGCTGTTTTCTACTGAATTAATTTAGGTTGTGTGCACATTTAATTGTCCTGAATTACTGGGCTCTTTTGTCATTGTTGCAGTACATCTCTACATTTTCCAAAGTTTGTTAAATGTTATGTTACTGACTCATTTCAAATGCCTCCGTGGAATATTAACTATAATATACATAAAATAAAAAGTCAACCAAACAAGTGATGTTATTGTGAATTTTGTTGTTGTTGTTGTTGACTGAAGGCTTTTTCACATTGTAAGTGCTGCATCAAAGCTCTGCTGTCATCTCACCCCAAGACATTCACATTAATTAGCATAAAAAGACGTGATATTTCTGTCAGTTCACAATATTAAACTTTGTGGAGGAGCAGCACAGCTGTATTCCACACATGCACAGTTCTGTGTTCTCCCACAGGCCCCACATGCTCCCTTCTCACCTTTACAACAGCTCTGATATTACCTCTGGGGACAGAACAGATGGGGGTCAACTCATCCGATCTGCTTCAGGGAAGGTGACATGTTACATGGGCCTAAATGTTACAGTTTGAAACAGGACTGTGAGTGGGGTTTAAGATGAAAAAGCTGCGTAGTTGTACGCTGAATCCATTATAGTATTAAGAAAAATACAAGTTATTCATAATTAGGGGTCTGGCTGATATGACAGCAAGCCAGTGTATAGCTATTGGTCAGGAGGCTCAAGACTTGACTCAACTCCAATTGTATGTTACATGGACAGAAAGCTTGTTTGAGACTGTTCTCAATATATGAGATTGCCACAGATCAGCTAGACAACTTAGGCTGTGTTCACACTGCAGGCAAAAGTGGGCCAAATCTGACAGTCTGAATTGTACGAATCCCATTTTCCAAATCAGACTCAAGCCAGCAACATATGTGGTCCTAAATCAGATACATATCTGATGTTTCTCAAAGCGACCTCACTCTGAACGGTCAAGTCACATTACATCTGACTTCTAAGTTATGAAGTGACACAGATTACAAATCGACCCTAAGGAGGCGGGAAGCAGCAAGATCCAATTTAGACAATGGACAAAACAGTTATGGATGAACTCTGTGTCAGTGAAGCCCCTCACGTCACAGCCCCACTACAACTGGTTAAGACTCTGCATCCACATATACCTCTGTACAGGGGTAGCAGCGACTGCTCTGTAAAAGGCCATTGTTACAATGTGTGCACTCACACATTTTATCACCTTGTCATAGTGTTGTCGGCTCTGATTGCATATCAACTTCAAAACTGAAACATACTCGCTGACATGTATCGAATCCTTATTTACTTTAGTAAACACAGTAAAGCTGTGTCTGACTTTATGTCTGCTTCCGCACATGTCATTCACTTCAGGTCCATAGGTGGTTCATACTGAAGTCTGATGGCAGTGGCATTTAAATTATAATGCGAACAATCATGCAAAAAAGTCAGAATTCAACAAAAAATAAGAATTGAGCCTTAAGACCTGCAGTGTTCCTTAGTGGCCCAATGGCTGACATCACTCAGCCTAGTCCACCCCTTTATAAAGCCTATAATTCTAGATTGAATTGTTTTTTTCAGGGAAGGCGAAATGTTACATGGGCCTAAATGTTACAGTTTGAAACAGGACTGTGAGTGGAGTTTCAGATGATAAAGCTGCATAGTTGTACGCTGAATCCATTATGGTATGAAGAAAACTACAAGTTATTCATAATTAGGGGTCAGCTGATATGACAGCAGTTAAAAAAGTTACGGATAATTAAGTTCTTTTTTTCTTTCTTCAACATTCCCCAAATATGTTTTGTGGAGCAGCACTTCAACAAAGTTCCCAAACTTTCCGACAGAGAGTCAAGTTTGAACTCATTTACTAACTTTTCCTGTTCAGTTTTAGAATCATTCAGTAGCATTACCGGGAACCTGCAGGAGTAATGAAGTGTAAGTTATGACTTCACAAACACAGGAGATGAAAGAGGGATGAGGCTGAACTCATGCTGGAAAATGATATTTAAGTAATGAAAAAGCTTTCCAGTTTCATTTGCCAATGTTTTTTTTTCTGGAAGAATAAGTCAAGAAGAGAAAATTACAATGACAAAAACAATGTAAGGAGATAGAGGAAATAACAAAATTATCATATATTTGTCTTCATCAACCCCATTCTAGTGTCTTTTATTACAACAACGCTGAATTTCAACATTAGCTTTGTGTGCATTAGGACCACTACAGACCCAGACACTCTCACTAATAAGAAGAAAAGCAACACAGCTGAGAGGAAACAGACCGATTCAGATTTCTTGTCTGTGCCACCTGGGGCAGCAATCACCAGCCTCCCACTGCCTATTAGCTCCAACTCTCACCACAATCAGCACCCACTAAGGCACATCTTCCATGTTGCATGTTATTTTGTTTGTGTCTCTGGTGTGTGCACATTTATGTGTATTTCTACTCTGTTGAGTCTGTTACTTTGGCAGAGTCTTCTTTACACAGAAAGGGGCTGAAAAATTTAGATCAGCACTTTGAAATTAATTAGGAGGCCTCATGGGGAAACACATCATGCTGAGGCTGAGCAGAGGGCTCAGGGATGTGTCAGGGGCTAATATTTTTGTTTCAGGGGCAGTGACGAGGTGCCACTGAAAATCACCAGGCTACAGCAGGAGGAGGAGGAGACTTAGCTAAATATTTATGTACATTCCTTGTTCTGGCTCCATATACAGTATCAATAATAATTGTTTTTCCTTTAATACATTTGAGAAGGAGGGAGTAGGGAGTAGAGCAGAGGCAGATAAAGAAAGGGGAGGCATTCAATATGATGACAGGGGATGCCAGTAGAAGAGCGGTTATGTCTGTGAGCCAACTGTACAAAGACAGAAGCATCTAGCCCATGGCTCCTTTAAATTGTGCAATTCTCCATTTTCTGTCCCCAGTTTCAGACTCAATCCACTGTCCAAATTATCTGAATAAAAGCATAAAATGGACAAAATAAATAAATCTAAACTTCACCCAGCGTTAACATAGAAGGGCTAAACAAAATGGGAAAACACTGACATATATGATATCCTCGATGACACATGACAAACATTGCACATCCTGCAATGTAGCTGCTGTGAAATGCAATCACACATTGCAATTGAAGTGGCAGTACTAATATATTATTCAGTGTGAGTTCAGGGGATAGTGTCTTCAAAGCTTATTGTCTAGGTTCATGATCGGTGTCTCCTTTTCTGTTTATTATTTCCCACTTCCTTTCTCAATTTTTGGACTCAATTCACCAACTGATCTAAATAAAGGCATGGAAACACTAAAATAAACCAATCTTTAAAAAACTGAATCAAAAATATAAAGACAAGAAGAGATTCAAATGCACAGCATTTAAGTTCAGTGGGGCTCTAAATCAAAACAATAACTAAAGATGACATGTAAGGACACGCTGCCTGCTCTGCCTACCTCAACTGCTTACTACTTTTTTGGGGGGCTATATTTAATGATAACTGGACTCCAAATGGTGTTCTTACATGACAGTAAACCACCATTTTTGCTTTTAGGCAAAAAAATACAAAAGCAAGGAGAAAAGCAAGGAAAAAGGTAGGGATGCAACATGACAGATCATGTTTTATTAAATACCTGGTATTTTGGTCACCAATTTTGGCTTGATTCTGACAGCCTAAGTTGTTAAAGTGCTGTTTCTGTTTTTGTTTTTCATAGCATTTTTGGGCAAATCTTCAGTAAAAGCAAGGGGTTACTGAAGAGATTTTTTTTTTTACAAAACTATTATTATTATATTCTAAGCATGCAAGCATGTCAAACATTTACTGATTTATTAGCAGGGTTAGCTTATTGCTGGCTTTGCTTCTGCCAGCTTTTGCTGTCCCTGGGTTGTGCAGAGTAAATTGAGCACGAAGTCCACTCTGTTTTAGTCTTGTGCATCACTCATCACAAAACCCATGTCATGTCCATCTCTTATGTCTCTGTCCAAGTCCAAAATCACCTGTACAATGAACCCCATCTCTCTAACCCCGCTCAACAGTACCATCTTGTGGACTTAACAGGTAATTGATTTTATTTCTTTCAAACTTCTTTCGTACTTAATGTTGGAAATTAATGTATTAGAAAATATCGATACTTGGCAGCCATGAATCGATATATCACCCCACCAAATATCGCAACACTACTGTGTATCGATTTTTTAAATAGACATCAGGATTGTACAATTTCCTCAGGAGGAGGTTTTTACTTTGAATCAGGCCACAACAAAAAAAAATGTTTTATTTTCCACTGTAATTAGAAATTGTAAGTATTTACATTTCAAATAATAGAAATCATGTTCTAAATTGAGTATAGAGCATGTCTTTGCTAGCCCTCATGGCCTCCTACATGACTCTGGGCCCCAGAAAGCTCTCCTCTTTACCCACCCTTATGGGCAACCTTGCTCCTTAACAGTATCTATAAGATCCGACTTTAGCCCGTAGTGATTGAATATTTACTCATTGGCTGAGGTTTCTAATCCCAGCCTGTTGATTCACAGGCAGACACAAAGAAGAGCCAATACAGAGAGAACTACAACACATAAAAGTTAGTGATATGTAAGACAGTATTACGGCAATTATCAGCACATAGTGAAATATGGTTGGAACCAAACTGTTCAATAAGAAGAAGAGATTTGTTGCATATTTAGAGAAAAGATGTTAAACATGGGCTTGTTGTCTTAGGCAAAAGTGCTATGTTATGTATTGTATGGGGGTCAATTAGGCAAAACACACACCCTACACAAGAGAATTATTATTGTCACACATAGGTAGTGTTTTGCGATTGTTTTTTCATTTTATTGTTGTGTTTTTTTCTCATTTGTGATTTGTTATTTTTATTCGATTTATTGTTGTTTTTTTGTGATTGTTTATTTGTGTTTTTTGATTTACTGTTTAATATATTGTGATGTTTCTTTTCCATCTGACAGTGTTTTGTAAGTTATGGATTTTTTCCTTTTATTTATTTTTGTAATTTTCTCATTTGCAATTTGTTTCTCTTATTTTGATTTGTTGTTGTGATGTTCGTCTTATTTGTGATCATATCTTGTGATTATTCTTTTTGTTATTTTATATGTTGCTGTTTGCTTGTTGTTTTTTCTCATTTATGATTCTTTTGTGATTTGTTGTACTGTTGTTTTATTTGCTGTGCTTTTTTATTCGTGATTGTGCTTTGTGTTTTTTTATTTTCTTTTGGACTGTTTTGTGACTTGTTAACTTTTTTCCTTTTATTTGTTTATGTGTTTTTCTCATTTGTGTTTGTGATTTGTTGTTTTTGATTTCATTTGTTGCTGTGGTATTTGCTCATTTGTGATTGTGTGTTGTGATTTGTTGTATTATTTGTTGTGTTTGCTTCTATTTTGTGATTGTGTTCCGTTGTTCTGTTTTATTTGTGATGTTTTCTTCTAATTTGTGATTGTGTTTTGTTGTTCTGTTGTTTTATATTTTGTGTTTTCTTCTAATTTGTGATTGTGTTTTGATGTTCTGTTTTATTTGTTGTGCTTCTCATTTGTGTTTCTAATTTGTTGTTTTTAATTTAATTTGTTGTTGTGGTGTTTGTCTCATTTGTGATTGTTTCTTGTGATATATTTGTATGTAACATTTGTTGTTGTAAATTGCACCTGCTTACGTATGTAAAAGTCTTTGACCTGACATGCTTTTCTACAGCAAGGGAAAACCCTGTCACGGCTAACAACATGATAAAACACACTACCATAACTGTAAAAATACAAAACCTGGAAAATATTTGTTATAAATACTTTGGGTAATGTAAGTATTCAACTAAAAAAACATATATACAAAACAGATTTAGCCAGTTTTTTTAGGATCAATGTAGACATTTCAGCACAAACAAATCTTCACGTTGCACCTTTAAGACATAGCTGGTAAAGAAAAAGGAAAGGCTTATTTAATAACAAAATAAAGAGCCAGTATAGAGTAGAGAAAAACAAAAAGCAAACGTCAAAAGGGCAGAATAAGAAATGAGGAAGGTGAAGAAGAAAGCCACAGGGCACAAATCTGACTTTACCTTCAGTGGGGTTGATGGCTGCAGGCAAGCTCTCCCATGGGAGGGTCCAGGTAGGGCAAGGATGAGGAGCAAACACAGCTTCAATACCATTTTCCTGGAGGTGACACACACAAACTCACGAATAAATACATATTACCATAGAAACCCCTTCACAGCCCTGAGGTTCTGTGGCCCACATGGCTGTAATGAAGTGATTTAAAGAGAACTGTTCTTGAACGAGTCCTTTATCCCCCCCCTTACTCACGATGATCTGGAGCTACACCAGAGGAAAAAAAGACTTTGCTGGATCACTTATAACTCCCTGAAGATAGAACAAATTCGCTACCCGCAAAGCTCATGCCCACACACGGATTACACTCAAGTGTACAAGGTGAGGTGCTCTGGGTTTCATTGTTCTGTTTCTTTGATGATACCTGGATTAGACTGAAATATGTGAGCTTCACTAGAGTCTCTAAAAAGAAGAAATCTGTGTGGATTCACTTGTCTCCATCACTTCTTTGAGGAAAATCTTTTCTAACATCCAGTGTTTGCCTTCACAATTGACCTTCTAAATTAATTTTGGAATAGGTCTAATGAGGCCAATAAGCCCACTGAAATACTTCTTAGTGAAGAAATCAAATATATATATTTTTTTTAATCTTGAAGGTGTGTGTTGATGATTTGCTGTTTCAGGTTGTACAGATAAAAAATGGTATAAGAAGTTATTTGTTTTCAGTGTTGTTCCTTGTTTGTCATTTAACAAAATAATGTTAACAAGTTCTGATAAAACCACTTCTCTAGCAGGCAGAATCCATGCTCATATCTCACATGAAGCTGTTATAAACAAGTTTACTTTCATTTTTTGCTGTCATCATGCTCATAGCTCCTGCCTCTTTCCCCTCAAAGGATGGCGATTAGTGAGTGCCTCTGCAGACTGAGCCCAATCATTCATTAATGTTGAATATAGATTCAAGGCTGCCAAGCAACAATTTTTTTTTAACTTAGTAATCTCCAACATTAAATAAAGCTTTTGGCCCTACAGAAATAAAAGGTCCACACGATAGTGCTGTTGAGCCACTGCAGCTGAGGTTATCAGCGGTGAAGTTTATCGTGCAGGAAAGAGTTAGTAAACAAACATGGTAGCACAGGAGTGAGAAAAACAAAATGCACTGCAGGCATTTAAATCAATTGTGTGGACTTTATTTGGACCTTGAAAGGGGCATAAGAGATGTACATGATGCATCTGGTATGAGGAGTGACATATGAGAATAAAATACTGTGGAAATATAGCTTATCTCACTTGGCCCCACCTCGGGGAAATGGAAAGCTGATGACAGCAAAGTTAAAGCTGAGCAAACCTTGCTGATAAACCAGCCAACACTTGACATGTTTAGCTTGTCAAAGATGCCTCCCATTTCTGAGCGAGCTAAGATAATAACACACTATGTGACTTACTGGAGACATACTTGTGGTTTGAATATCTATATCTATATATAACATTAGTGTGATGGCCACAGTGGTCAGACCACACCGACAGCACCAACAACAGTCTATAAAGTTTCTAATGAAAATAAATGAATTCAAACAGATGAAAATCACAAGTTTACATAGTCACTTGTTATACTAATGCATCAAACATACTTCAACTCTTTTGACAGGTTTAAACAAGATTTGTAAGTCCTTTGCTTATATGAGAGGCATCTTTATTACTCTGTAGCAATAACACAATGCTCAATGTGGGTAAGTGTGGACATGGTTTATCAATCTGTCACATAAACTGTCAAACATTGTTCCTGCTGCTCCTCTGCTGCTTCACAACTTGCTCCACGTAAGGACCTTCACAGCTGACATGTCAAACCAACTCAGATTAGCCATCATATATTCACATCATGTAGATAACAGCAGGTTGGTAATGCATTATTTTTGGTCAATTTTGAGCTGAAACAGCATATCTGTCTTAGTTAAAGTACTTTTCTTTCCTCTCCTAGGTCACAAAGTTTTACTAAATTTTATCTTTAAATTTCTTTCCCAAAAGTATACTCAAGTACTGGATTTTGGCACACCTTTAAACCCCTCTGTTTCACCTCTGCTCAGAACAGGGTGTTCTGATGTCAATCCTGATGAGTTGTGTCTGATCAAGCCTCTTTAATGACATCTTAGCGAGAAATTTTCAGACTGACTGTTTAAGCACACATTTTCTGGAAGGTGAAGCAAACAACAGAAGAGGTTGGATTTTCCTAATGGTTATAGACAGGCCATGGACACATGCTTTTGTATAAATAATGATAATAATCATAATAATAATAATAATAATAATAATAATAATAATAATAAAGTCTATTTTTCATAAAATGTGACATTTAAAAGTTGGCTCTACAAGACCTAAGTTTCAGGTCAGTGCAATTATTTTGACAACAGAATATTTTTTTAATAATGTTTAAGCATATTATTGTAATATGAAATACATGAGCACCTATAAAGGAGCACTAGTTTAAGTCTTAAACAGCAGACCTCACTGTCTATATCATGCTGTTTGAATTTCCCAAAAAGGCATGCTCTATTGTTTTAATAACTGAATAGTACATTTGGTAAAGATTATATTTATCATATCATGTTGAGTAAAGGTTGTTTGTCTGCTTCAAAACCAAATAGAGTGTCATAATAAGAGCAAGAAGGGAAATCAGATTTAGGACAGCCTACATGTTCTTTACAATAAAATGTGTGTGTACACAAGGATCGACTGTAATGTGTTTCAAAACATCAACAATTTAGATAGATGCATGTGGTTTTGCTTATGAAAACAGAAGATGGCTTAAGTGTAACAGATATAATAGTATTCTATTATATCTGCATACCTCCTCTCAAAACTGCAAGTAAAGCCCCTGCAAGGTGAATGCAATAAATAAATAAATAAAACTTGAAAGTATGCCCTGAGGAGCCATAAAAATATCAATTATATGATGTAATAGAAAGCAACACGAAAGCTCCACAATAGACACAGTTTCAATGACAATACTTTATTTTTGCTGACACCACTACTCAAGCTATTTCTATGTCGACACAAAATAGCTGAGCTGTGTGGAGTTGTGCTTCATTACTTTATGTTGAAAAATACCTAATCATATATTTTCCAGTTTCTGGACAATAATAGAGATTAGTTCAAATGAAAATACATCACATCAAGCATCTGTAAAATGATTCGACAGCAGTTATCAAAATAAATGATAAGGTTAAAAAAAAAAAAAAAAAGTCATACAAAGTGCTCCCCACTGTCCATGCATGAGCAGTTTGATCTCAGACATGCAGAGTGTTTTCTGTCTTACATCTTCCACTCTGTCAGTGTAAACTGAATTGTTTTATAAATGTGTTTGTGCTGAGTATGATCCAGCTTTCAAGCAATGTTTGCAATGCCAGTAGTGTTGTGGTGTTCTTGTATTTTTATCCTTACCTTTTTTGTGTTGTGTTTTTAGCATTGACTATAGAAATAACTGGATGAAGCCATGTGATATCAGTCATAATCTGTGATGCTGCCATATTGTAAACACTATCTCAACCAAACTTAAGATCAGCCTCCTGACAGACAGAATGGCCAAGCTGAGGCAGGACTTAGGTTGTCTAACCAACAGAAACACCATTTAGGTTTATACCTATGTTCGTTATGTCTCCAACTATCCAAAACTAGAAATTCTGAATAATAAAAATGGGCATCCCTGTACAGTAAGAGCCTTTAGATAAAGTCATTTAGACTGAAGTCATTTGTTGAACCAGGCTGTTAATATGTTTATCTGGGCTCAAGCCTCAAGCAGACACTAAGAGAACAGCATTTTTTTGACATTTTTGAATTGGCTTAATGTTTTTTAGCCCTGAAGGTTGCTGCTTTGTTTTTACATGTGTGGCACTTCCGGACCTAACTGCCCCAAAAATCTGTCCTTTATTTTGAGAATTCCTCCTGACTTCCTAACAGAAAGTGTGCTTTTCTTGTCCTGTCTTGTATAATTTAAACTGTTGGTATAAAGAGCGCACTGCATGCACCACAGACACAGGTGTAAACAAACCAAGCAGCAAAGCTGAAGGAGGATGAAGTTGTCACTGTGACATGGCACTATGAGACAGAGGAAAAGTTTATAAAGATCTGAAATCATCTCTGCCTTTATGATGTATAGCAGGGGTGGGCAACTGGTGGCCCTAGGGCCATATGCAGCCCACCTACTCCCTCAACGTGGCTTGCAAGTCTATTTGAATTATCAAACAGATGTATGTACATGAAGACAACATTACATGTGTCATGAACCACAGAAAATAGCAACATTTTCATGAAAATAAAGCCATGATTTTATGATATTGTTCCTTTAAAACTTCCTTTTATGCATTACTAAATACATTTGAGAAAATAGAAGAAACCTGTATGTAAAATGTTCTTCAGTGACTAGCTTAAACTCTAGAACTTCTGTTGAAAAGTAGCTGAAACTAGCTTGAATTCTGTGTATAGTTCATTAGATTAAGTATTGCTATTTGCATTTGAGTTCAGATAAAAATAAATTCTCATAAAATAACTTCTTATGCTGGGGATATATTTGTCCCTTAATATAAAATTAAAAGTAAGAGTATTTTTTTAAGTTGAGAGTATCCTTTCATTCCAACAACTTGGCTTGGTGATGAGGATTAAATTAATATAGCCCTCCTCTTGACAACCAACACAGACTGAAAAAAAGAGGATTGGTGAGAAACTACTGTTAGCATTTGGCATCAAGCTAACATATTGTTTGTGAAGGCTTTGAAAAGACAGACAAACACAGCAGCACACCATGCCTGTCAGTCACTGCACAGTTGTTATGAGTCTATAATCTCCTGGTTTGACACAGTGGCCATCATAACAGAAAAAAAGCAGTCTGACCTCTGTTTAAGCATAGATGTTTTTAGAATGAGGTCAATTTCAAAGTAAAACTAGATTTGTTGTGTAAATTGGAAAGTGACTGTTTAATTATATACCACAATGAGTAATTAAAAAACACAAGCGCTAGAATCAGTTTGTGGTAGGAGCCCAGCAAAAGATGTTTAAAAGTTTCATAATCTGATGAAAACTGTTAGAAAAACGTATCTTATGACCATAGTAAAGGGAATAAACAGTGGCAGCAGGGCACATCTCTGCAAAGAGCAGCCTGTTTACTCTGACTGAGAGATGGTAACACCAGTTGAGCTTTGGGGTTGAGAGCAAGAACCAGAAAACAAGTTTAGGACTTAAGATTTTAGCTGACTTAATCTTCTGTTGGAGAAAAGTCAAGCCTGTGATTCTGTTTCTTTCTAAATGTTTGTCTATCGATGAAGAGGACATGAGAAAGGCTCCTCTGATGCATCCTGTCAAGACCTGAGCTTAACTTAAGACTGGGGGGAGTTTAGAAGATCATGCATTTACATTTGTGTTGGTGAGTCACTTCTCTGAAATGCACCAGCTAGATTCTTAAAATGCAATATGAGAAAGTTAGTTCCTACAATGGCTGAAAAGTATATGGGTTTAACATCTCAGTTGTAATGTGCGCACAAGCAACAGTCACACCATGGGTCTTGCAATGTCAGTCTGGTGACTCAATGCATGTCCTGCCAAAACTTTGTGTCGTTGATGAAAATAACGCCACGACTTTTCTCATTTCTGTGATTAATCTACAGGAAGTCTGTCTGACATGACAGCCAGCTGTTAGAAAACAGACTACTGAAGGTGATGGTCTGTGGGTCCTCGTATGTAAAAATGTAGACTATGGGTGAGGCTGCAGATGACTTATTAACATGGGACTTTGGGTCAAGTAAGTCAGTTTTTCATAATGTCATGAGGCATGTCGACAGTGGAAATCAAAACAAATATGCATACATTAAAGGATAAGTTCAGTTTTTTGACACCTGGACCTTATTTTTAGGATTAAATACGCTCATAGACTCACCCAGACAATTTTGGCGGAGCTCAGAGCCGTTTTCGAGCAATTTAGATCCATCCAACGACGTTTTTCTCTCATGTCATAGTAGCAGACGGGGCCAGAAATCGAAGCCCCTAAATTAGACATTATCTGCTGCGAAACTCGCTCATTTCAGCTACATTTTATAAATGAATGGCCAGTGTTATCACCACGTCTGCTCAACTTCGTTGTTATGGTCATCCGGGGCTTTACAAGGATGGGTAACTTTTGGTGACGTCACAGACATGCACTGCAAGAGCGCAGCTGAGTAGAGCCGCTGTTGTTGCTAGGCTACACGGCTACACAGCTATTTTTGTGCAACATGGCGGAATATTTATCCGATGTAGAAGTGTCTGAAGACGACTTTGAGTATAATGGATGCCCGTATCGTTTTGAGCCAGAATATACCGACGAGGAGCTATTTGAAAGGAGGATGCAGAGGGAAAGAGCCGAACAGCTGGCCAGAGAACAAGCAACCACTGCACGTCCACGAATGGGGGCTAACTGGTGGTGTTGTTGTGGACATTGCACGGCAATGGCAACAGAGGAGGAGTGAGTTTCGCAGCAGATAATGTCTGATTTAGGAGCTTCGATTTCTGGCCCCGTCTGCTACTATGGCATGAGAGAAAAACGCCGTCAAATGGATCTAAATTGCTCGAAAACGGTTCCGAGCTCTGCCAAAATTGTCTGGGTGAGTCTACGAGCGTATTTAATCCTAAAAATAAGGTCCAGGTGTCAAAAAACCGAACTTATCCTTTAAGACTCAAACCACCAGGCAGTGGACTGGCACCAGGCTGAATAGAGGATAAAATAAGTTCTATTTTCAGTGATTGACTAACAGTGTCTGCAATATGTTTTATTTTGAAATAGCTTTTCACATATTCTGACTGGCCTAGCAGGAAGACTTGCACATAGGCCCACTGTCTCTGTCACAGCTGCAATGACCAAAAAGGTATGGCCTGAGAGAAACTCACTGTTTAACCTTATGTTCACATACTTATCCTGCTGTGTCATGAGCATACTTGCAAATATACACACACCGGCCACTTTATTGGGTATACCTGTTCAATTTCTAGTTGACTCAAATAGCTATTCAGCCAATCACATGGCAGAAAGTCACTGCATCTAGGCATGTAGATGTGGTCAACATGGCCTGCTGTAGTTCAAACCAAGCATCAGAATGGGGAAGAGCGGCATGGTTTTCGGTGTCAGACAGCCTGCTCTGAGTAATTCAGAAAAATGCTGATCTACTGGGATTTTTATGCACAACAGTTTCTCGGGTTAACAGAGAATGCTCTAAAAAGAGTTATTATCCATGGAGGGCCAGTTCTCTACGCAAGAGTTCTATGTAATTTAGAGACTTTTAAGTACAAAAAAGCTAAAAATGTCATTAGGGTGATTCCACATTGTTCATAACTCATTTTCAATGCTTTATTTTGCCACAGTTAAGCCTTTCTGTTTTGGTACTACTCCCCTGTAAAGCAAAAGGACACACAAGCCCTGCTGTGTGTCACAACAGTACAAAAAGAAAAAGGCTTTCTGACATAAAGGAAGATTGTTTAAAATGTATCCAATGTATAGCTGTTTTTGTTTGTTTCCATCTAAAAATAACTACGGTTTTGGAGCTCTTGGTACCCTCTGCAGTGGTACTTCTTGCTTCTTGGCTCATTATCTCTACACAGATTTGCTGTGGCTTCAGTATTTACCATTAACATGTAACTCATACACCCCCACTTCAAAAATACTAAACTGGTCTTACAGCAGATCAGTTTAATTACAGATGTCTTCACATAAGGGGGACAGACAGACTCTTAATAATCTCTGTTTCTAAAGCAGCAGCTCCCCTGTGATCCCCCTTTATCCTATAGAAAAGCCAAGATTTCCCTGTATTTACTCAATTGATCCTGTTAACTCACCAATCCTCTTTTTTTAAGTCCTCTTACAGTAACATCCTCCTGTTGTCCTGCTTTTATGGATCGAATCGTTATCAATGTCTGCTACTGCATTTAAAGACCTGCCAATCAATATGTGAGTAAAAGGCACTGGGTTCAGTCCTTGATACTAGTTGCAGCTGGCGGGGCTGCCCTTTAGTACACATTTGCATCACGAGTCGGGTTTGTGCCCCCACAGCTAATCGCACACAAATGCACAGGCAGTTTAACCGACCTGCATCAGTGTGTGTTAACTGAGGTGGGCGAAAGAGAGAGTTTATGATCCGTTCATTCTGTCTCGAGATCAGTGAGACGAGTCTGGTTAGCAGCAGTAAAAGATCGCGTGTCACAACATCAGGCGACAGACTTCTGTCTCCATGCACTTGCCAAGGGACACACACTTATAGGAAAATATGCACACACATATGCACACAAGATCATTGGCCAAAACAACACAACAGCTGCAGTGCAGACATGATGGTGGCGACACGCAGCCATCCTTGTAATCCCTCCAGGCAGGGAGAGAATGGCTGCCATTGTGTGTGCATGTGTGTAGCACATTCCTCTCAGTTTTAATGTCTGATTTCAACCTGCCATGAAAACTGTCATTTGAGCACATCTGTGCCCAAACGCATTTCATCTGTCAACATGGCATACTGGGAGACAAATCCCATCCTGACCACCCAGCCTCACCATCACCGCCCCCCTCTCTTTTTCCCACCCTTCACTCCTGCTGTCACTTCTCAAATCTCATTGTTACAGAAACTTAGCCAGCAGGAAATCACAGTAAATATCTTTGCTGAGAAAGTGGAGCACCAGGGCCAAGTGAGCAGTCTGAAGTCTCAGTGTGAGAGGTTACAGAGGGGTGAGCCTCAATTTTAAACAGCTGCTGGAAAAAAGCAGGTCCGAGACATTTAGCAGGGGCAATATTTGGTATGCTATAAAGCTGTAAAAGACGGAACTGTGTGGGACTGTGCATGTGCCTCCTGAGGGAACTGAATTTTAACAGTGTGGACACATTCTGCTGGTTTTGTGTCCCTTCTTGTCTCTTTACACTAACTTTTCAGCCATTACTACAAGCTACTTATAAATCCAGCTATAAAACTTTGCTTTCATCGGACTGGATTCATTGTTTTTTATTGCACCTGAATAGGGGAGAGGCTGAATGTGCGGTTGTCTGCACTTTATAAGTGGCAGCAGGATCCACTGAGAATACAGAATAGTGCATTTTATACCACACTGAGGGCAGTGAAATACTATTATTGCAAACAGATTCTGTTTTCCCTTAAAAAGTGGTGTACTAGTTTGTCTTGTTTGATGAATATATTTTCACGCAAACAACTTCTGTGAGAAGAAAATCACGTACACAGACAAGCATCCTACAACCTTTCCCACTTAAAATGTTAATTCTCTGACTGGAAGCGTTTAATGTTCAAGCACTTGCAGAAAGAGGAGGAAAAATTCAACAATTAAGAGTGTCTGCCAGAAGCCAAAACATTAACTTAAAGGCACAATCAGCAGAAAATGTCTGCATGAAATTACAGGGGTAACAGATAACAACCACTTGGAGGCTGACAAACCCCCTATCTGTGCTCTAAAGGGACACTTTGAGACAGCTCCTGGCATTTAAAGTGTTTGTTAAAGCAAATGTGTTTGGAAATCACAGAGGAGTAAAGCATGATGGGAAACACACCCCTAAGTCTCTTGGTCAATTCATTGTTTGATTTAATTAAATCTCATTGGTGGGACAAACTCACAAG
The DNA here is from genome assembly GCA_037902135.1 of Cetoscarus ocellatus. NCBI lineage: Eukaryota > Metazoa > Chordata > Actinopteri > Labriformes > Labridae > Cetoscarus > Cetoscarus ocellatus. Next base: position 1,094,987 of record JBAMNC010000871.1, on the reverse strand, counting down.
TTACTGTCATCAGAAAGTAAAGCTTAATCAGGGGAAGCTGGAATACATGATGTATTTTATATTTTAGAAATATTCTTAGGGGAAACAACATTGATCAATACATTTATGCAGATGCAGTTTTATATTTTCAGAATAACTTGGGATGTATTTGTCTAACAAGCCACCCTGCTCTGCCACTCACTTGCTGTCTATAACTAAGGCTACGTCCACACTGCAGGTCTTAAGGCTCAATTCTGATTTTTTGTTGAAATCTGACTGCATGGTTGTTTGCATTATCGTTAAAATGCAACTTCCATCAGACTTCAGTATGAACTGTCTATGGCCCTGCAGTGACCTGCATGTGCAGAGTAAGAAGTGACATCACACTCAGCATGGTGTGTTGACTGAAGTAAATATGGATGCTACATGTGTCAGCGGGTGTGCATCAGTTTTGAAGTTGTTGTGCAATCAGAGCAGACAAAATGATGACCAAGTGATAAGGAGAAGGTCAAGACTGAGAAAAAAAGAGAGCACACATTCTAACGACGGCCTTTGGTGGAGTGGCTACTAACTCTGTACAGAGGTATGAGTGGATGCAGAGTCTGAATCAGGAGTGGTGGGATTGTGACATGAGGGCGTAAGAGCTGCATGAAGTAGGGCTGTGGTTAACCAAAGAAAAACTTGGTGGGCATAAATTCCACCCGCACACCAACCTATCGATTGGTCATTGGAAAAAAGAAAGCATGTTATCTCAGTCATTTGATGGCGGTCAGGTGGAAATCAAAAACCAGTCGAGAATTGATAACACCTAGCTTAAAAAATCAATATTTTTTGTGTTTATGAAAAACAATTCTCTTATCAATTCCTTACACTTTTTTTCTACATGCCTTGCAAAACAAGAACATCTCATTAACATCAGATGCAGTCAGCAGGACCAGCAAAGTACTCAAAGATGTAATCAAAGCAGACAGGAGACAGAAGTGATCACATTGTGGGTTAACTTAACACAATACAATGCTGACTGCACAATGTGCAATGTTTGTGCCTGTGTGATTTCAAGCAAGGATAGAAACACCAGCGACACAGATGCATTTGACTGTGTAGCATGGCATTAAAACATGAGTGATATCACCTTATACTCAATAGCTAAATACTGGCATAATAATGCATGTCCTCTTATACTTAATAAAGAGCTGTGGTTTATTATCAATAAAGTTTAGATGGTTTCTTTATGTCCCCCAGAAATAGACAAAAAAAATAAAGCAGCTCCTACACTGTACATTACTGTAGATCAGTGCACATTAAGAGTAATTTCAGGAAAGACTTTAGCACGTATCATATGATGGAAGTATGGGCATGTCTAGATAGTGATTCTTCCATTTTGATCAGGTACTTTTCATAAAGATTACTTTATTACAGTATTTCAAAAACTCATTTACAGTAGTCCTGTCATCATTTTAACATCATCTTCAAAAACAGACAGTGGTACTGTTGCTGGAAATAGACACATTTTGAAGCATTAAAAATACACCAGCAACCATATACTTATTTTTAAATCTGTTAATTAAAGTTATATTGGAGCTGCTTTTTTTCTAATTCATCAGGACTCTTTATTGCCATGTTACCACAAGGGCTGGGTATTTCCAGCAACTTCACAGTAGGATACGTATGTTTATACAGAGGCCACAATGTGATACATATCGCAGTATACATGAATTATGGATTCTGAACTTTCACAAAATTCCCAACATTTTTTTTTCCTGAGAATCATAACAAAAATAAAATGTAAAGGATCTTACAGCCTAAGATGCTTACATGTCAGGCATTTAAAGATCCTGGAAATGATTCAAAATTTGAAAAATGTGCTGCATCCTGAAGTTTGGCTTCTACTGGCACCCTTTAAACTGCACCATGGGTCATATCATGGGTGTATCTTACAGCTGCTGTCATAGAACTTGGGACCGTATTCTGTAAAATCGTACAGGTATAAGCAAGGCTTATCTGACAATATGTTGTCATACTGATTATTTGAACACAGGCCTGGTTACTCCCAAACCTGTTTTTGAATTTTAATCCAATATATTAGAAAAATTTAATATATCAGGTCTCCCACCCACCATGCTAATAATAAGACTAACATGTGCGACTGCCTGACAAATACGATTTTGGTCAGACAAGAGCTCATCGATCAACTAACTGACCAATAGATTGAAGAGTTTCAGACCTACTTTTCAGTAAATACTGTGCTCTATATAGTGTTTATTTTTTTTGTACAAAAGGCTGGCGAAACCCTCCATTATTACTTGTGAGATTTAGAGTGAAGGAGTTTGTGCTGCTCTATTGAGGAGGGCACCAGCAGGATATTGAGTTGAACTCCACCCATATAAAAGGAAGCAGTGTGGAGGAAAGGAAATGGGATGTTTAGGTTCTTTTGCAAACACATTTTTTAGGTCTGGCCAGTGAACAAGTGGATCCTGTTAACTTTGATCATTATAGATTAGGACAAAAACACTTCACCAGGAGTATTTCCTATATATTTATATATACTTACTGTTCTGTAGTCACCAGTACATTTAATTATACTTTAAGGTGTCATGTTGTGTTTATTATAAAGTTCATTTAGACTACATTATAACTACGTTACTCTAAAACTAACGTGCTTTATCCAGTGATAATTCATTCACCAGATCAACCAATCATTCACTGGTTGATATGGTGAACTTGAAATATAACATATTTTATTTAAAGGACTTCAGCCTTGGAGACAAGTAAGAAAAGTGATGATTTACTTTAAGTTTAGTCATCGTTGGCCTTGGTCCTCCAACAAAGGGAAGCTGTGAGGTCATCTCCTGATTTTCTTCCTGCTCTAATAAGCTGGCTGGGGTCTCCTCTGATGACGGCACTGGGATGCTAGATGAAGGGACTTGGGGGATGGTCAAGTTCATTCCACATTCCTCAGCTGCTCGTAGGACCCCTGGAACCTCCTGGACACGGCAGTACCAGCCCAGCAGGCGTGGCAGCTGATGCAGGGTGTTTGCAGCATGGACTTGAAGGGAACACTATCAAGGACAATCAGAAAATGAAAGAAAACCTTTAAAAAAAAACATGAGATATTGATTAAGGGACTCATCTGGACTGTCATCTCCAGTGGAGCGAGATGTCAGGTTCCAGCAGAATACACTCATCACACTGCTGGACAGAAACACACACATACACACACAGGGGGAGGGGGGTTGACAGGAAACACATCAGAGCAATGCTAGCAGGTGGGGACGGGTTAAAGACACAAACAAAGACGTGATCAGAGGAGCGGTGCCAATGTGTGCGACTATGTGTGGAGGACTGAAGAAAAGGCGAGAGGACAGTGACACTTAGAGAGAAGGGGGTACGCCGCAGCATGACGAGAGGGTGCAGTGGGAAGGATCAGGCCAGAGCTGCATGTGTCATGGTCAGTGATGGCCATTAAGAGGAGACACGCCTGGCTGAGTGTGAAACTGGAAACCAGTGGAGCACAGCTGACTACTAAAAGCCTCATTGTGAGAAGCAAAGTTCATTCCCACAGTGTAGGAGGAACAGTTGGTGAAGGCTGGAGGGTGAAAGGAGGTGGGGGATACTCCACTACCTGACAGGGAGGCATCCCTGATTGGAGATGGGACATCAGACAATACATTCATTCAAATTGCTGGTGTTAAATGTTGTTATTTCACTTAAGGTAAATGGATTTACCTTCCAACCTGAATATTTATGCCACTAAATTCAGACTTTTAACTGTAACACATAAGACATGAATGACAGTGCTTAAGCTACTTCCATTATTTTGAATAATATTTGCTATATGGTCAAATTCATTTCAGTTGATTTCAGCTTTTATTCTAATAGAACCTTGAGTTTGCAAGCTATAGACAGTTAAGATGAGGCTAGCATAATGGATAAGGGGAGATTTTAGGGTTTTACAAGGAAGCCAGGAACTCTTAAACTGGGGCATACATCCAGTCTGAAGAGGCCCAAAGTTTGATCTGAGTTTTGTTTGCATTCTCCAAAAGGAAGACTAAACTGACTTTCAACCAGCTCTGCATGGCTATAGTTTTTATGGTGCATATGAGTGTCTCTCTGCACTCACTGTTTTTGATAAGGAGTTATTGCTTGTCATGTACACTAAAAAGTCCCCAGGGCTGATACTTTTTCACGACTGAATGTCTGCCTCAAAACCATCTGAAAATACAGCCAGCTCTTTCCAACTTTCTCTGTCGCTGCCCATGGTAATGCCCACAGAGGGCTGAGTTTGTAGAGGGGTGGCGCCGCAATCAAAACACCTATTCTGAAGTCAGCGGGTCATTTAGAAACAAAGCGTGCAGACTCAGGCATATGGTACAGCTCGAGGGATGTGGGATTCCGCTGATCATAAAAAGTGTGATCAAATATGAGAGCAAAGAGCATTTTGGCAGCCTTCTTCATGTTCAGTTTCTATGTACAGTGATCACCTTTATCCAAATCTTGCCCTAACCATTAATCATAAGAAAAGCTGAAATATAAAACAGAAAATAGTCTATGCAGAACACATCCAGGGACTACTCATATACCAAAAATTTTGTGTATTACTACTTTGAAATGTCCTACTCAATATAACATCATATTTAGTGTGCATAGGAAAGTATGCTGTATTGGACACAACTTAAAAAACTGAAATCATAATACAACAATATATAAATACCTGTGTGTACAAGTATGCACATTATAAAAAGTTTTAATATAAAATATGCAAATGCACACTTGAGCTGTGAATTTTCAACCAACTGTACTGAGGCTGATAAAGTATGTATCGCAAAATACGTAAATCGTAGCTACTGACAGAATTCCCAACAACTTTTTTTTTGTAAGAACAAAACCAGGTTTAAATGGTTCTACGATAAAGACACTTAAATTTCCAGTATTTCAAGATCTTGAAAGCTATTTAAATTTGGTTTGTGTGCTGAATTTGGCAGCTGGCCACCTTTTGAGTAATATATCCTAAGGTGTATTGTGCAAATGTCATTACAGCAGGGCCATATCAGTTCTCTGAAATCCCTACTGATATATGTATTGACAAGGGCTTAGGGATATATCGTTATATTGATTCATTTTTTTTCACAGATCTACAGCAATTGTAGCAGAGAGATAACGGCCCTGTTGAGAGAGTGGAGATGCAGAATAATACTATTATAGATCTGGCTGCTTTACATAGAGAGGAACTGGGCGATATAGTATTTACATCGTTTCAAAAGACTGTAAATGACTGCAATGTATTAACCTTGCAGTGCAGTGGATCGGTCTGATCCGATGTCTGAAATCAGGCAGATCCACACAGATGCACAGATGCTAACATCTTCAGTAGCAGTTTTATCAGATCTGTACCACATTTCTTTATTAAATTAAAAAATAAAAACACTACAAACTTCTGTGTAGATAAAGGATATTTTCGTCCTTCTGACGTGTTTTTCCAACAGTTTGTTTTTACGAAGTGGATCACGTTTTGTCCTTTACAACGTGGCCTACAACATTGTCTATCTGACCTCTATTTCTGATCAATGAACATGTTCCCTTGAACAAAACAGGCGTGGCACTCTGCAGTCTCTCCTGCAGGTACTTTAGCTACTGCTTCAAACTTTACTTCTAAATTATGCAATCATCAAATGTGATGAATATTCAAAAACAGAGCTTTTGAAGTCTTGCAGAATTTTTTCTTTTAAGTTAAGAGTTTTGAGGTCACCGTAAGAACCCACCGATTTCTTAAATCTGTTGCGAGGAGAAACACATTCCCAGAATAGGAAAGTCATTGAAATGCATTTCAACCTCCTGCATTTGAATAGAAATCCTCCCATACACTGCTATCACTCTTTGCCAGGTGCGTCTAGACCACCTTAGAGAAAACCTGTGCCAAGCCTGCTGCAGCAACTCAAGTTTCTGCCTGGATGGGTGTGAAAGACCCTGACCGAGAATGTCAAAAGCACACATCATGCATAATCTGAGAAGTTATCATAATAAAGTTATTAAAATACGCACATAAGGAGGGGTCTGCAGCCTGAATGGCACCTTATATATGAGGTCACATCAGGCTTAAATTATGCATGCAGTGTTTATGTTTTCAGACAAAGGTATGGTTACACTTGAACGCTCACGGAACTATAATGGGTGTTTTGCGTACAGTAAATTAAGTGAAGGTCACAGTTTGTCAATGCATAGAAAGCCTGAGGCACCTACAAGAAAATACACACATTTATCTGAAACTTAAATGAGCATTTGATGTGTATTCACGCATGTAAATAAGATAAGCAGTAAGACCAAGGTCCTTCATCACAAGGGTTCATAACTGAAAAACATAAATCAATACCACCAAGGCCCTCACCAGATAGTGATAGATGCATGGCAGTAGCACCACATCAGTCAGAGTGAAGTAGAGTCCTTCAGCAAACACATGCTCCAGCGAAGGCAGGTCTGTCGTCTTCACTTTCCTGATCTCAGAGCTCTCTCTGCTGGTCGACGAGGGGACTAAATCCACAGACAGCTTAGCCAGAGCCGCCCTTAGCTCCAGTCCATCACAGCCCCCAGGGGACTGTTCAGGATCATATTTTGAGTTTGGGTTTCCTCCAGCTTCTTGGGACTCTTTCTTTTCAGACTGCCTCTGCTCCTTGAGTTTCTTCCTGCGTATTTTGTCATCATTGTGAACTTTCACAGGTTCTGCTAACCTTTGCTCTAGGGTGAAGATGGAGAGAGGTGGCTGCTCTGGTTGATTTGAGGGATTTTTGAGGTGTTCTTCAACGGCAGAGGGGATGCCGAGTTCACACAGGCGGGTCCACTTGCTCACCTATGAGCAGAGAGAGAGAAAGGCGAAAGAGGTGTTAACGGTAGACTTTTTGGTTTTATATTATTTTGGGGAATTTTATGCCGCTCTCTGCAAACTGGCTATGGGCTGGATTTGAACACGGGCTGGCAGAAGCATGTATATAGGTTGTGCCCAGTTGCTTACCACTCCCCTAATTCAGCACCCCTAACAGTAGAATGTTTAAAAACAAAAGGGGATACAGCTACCTTTAAAAATAAGCTACATGTTTATGAGGACATATAGAAGCAAAGACTTAGTGGGATGTGGAGATATAAGAGAGCTATAAGAGGAAAACTCCAGATGAGGGACCACAAAAACTGTAACTGCAGAGGCAGGGTTGGGAAATCTGGAACTCTCTGATTTTGCACATGTGCAACTTTTCTTTTTTTACTTTTTCATGAAGTTACAGTTGTACCACTGAACTACTATAGTCTTTGGCTTTATATCCACTTTGTTTAAGAAACTTACGGGGGTGATGGCAGGGGGGGATGCCGTGTTATGAACTCCTGATGAAACAACTCCTGAAAGTATCCTGGATTCTGCCGGTCGTTTTTATAGTACTGTGCTCTAATGTTAACTATAGTAGCACAGATATGCCTAGACATGTCCCTCCCACTAGAACAAAGATCTGGTTGGGGGTTGTGTTTTTCTCATGTTGTTGGCTAGGGGGTGCAGTTTGGACAGGCCATCATCACATGGTTTTGAATAAACCATTAAAATGTGCATTTTACATCATAAGAGACCTTTAAAGGCCCTGGTCACCCATGCAGATGCTTTTTATCACTCTGGTTGATTAGGCTTGGGAGAGGGGGAAAAAAGGTGGGGCTTTGGTGAGAGATTTTGATGTCATCATTTTTAAAGACTAGATGAAATAAAAAACTGGTCAACAAGTCCTCCTGCAAGTACAGGTTCTATAAATTTCACAGGGCTTGGGAGCTGTGAGTCATATAAATTCAGGAGGTCTGTTTTTTTCTCTAACATGAATAGGTTACCACAGAACAGAGATTGTACTGTTTTATCATCATGTGGTGACAAAACCTGACAACTTTTCAATACTTCTCCAAAAAAGTTTGGGAACATTTTTCACTCATTTTTTTTTCTTTAATAATGCCAACTGGAAGTGTATTTGACTTGTAGGAGATATGACTTGTAAGGATCATGTGTTCTCTGAATGAGCAACACAGCTAAATTTCTGGGTATGTGCCTAAATCTCCTCTTCCGCTAGAGGAAGCCTTACAGCTGTATGGGGTGTTGTCTTCCTGGGACGCCCACTTTGCATTCTATCTTTGACTTCACCAGTCTCATTGAACTTGCTCACAAGTTTGGAAATGGTACCAGGGCTGACACTAAACAATGCTGCCATTGTGAGTAGACGTTTAGCTGTGTTGTTCATTTCAAGAATGCATGATCCTTACAAGTTTGAACTTGTTGTAAAGGTGACTAATCAGGCTTTCCAATGATATAAAATACAGGTCCACTTGGTATTATCAAAGGGGAGAAATAATGGACCAAAATAACATTTCAAACTTTTTGGGAGGAGTATAGATCAAAAAGATATTGCATAGAGACAAGATAATTTGCTCTTTACTGGCACATTCAAATAAATTAACACATTTCCACCAGTGAGTTTCAAAGAAATTGAGGAGCCTTCAGAGAGTAACTCACAGAGCAACAGGAGGCACGAGCAGTGTAATAAAGTTACTTCCAAGACCACTTTAAAAAATAAGGATCTGCAGAGGAGACATGCTCCAACTCCAAGTAAATCAACAACCACACACTTTCAGTTCACAGCAAGAATAAGTTAAGACACTGGCTCCAGTTAAAGGCCACATAGCCCTTACTTATTAAAATCACAACATGAAAGGCATAGGTCCTACAAAGGGCTAAGTTGTATGAACTAAAACAAAACTATCTCAATATATTTTAGCTCAGTGATGAGGTGAAATGAATATTTTAATATTATTTTGTTTCTGTTAATAAGGTAACAAATCCTCCCACAGACCAAAAAACTTTGTTATTAGGTTGATTGGTGACTCCAAATTGCCCTTAGGTATGAGTGTGTGCAGGAATAGTTATCTGTCTCTCGCTGTGGCCCTGTAATTGGCTGACAACCAGTTCAGGATGTTACCCGCCTCTCGCCCAATATTAACTGGGGATAGACTCCAGAACCCACAAGCCCAAAAGGGAAAAGTGGTATAGATAATAGATGGATGTATGGTTGTCAAATTACCAAAATGATATGCATTAAGAAACAAACAGTATCAATAATTTTTCGTCACCATGTTATCAAAGGTAGAAGTCATAAATAACCATTGCAGGGTAACTATGTTTTTAATTATCAAAACCTGCAGACTAACTAATAAGTGTCAAAAAGTTCTAAGTGAACTCAATTACACACTCTCTAATCAATTATAATTAAAATATGTATAATTGTATTATATTATAATATAATATGTGTATAGTTAATATTATATTTGCAATTAATATTATCTTTATGTATGTGAAATTATAGATACTGTTACTGGCAGAAGAATTTTGTTTGCAATGTCCAAGCAAGAAATGAGTGTGTATGGACACAGCTGTTTATGAGTATGTGCATGTACAGTATGTGCATAACATCTGCATTGGTTTATAAATAACTGTTTGGAAAAGGGGTGGAAAATACTTTTTTTTTTTTTACTTCCTCCCACTCCTTTTAGAATATGTTTACTAGATGTCTTGTTATGTTTTTCTTGTGTCGTTTAACTTCATATTCGAAATAAATGACTAAATGAAAAAATAACTAAACACACGTCCCTTCTTGCCACTAACCTCAGCACAGGCCTTCAGACAGGTCTTCTTGAATCCCAGCAGCGCCAGAACATCATTTCTGGAGGGGTCAGCTTCCAGGGTTTTGTTGATAATGTGTCTCAGGACCACCGCCAGCCCTGCCCTGCACAGCCTCCCGGTCTCATCCAGCACAGTAGGGAGACGGCAGCCCCTCACCAGCTGAGGCAGATCCTCCACCTGGATGTCAGTCACATCCAGAGTCTGTGGCAGCTGATCCTTCAGTGACAGAGAGCTGGATGGTTTGGTGAAGACCAGGAAAATTCTGAATGACTTACACTCACAGTAGGAGAGCAGGAACAGAGCGATGGACGTGTGCAGGGGGAGACGTGGCTCCTCATTTTGGGAGCAGACTTCCAGATAAAGGGACGGACGCTGCTTTGCCTCACTGTGCATCATTGCAGTACTATTGAATTGTACAGATGGAGGTCAGTTTAAGTATCTACGTAGCAATTTAAATACATTCAAGTGTATTTTAAAGTATTGTTGCAATGCGTAATGGCTGAACAACAACTATGGGTGCGGTGCATGAGACGTCGTTAATGTGTACTTACAACAGCTTTGGTTGTACTGACACACACCGGCAAAAATAACAAGACCACGTTTATATTGGACACGCTTCCTGTTTCTACTTCTTCCTCTTTCTCTTTAATGGCGGCTGGCATTCGGCTGCCAAGTGCATTACTGCCCTCTATTGAGTTGGAGAATGGATCGAGGTAATTTTTTTTTTCATCAAACGTTTACCTAATTAATGAATAGTAGTAATAATACTACTAATAAAAAATATTATAATAATTCTAATTTTAATTCTAATTGTTTCTGTTTTTGTTCCTATATATATATATATATATATATATATATATATATATATATATATATATATATATATATATATGATAAATGGTAACTCCTAAATTTTCATTTTCTGCAAGAAATTAAACAATAAATTAAGACTAAAATATAGATTCGTTGTTTTTATGAGGTATCATCCATCAAAACGTTCCGGCCTTCTAGCAGTGAGATTAAATCCGTTTGTTTCGTTCAGTAACCAAAATTCTGACAAAGTTACATCCGCTCTGTCCTCTCTTGCTTAAAAGTTTGCAACGCCATCTCCTGTCGGTATGTCAAACTTCCAGATGCTGTTTTTTTTCCCGAAGGACGAGTCTAGTTTTTGCTGTACTTAAAAAAATACACCTGTTTGATATATTTAATAAATAAACTTAATTTATCGAATGATGATTACGGAAAGTAAATATGCGTTTCCTCTATTTTTTGTGGATGTTTTTTTCAAGGTTCCGCGTGTGGAATCCGGACATATTAAACTGCTGCACAAGTCAAAAGGGAAGCGTCCGACCCGGCTGAAGGCTTCTTTTGTCGGAGCTGTTGTTCCTCCGTTAATTCTACGCTGAACGTTATCGTCCGTTTGACAGGGGGGCTTTCACCAGAGGCAGAACTTTAGGTAAGATAACACAGCTGATCCGTGTGAAGCATAGGCTTGTTTTTTCAACTGACAGCAGCCGGGAAATGTAACTTTAGATGCTGTTCCGCTATCGCAGTGCTCTCTGTTTCAGGTCCGGGTTTGATAACGTCACATAGTAACCAGATGAACTGACTGTGTGTCGGTCCCTGCACACCAGCCCTGACCAGATCAGTCTGTGTGATGAGCTAATCCATCATTCACCCAGTGGTGTAGACTAGTTTTGTTCCTGTAGAAAAAAATAGTATGGATTTACAAAAAGGACAAAACAATGACTCAGTACACTTATACAAAACCCAAAACCAGTGAAGTTGGCACGTTGTGTAAATCGTAAATAAAAACAGAATACAATGATTTGCAAATCCCTTTCAACCTATGTTCAATTGAATACACAGCAAAGACAAGATACTTAACGTTCGAACTGGTAAACTGTGTTATTTTTTGCAAATATTAGCTCATTTTGAATTTGATGCCTGCAACATGTTTCAAAAAGCTGGCACAAGTGGCAAAAAAGACTGAGAAAGTTGAGGAATGCTCATCAAACACTTATTTGGAACATCCCATAGGTGAACAGGCTAATTGAGAACAGGTGGGTGCCATGATTGGGTATAAAAGCAGCTTCCCTGAAATGGTCAGTCATTCACAAACAAGGATGGGGTGAGGGTCACCACTTTGTGAACAAATGCGTGAGCAAATTGTCAGACAGTTTAAGAACAACATTTCTCAACGAGCTATTGCAAGGAATTTAGGGATTTCATCATCTACGGTCCGTAATGTCATCAAAAGGTTCAGGGAATCTGGAGAAATCACTGCACGTAAGCGGCAAGGCCAAAAACCAACATTGAATGCCCGTGACCTTCGATCCCTCAGGCGGTACTGCATCAAAAACCGGCATCACTGTGTAAAGGATATCACTACATGGGCTCAGGAACACTTCAGAAAACCACTGTCTGTAACTACAGTTCGTCGCTACATCTGTAAGTGCAAGTTAAAACTCTACTATGCTAAGCGAAAGCCATTTATCAACAACACCCAGAAACGCCGCCGGCTTCGCTGGGCCCGAGCTCATCTAAGATGGACTGATGCAAAGTGGATAAGTGTTCTGTGGTCTGACGAGTCCACATTTCAAATTGTTTTTGGAAAGTGTGGTCGTCGTGTCCTCCGGACCAAAGAGGAAAAGAACCAGCCGGACTGTTATAGGCGCAAAGTTCAAAAGCCAGCATCTGTGATGGTATGGGGGTGTATTAGTGCCCAAGGCATGGGTAACTTACACATCTGTGAAGGCACCATTAATGCTGAAAGGTACATACAGGTTTTGGAGCAACATATGTTGCCATCCAAGCAACGTCTTTTTCATGGACGCCCCTGCTTATTTCAGCAAGACAATGCCAAGCCACATTCTGCACGTGTTACAACAGCGTGGCTTCGTAGTAAAAGAGTGCGGGTACTAGACTGGCCTGCCTGTAGTCCAGACCTGTCCCCCATTGAAAATGTGTGGTGCATTATGAAGTGTAAAATACAACAACGGAGACCCCGGACTGTTGAACAACTCAAGCTGTACATCAAGCAAGAATGGGAAAGAATTCCATCCGAAAAGCTTCAAAAATTGGTCTCCTCAGTTCCCAAACGTTTACTGAGTGTTGTTAAAAGGAAAGGCGATGTAACACAGTGGTAAAAATGCCCCTGTGCCAACTTTTTTGCAATGTGTTGCTGCCATTAAATTCTAAGTTGATGATTATTTGCAAAAGATAATAAAGTTTCTCAGTTCGAACATTAAATATTTTGTCTTTGCAGTGTATTCAATTGAATATAAGTTGAAAAGGATTTGCAAATCATTGTATTCTGTTTTTATTTACGATTTACACAACGTGCCAACTTCACTGGTTTTGGGTTTTGTATGATAAATGCTAGCATGTACTTGTTTCAGTAGTACAGTTGAAATGAGAGGCTGACAAAGTACCTGCATGTGTACTGTACGTGATATATGCTGTATGTGTTTTTCTGTGTCCAGAAAAACATATACAGCATATATCAACATGGTACAAATATGCATTATCTTAGTCAAACAGGAACATCATTGAGCTTGTGAAGTCATTTTATGTTAAATATTAATGTTTAAAATACTCAGTTTTCTCCCATTTTAAAAAAAAATATATTTTATTTATTTCTTTTTCAAAAGATTAGATTTTTCTCCAATGTAATGTCTCAACTTCTCCAGGGTAATAACATCAGATATCAGATTTCCACAGCTGAACAGATGGACATTCATTCCCATCCCACTTTGTTATTACAGCCTTCCTTGCTAGCATCAGAAAAAATGAATTTCCTTGTATCCCCTCAGATGTTTAGGTATATGTCTTAACACAGACAAGAGGACAATGGAATGGATGTTGTCCTATAGCCATGCCTGTGGTTACAGCATTTATGGTACATTTGGGACAAGTTTCTCCTCGGGTTCAAACTGAAACCTGTTTTGGACAGACATACAAAAACAATTTGTTACTGAAAGACAAACACAGTTTAAGCAAGACCCTACCTACAGCACTTGAGCCAGAAGCCAAGTGGAAGCACATCATTCTGAAAATGCAAACAATCCAAAGATATGGCCTCAAGTCCCCCTAATATAAGAATCAAGTTGGATAGGTTCAGATCCTCCTGTAGCTTGTTCCAGAAAGAAGGGGCCCACTAGGGTAACACTTTTAGGTATTGAATATTTGGAGTGAGGACTATGACTGTGCAACGTTGAAGGGGTTTACAGCCTATGTTTCCTAGTGGTCTATTATAGACAGCATTCGGGATTTGTTCTAAACTGGTAGAGGCATTCATGTAAACAGCTTCACTGTAATTTGGGTGAAGTAAAAAAGTGTCAGCAACAGGCATCCTCCTCGCGGTAAACTTGAAACAAATGAAAAGAACATAAAATATTGAAAGTATGAAGGAGTTAGTTTGCCACTCTATCTCTAAATTAGAGCCTTAGCTGTTATTTCAGGTTCTTCAAAAGATGATCTTTAAGGGTTGAAAAGAAAGTTCTTATCAATTGAGAAACCTAAGTATTAATAGGGGGCCACAAACTCAATAGGCTTTTGCAGTCGGGTGCTGTGCTGTGTTTAAGTTGAGGAATTATGCCAAACTTCTCATTCAGTTTAAATGTAATCTGTTTATTTTACATTGCCTCTATGGCAGTTATATGTTTATTTGTTGTCTTTTTATATTTGCTTAATCTTTCATTTTTGCTACTTAATGTAACTGAAGCAGTGGTATCAGTAGAATTGTAACTGGAACCCAAAAATCTGACTTATTTCTATGATTCCCATTGAAAGCCATGGCTGGACCTGTAAGTCTAGAGTTGGATCCCATCTTCCTTAAGGGGCTAAGTTACCTGCACTCCAAAAGTAAAGACTCAGCTGAGAAACTCAAAGCACTGCTAGATGAGTCCCTTGCAAGAGGAAGTGACTCATCCTACCGTTCATTACAGAAAGTAAGAAAATCAGAACATATTCATGAAAAATGATTCAGACCCTTTAAATGCCATTTCCTTATGTTAAAATATGTATTCATATCTGAATTTCATGCATTATGTGTGATCATTTGTTATCAACAGGATGTAGATGTGTCCAAGGGTTCTGTGTCAAAACTGAGTTTAAGTAAACAAGACTCCAAGTCCTCTTCAAGCTCCTCGTCTTCCAGCAGCAGTGGCAGTAGTAAATCCAGCTCAGAGAAGATCAAGAAAGAGGGAGAGAAGAGACCATCTGAAAAGGTACAAGATGCAGTCTGTGTTTTGTCATCAGAAAGAAGTTAGTCACGTGCTTGGTAGGATTGAAGCTCAACATGTATTGACACTTACTTCTTGAAAAGTTGATCTAAAAATGCCTAAATCCTACTTTCAAGCTGACTTTGATGCCCATAAACAACATCTACCTCTTGTAATTGATATGATAAAGAGTATCTTTTATTAGGAATTGGCAATATACAAATAAAGATTTTTACTTCATAGACCTTTAAAAAGTAAAGAAATGAATTTGGGAACGTTGATAGTGAGAGTAGGCCATGATTGAAAAAGTAGCTGTCAACCGATTTTCTAAGTAAAGATAATGAAGAGGAAACCATCTTTTTATAGGCAATGTTTTGGTTAACAGTTGTCTTATAAACCTGTTAGGCTTGTTACAATTTTGACAATTAATGTTGTTACTCTTGGCCTGTCTTACCCTCAAAAAGGTCAGGCTCGACTTGGGAGATGTGGACCCTCCAAAAAAGCCTCGTTTGGAGAAACAGGAAAATCGTTCATCCCCAATTACCGTTCAGACGAGCAAAGACCTTCTGCCAAACATAAATGATGATGAGACCAATGCTGACGACTTTGCCATGGAAATGGGACTGGTTTGTGTGGTTTGCAGGTAAATATCAGATCAATAGATTAATAGATGCATAAATTAATTATTTATTGGATGGAAAGATAGACACAAAGAAAAAGAGACGGAGAGATATCGATATCAGAGGAAATGTAAGTTTCAGCAGTTCAGCTCACACACAAAGCCTAGAAATGAAATAAAACACAGGGACAAGATTATAATAAGCAAACAAACTTAAGCAATAGAGCTGAAAAGATAGCAAAGAACACATACATAAAGGCAGTGGTTCTCTAATAGTGTGCCGGGGCACACTAATGTGCCTTGGGAATTTGTATTCAGTATTTTATTTGCATTAATTTCTGAATAAAGTTTTGTATTAACCAACTTAAAAAAAATCCTAATTTAACCTCAAAGACTTTTGCTGTTAACAGAATAAGCAAGTGAGGAAAGAAACTCAAAGACATTTGACACTTTTCAAAACATCAAATAAAAAAATCAAAGTTGTCTTTACCAAAAAAAAAGTAAAAAGCTCAAAGTTCATCTGCATTGGGCATCAAATAAACCAAAATCCCACACCTTTTGACTTTTAGCTTGAAAAAAAAATTGCTCTGATAACTGAGTCCTGCTTGTTGAAACTGTTCACAACATGCTGAATTCTGTGCTGAAATAGAGTTAAGGTTAGTTTTCTGCCGTACTAAGCTGATAAATGTTTTCATGGTATGTTTGTGGTCAGCTCAGAAAAGTGACCATTAGATGACTTAACAGGAAGTTATTATGATGTTCAAATGCTGCATCAAAAGAACAAATATGCTTTGGTGAGAGTCCTTTATAAATCAAATTTTATCTGTTTCACAAGTAATACCCTTGTTTGTCAATTGTTGTCAGGTTAGTAGATAAAAATAAATATGTACAGAATGATCAGGTACTGTAGCTTATACTGAAGAAAAGAAAGATACTATTTTGTAAAGGTCTGAATATGGTGTTCCTTGGGGAAAAATAAAGTTTGAAAACCACTGCATCAAGGTATTACAGCAAAAAGAAAAACGTGTTATTATTCTGTACTTGTTTATTTCTATCTACTTACCTAATGAAATAGGAAATGTATATCACTAATACATTTTTTACCGTTGTATAAATTAAGGTTTTCACCTTCCCTTGGTGTTCATGTAAACACAAAAGCATAGTGAAAGTTTATTTAAATTTACCTATTTTTTCTGAACTGACATGAAGCTTGTAATATAACCATATCTCAACTTCTTTAATCAGGAAAATTAACATTTACTTTGATTATTTCAACACAGATTCTAATTTTTTTACCAAACAGGGCTCAAATTATCTTTTTTTCCAAGCTGACAGTCAGAAGATACGGCAACAGAATAATTACAACAAAGCAACAGTTGGATCAGTTTTGGATAATAAGCAGTTTTAATGAAAACCAAACGAATGGAGGAGCAGAAGCTTTCTGAAGGGTCTGAATGCTGGTGAATATGGTTGTGGTTAAAATTACTCACCCATGAAAGTGTTGATCACTGGATTTTGCTGGATGAGCTTCAGAATGAAAAATGCTTATTACCGTTTTTATAGCTTTATTCTATTCAGTCTTTGAAAACATAACAACAAACTTAGATATCAAACATTTTCTATCATGCACATTTTACAGAACTGTTGTGTTTTTGTTTCCTCAGACAAATGACAGTGACGATGGGAAACCAGCTGGTCGAGTGTCAGGAGTGCCATAATCTGTACCACCAGGACTGTCACAAGCCCCAGGTGACAGACAAAGAAGTGAATGATCCACGGCTGGTGTGGTATTGTGCCCGCTGCACCAGGCAAATGAAACGCATGGTAAGGAAAATAGATAATATTTCAGTGTTTTCTCAGCTCATCATCCTCATCTGATTCTTTTTTAAATTGTGAAATTAACTCTGTCTGTGTTCACTAGGCCCAGAAACCTCCACAGAAGCCATCCCCTGCCTCTGCATCATCAGCACCAGTTGTAAAAGACACACTGGTGAAAAAGACAGAACTTAAAGCCAAACCAGACACAGCCAGCACCTTCCAGGCTTTCAAAAGAGCAGAAGTGAAGGTATGTGTCAGCTGATTACTCCAGGTTGTAGATGCACAATAATATTTGCCCTGGGAAGCCCCCCCGTAGTTTAGCAAAATGTTTTTTTATCTGTTAGACACCATTGGTAGGAATCATAGCTGCTTTTAAAAGTAATTGTTTATCTCACTTAAGTTATATAAGTACAGAGGGCTGTATAATACAGACAACAGTTAATGTACCGCCGCCTGCACAGATCTGATGTACCTCTGAAATTCAGATATACCTCTGCCCTGAAGTGTCTTATAAAGGTCTGAAGTAAAAAAAAAAAAAAAGTTAAACTTGATTTATGAGAATCAAATCCTAAAATGTGTTAAGCTTGTAAAGCATTTGAAAACTTTAAATACTGTATCTCCTCAGGCATCCACAACATCAGCCAACCCCACCAGCAGCGGCTCCTCCTCCTCAGGCAGTGGGCTCACAGGCTGGGCTGCGTTTGGTGCCAAGACAGGTCCATCTCTCCCTGCCAGCTCAAAACTCGGTTCCTCAGGCCAAAGTGGGAGCCACAAGAGTTTGACAGCTCCTTCTGGTCAGAAACCTGTCGGCCTGTCTGGGCTCGCAGGAGGGAAATCCGGACTAGGAGGTGCCAAGATCCCTGGGAGTGGTAATGGAAACGGCTCTAGTCAGGTTCCTCTGAAACCCCCTCCACCCCTAACTCTGGGTAAGCAGCCGTTGAACCGTTCATCAAGTGGGGATAGTCAAGGGAAAGCGTCTGCATCATCAGGGGGAGGCTCCCCCAGCAGCTCTCAGGCGGGAGCAGGAGGAAATGGAGGCAGTAATGGAGGAGGTAATGGGAACAATGGGAACGGATCAAAGGTGGCACCAGGGGACAAAGCACCAACATCTCAAGAGTCCCAGTTGAATGCCATGAAACGTTTACAACTGGTGAAGAAGAAAGCAGCACAGAAGAAACTGAAGAAATAAGCTGTGGATCATGTGCAGAATTTGGAAATAAACACTTTGATAGTGCCAGAGCAGTCCGCTTGTATTAGGAGAACATCAGCATCAGTAGTAACAACATTCAGTCAAATACTTGAAGCATTCTTTGTGTAAATGCTGCTGGACTCTGTGCCTCGCTCTGTCCTAAAAAAGCTAACCATTGAAAGAGTGACTGTCACTTTTGATCAACTAATGTCATTAAATCTCTTCTTACATGCTGGTAGTAGCACTGACTTAGTAGCTTGTGGTGTTTCTGATATTCAGCAGCACACTCTTAAAGGTCTTGGAAAAGCTCTGTTATCAACATAACTGTTCAATAAATTGATCACATAGGTTTCTTTATTCACATTTACATCAAACATATATACTTCATTTATTAATAATTTCACATATAACATTTGCATCTTCTGTAAATTATGTCACATAAAATTAACTTCATGAATACGTCACAACATTATGAATATAAACACTGAAGTACAGAAAGTGCTCAACATAGTGCCCTGTATTCTATCAATATTATTTCCATTTATCACAGATTATTCAGTTAGTCCCATTGGTGAGCTGTCATCTGAACATGAGACAGGTCCAACACTTTTGGTAAAAGCGGTCTTAAAAATCTAGCAACACGTAGTGCAATTTTGACTCTCAAAAAGCAGAAATGTCCAAAGTCAGGATAACGTCAGTTTACTTCAAGGATTTTTCAAGTCCGTTAGATCTCAGGGTGGTTGGTGGGTGTTATTGATAGCCTGTTGTGAAATATTTATGCATAGGACATCCTTCCAAGGTAGTTGGCAGGGACATATCCTTTCTGTCCATTAGCCTCAGCTAACCACCAGTCCTTATTGCCACCCAGGTCACAAAACTGCAGGATACGGACATGCTGGTACTCCTGCAGGGTCAGCTCCTGGTCACAGCGTGCTTGAAATGCATAAACCGCATAGAACTGTGGAAAGAGACAAAAAGTGGATTTAATACTGTAACTGTTTTAGGTATGGGATGGCAGTAGTTGACATTTCTGTTAACTGGTTAGAATTTTTGGGGGGAACTTTTTTTTTTATTTTTACTTGTATTGCGCTGAGCTACTAAAATTGTGACTTTAAACACTACAAAAAGAGCAGGTCTAGCTTTTATCCTTTGTTATAGTATTGAAGGAGACACAGCACCAGTCCACTAGTAGCACACTTGACGACATCAAGCACAGTCACAGTGGCGAGAAAAACCCACCTTTTATCTGACACAAAAGATGCAGAAACAGAGACAAACAAACAGAGCAACAGTAATGGATGAGATACTTTTGTAGTCATGGTGTCTGACATAGTAAGTTATGAGCAAAATAAGCAGGAACAATCATAGACCAGTCATTCTAACAGAAACATTAGCAACTGTAATGAAAAAAATGAGGTGGACTGACACGAATAATCATTATTATAATCATGATTATAAATAATAATCATTGAGTTTGAGCATCTGTTTTATTTTAACACTTACAAATGTCATTTTTCTTCCCCTTTACAACAGCAGGCTTTAATGTCAGGCATCATAAATCAGTGACGCTGTGAATCCAGTAGGTGGCACTGTTTATCAGCTTGACAATGGTACGAGCTCTCACAGCCAGTCTGGATATTTACTGGTTAAACTCCCCTGTCCACATTTTACATTGAAGACCAATGATGTCATGTTAAAATGATGACAAGAGGAATACTGATAACTCAAAGCAGTGAACGACACAATAACAGAAAGTTCTGAAGCCCGAGGAAGTAATTGTTTTCTAGTAACGTATTCACCAATTTAAATTTATGTAAGGAGGAACTTTGAGCTTAGTGGAAGTCCAGTAAACTGACATTGCTTGATTAGCTGTTTTTATTATAATATTGTGAATGTTTTCAGTGATTTTATTGTGGGAATTCAAAATCTTTTAAGTGCATTTGCTTAGAAAGAGGAAGTGACTCTTATGGCTCCCAAGTGGCCCTTCACTTGGTGCAGTTTTGACTGTTTAAAGAGGCCACATTTAGCAATGCTTTGACCTCTCATTTTGATAACCCTTGACCACATAATTCCAAAACCCAACTATTTTACCTAATGCAACATACCTCGACTAAACTGAGCAGTGTGGAGTTCAGCTGTTGGTTGCACCAGCTCTGCATAAAATCAAATGTGTCTAAACTTGAAAGGAAGTTGTAACTCGGGACAGATTTTACACTCAGCTGAATGTTAATGTGTTTCACCAGCTCAGATAGTATCAAGGTAGGAATACGTTATAGTTTAAATCCAACACTAACCTCCTCACGGGTGTGTAGTCCTTCTTAGAATATGGTTGTCGTGGTGTATTGTTTCTAAAGGAGGGATAACTTGGAAAATGAGGAGGAGCAGAGGGGTTTCAACCTGCTCTATGATCTTACCAGGGCTGTACCCATCACAGATTACATCTCTCAGAAATGTATGATGACGTTCTTGCTCAGTTTGTTGAGGGATAATTTCAGAAATACAGCAATATAGTACCAGTATCTCATGTTGCAAATTTTACTGGTTAATATCACTGCTGTTTTACACATCTATTATAAGATCTTGATATAAGTTACAGACATTTTTATTACTGTAATTTGATCTATGGCAGTTAACAAAAATTATTTCCTGCCGTTTGTTTGGAGACATTCTGGCACATGAGACATGGATATTGGTTTAATAATGTTAAAATGGTATATGTGTGGCATTTTTTGCTTAGTTTGGCAAATTAAGTTGCACCTTGTATCTTGGGGATGCAACCAAACTAAGACACAACCTAAGTTATAACTTAAAGAATTTATGTATAGCTGGGGCAACAGGCTACTGATCATCCCTTTATACTGTTGTGTAGGCTATTAAAGAGAGACCAAAAAGGGGAAAACAACACAGTAGGAACCTTCTATCAAACAGGAGTTGAAATCATTTATGTAAACGATAGAGCTGGTTTATTCACAAAGACACATCATGGGGGTTTCACTGTAATTTCTGTAATACCAAGTGCAATTTAAAAGCTTCAGTATATATCAATAGGACATGCAAAACTGTCCCTTCAATAAAGCAATTTATCATTCTGATGCTGTTAACTACAGTATAGTATTAGGGCATCAGAAAAAGAAATTCTTAAAGTTTGAAAAGTGAATTCTGAGGAAAAAGTCAGAACTCTGATATAAAAGACAGTTATGATTTTAATCTAAGAAATTTTAATTGAATCTCTTTTATCATAGACTTAAAAAAAAATGTCAACTCCTTTTTTTTCAGTGGCCCTAATCCCTTTCTGTAGCAAACAAATTTGATCTTAACTCAGACTGCATCACATTCAAACCATCACTATGATACAAGAACTCCAAAAACAGACCTGCTGAACGTCACCATCCACTGATTCCTCAAACTCCTCAGGGCTCTCCGTCTCCCCCTGTAGTCCAGAGTGGGTGGAGCTGCTGTCCGTGGTGTTAAGGTTGAAGCTGCGCAGGCTGCTGCTGCCACTGCCTGACACAAACAGGCTGATATCATCAAAGTCCTCGTCAACCATTACAGGTTGTGTCTGCTGCTGCTGCTGCTCTTTGACCATCTGACTGGCCCTTATGGAGTCCCTCAGAGGGTTATACGGCTTCAGGAAGGTGGAGTAGACGTAGCCCTGTTGACCTAAATATGACACAGATGGACAGTCTGTGAAGAGGCTTGACCTTTAGGTTTTTTCACGGTTTAAACAAATAAGTTACAATAAAACTGTTTTTATAAAAACATTTTAAATGTGTTACTACATGGGATTGCACACCTTGCATCCTAGGACTGTAAGCATGGACCAGAACAATGTTTAGTCCATGTATGCCAACCAGAAAGGTGTTAATATGAGCCAACATAGTGTTGATAACAGCCCCAGAATGAACAACAACTTCCTGAGAATGCTTGTAATCCCAGAGGAAAAGACAAGACTGTGAAGAATGCTCTCCACACCAAGAAACATACACACACATTTTTTTCCTACAGCTCGTAAAAAAAGAACTTGTTATTGCAGAGAACAGAGAGGCTCACAAGCAAGTGGCGTCTCTACGTCCTTGTTTCCGTATACCCATAGGGAGAAGCTTTGTACTCTAAGTAACGCTGCTTACAGCGCGCTGCAGTTTGTTCCAAACAAGACACTGGGATCTCAGGTGCTTCTGCAAGGCGTGGAGTGGAGGTGGAGACAAGCTTTCTTGGCCCTGTTGAGAGGCAACCATCTCCAGAGACGGGCGAAAAGGTACCAGCAACCATGACATCACAAGAGCTCCTGAGACTGATTCTTGTGTGCTGACTTGTGGTTGAAGGAAAAGTAAAGTTTGCTGCATATTCACAGCCCCAGTCGTCTAATAGATGCAGGTGTATTCGCTGAGGAATATGCATAAAAGGAGTTGTACACCTGCAGATCACCTAATGTGACAACTTCATTCACCTTGTGTATCTTAATAATGCATCACACATACACACACTTACCTCCAGTGTGAACCAGCCAGCGGCTGCTGCTGCCCAGTGGGTCTGTATCCTCCAGCAGAGCCACCAGCTCCCCCTCCAGCAGGCTGAGGTCCTGCTCTTGGCAGCCATTGCACTTCCTCTTCAGCTGGTACAGACGGCTCAGTGGGTGTTTAGCCAGCAGCCGGGCGCGCTCCTCCTCAGTTTGATGCTGCACCTCTGGCACCTGAGGGTGGCCACAGAAAGGAGAGTCAGTTGGTTTGTCTGCTGTGTGGAAATATGTTGGTGGTTGGAACTGTGCAATAGTATTTACAGGGAGTATGAGTGTAATTCTACTTGCATGTCCACGCACAAGCACACTGTTTTTGCACTTGTATAGGAGTGTATGACTATGTGCTCACTTACACACATGTACCTGCACAACTATATTCCAAGAGGACAAAAACCCAGGGCAGCTTTTGATTGCCAAGTGTCTGGCCTGTCACTAACTAACTAACTAACTGTGGCTTCTTCTGACAAGACTTATAGCCTCTGATTTATGACTTGGATTTAGTTATAAAAAATAATTATTAAAGTGGGTACTAGAATAGACTTCGATTTTAACTTACTGTCAAAGAAGAGTTCACATTAATGACATGGATTGGAAAAGGACATATTTAAGGCAATAATTTCATGATAGACAAGTACATTTTATTGTATATTAATTTTCTTAACACGAGGCAAACTGATACTTAATGAAATTTAATTGATTTCCATTTTCTGACTCTTTCTAACAGATTTATTGTTTTGTACCTAAACCCCAATTTTAAAGATATTTTTGTTTATAACATAGTTGTAATTGTCTCCCCCCAAAAATCTGTTATTTTTTATCTCAGTATCAGTCATCATACTATCCTTATGATGCAATAAAATGCAATGTATAGGACACAATGTAATATGAATGGAGATATAATAGCTATAATAGTGTATAATACAATGTGGTATGATACTATACAATATTATGGGATAAGATACAATGCAATCTGATAATAATGCCATACGATGTTATAAGATATGTAGTGATATATATTGTTGCAATGCAATACAATACTTTGCAATACAACATGATGCGCTGTGATAATATGTGGTACAATGCTATTCAATATGATGATATATAGTAGGATAATATCACATAATATGTTGCGATATGATACAATATGATTCAAAATGATACAATATAAAATCATGCAATACAAAACAACACAATACCATGGGATACAATATGGATATTTACTGTTTTTGATTTTTTATGTGTTATTTTTTTGTTTTTATATGCATTTGTTAACAGGGGTTGTTTAAATGGGCTATAGAAATGAACATTTATTGAGCTGAGTTGAGATACAAAAATTCAAGATACACTCTGTTCCTTTTGAAAATGTGTCTGTGACTCCACTATTGCTCACACTTCTGCCTCTGTAGCATTTCACCTGATATTAACTTTGTGAGATGCAACCTCAAAAATGTAGTAATTTTCAAATTCTTACCATTGTTTTCTTGTCTCTTTGTCTCTCAAAGCTGACTTTTCGCTCCATTAGCTTCTGCGCATTATCCTTAACAAAAGCCAGATTGTTCAGCTGTTCCATGATGCTGTTCTGTACTTCAGCAATGTTTGACAAAGGAGCCTGAAAGACAAAAATAGAACTTTGCAGTTTCAATATCAAACAGACCAAAAATAGCCTGTACCTTCTGATGTGATTTATCAGTGGGAGTCTTACTGGTAGCTGCTGTACAGATGGGGCACTAAGTAGTATTTTATCCATCAGCCTTCTAAGCAGGGCCACAAAATACACCACACAGTTAGTGAGGATTGTATAAGAAGCCATGTTGAACCTCTCCAACTCCTCCACAAGCAAGGCGTTAAGAGCTTCATAGTCCCTCCTGGCTGGACCTGGCGGCTCTTCTGACACCAGTGAAGGAGAGGAAGAGGAGGTGGAAGACGAGGACGAGGATGAGAATGAGGATGAGCGCTCAAGGCGGCTGCAGTAATCCAGTAATTTGTCATAACGCTTCTGGATGAGCTTCTGTGGGGCTGTGAACATGCCCTGCAGGGAGAGGAGGGGGGCGAGGACCAGGCGCTCCATACTGTCTTTCTAAGAGACGACAGGCGATGAGAAGAGAAAATCAGTAATAGTCCATCTAAGCATTTTTTATTTTAAAGGGGTACATAAATATAGATTATCAATAATTCTTCCGATATAATTTGGTATGCAGGGAAAACAGTGAACATGCTTCACATGTTTAAAGCATCACAACAACAACAACAATGCTGCTGCAAATAATTTGCATGCAAACAAATGAAAGTGATGACATAATATAGCTCAAAAAAGAGCTTAGCAACATTACAGAGTTCAGCTGTTTATAATATCAAAGTGTGAAGCAGGTTATCAGTAGTACAATACACAAATATTAGTTTTTATAAGTTCAATTATATTTTCAGGTTTGATTATAGCAGACCAAATTGAATCCTTGTAATACAATCAAACTAACAAGATTACATAGTGTGCTGACTGTAAGCTTTTCCTCTATACATCTTGAAGTAGCAAAGGTGTGCCACAAGGCTCAGTCTTTGGTCTGTTTCTTTACATAAACAGTATTATGTATCCATTACAAAGTTTCATTTATGTGCTGATGAACCTGCTATTCTCCGTTCATTGCTTCATACTAAGCAGCAAGATTCTCAGCTGGGTTTTCATTTCAGTTTTAAAAATGAGATTTTTTTTTGTCTTATTTTGCAATTAAATGTGTTGTTGCTGCTAGTTTTCTGCCTCTGGATTATGGTGATCCTTCATGTATGCACTGTTCTACTTTATGCTTTGAGTCTTTGGATATTGATTATCATGAAGTATTGAAATTAATCACATCTTTCAAGGCACTATCTAGTAATTGTACTCATGTACTCTGTATGTTCATGCTGGTTGGTCTTCACTGACAACTTGGAGACTTAATCACTGGTATATATTCATTTGTAAGGCTACACTAAATCTCAAACAAGAGCTGGAAGCTACAGTCTTCAGCTGGTAACCCAGTCACAAAAAACACTTATGCTTTCTGTCCTCAAAGCAGGTCTTTAAATTGGTAAATAATAATAATAATAATAATAATAATAATAATAATAATAATAATAAATAAATAAAATAAAAAAATGATAATAATAATAATAACGTAAAAATTCAGACACGCACACGCTGCTCCTGCAGTTTGCAATCTGCCACAAAACATGGGTCCAGGGGAACAGGTGTCTTAAACTTTTTCAAGAGTTGATTGGTGTTTTTAGAGGACAATGAATCAGGCTGTAGACACTTGACTGCAGACTTTCTGCACTGTGACCCTAAAATGTTTGGTTGATATGAGTTGTTCTATGAATAGATCTTTTGCATGCAAGATCAACTCTGTCCCTCCCCCGATGAAAAGCAAAAATACTGTATGTCATCCAGCAGTTGCATTTTTAATCTCTATGCTTAATAATCAGAAAAGTCTCTGAGTCAAACTTTAATCTGCTTCATCAACCATGATTGTCTCATGCTGTGTAGTGGACTGCACCAACAAAGCTGTAAATGTAAGCAATGAATATCTGCTCTTAGTTTTAGGAGGAGGTGTTTTATTTTTCAAAAAGGTTATTGATGAGACAATGCTTACGCTACCAACCCCCGGTGTGATTCTATATACTATCAACTAAAAATACCTCTTTGTTTATTTTTCTACTTAATACATGCTTGCACTTGTGAAAGAGGTACTGGCAAGGACAGCTACGAGGCCTTTGTACGGTTTAAAGACCTATATTTTGCCTTAACTTAGGTTTATGTATTCAATTTAAATGACTTCGAAAGTATGTTCACAATCACGTTCAATAACCCTTGTTTTTATATGCTAAGTACCCCTAGAGCTCCTGCCCTTTTAAGACCCCCTAGCCCACATGGGGCCAGTCCGGACTGATTGGTTTACAGGTCTACTCATTTTAAGGTCTCTGCTCTGCACTGGACAATGTTAGGCCCTGTTTACACGGAGACGCTCTCACCTGAAACGCAAAGATTTTTCTTAGCGTCTTCAAAAACGATCTGCGTACAGACGGAGACTCGAGAACGACTGAAAACGCTGTACCGTGCATGCCAGTCCAGTAGATGGCGATGTAGGTTTGCAGAGAAACAGCACTGTCACAACGCAGGAGTTTCTTGTCTGGACATCAAATCTGTCAGGACAACAAATCTGTCTGGATAACAAACCGAGCACGGTAAGCATCACACATGTTACTCGGTAGACAGCCGAACCTGTTGTTCCCAGTATTGACCAATCCTGAGAAATACCGGAAGTTGACAAGCCGCCATTACTGCGGTGGTCAAGTCCTGTGACTAGCATACATCTGAATGAGAGTGATCAGCAGAATAAACAAAAATCAAAGTTTTTTTTTTTGTTTTATCACTGTAAAAAAAAACAGCCTCTCAGCTCTCTTTGTGTAACTATCAGGTAGCGATACTCTTTCCTGTTTAGTGTCAAAGTTATTGAAATACGTAAGCAGCACATGGCTAATTGAATATTCATGAGATGAACACGGAGTTGGAGCTGGTGGTTAGCATGCTGAAGGCTATCCAGGCCCACAGCAGTGAAGACGTAAATCTGATGGAGGGAAAAACAACAAAAGGACAGCACTTAACTACCAACAAACGGAGGACAACACTTTACTATTACTGAACCAGAGGACCCATTTTTCACGGCTGGATGTTAAAGTTTAAGGTAAACAGCGGCTGCAGCTGAATTCATCAGGTTATGAAGAGCAGAATCGTCAATGGGTGAGCAACATAATGTTGCTCAATGGGTGAGCAACATAGTTAATTTAAAATGCAGAGTTTGTGTTGGTGTTTTGAAGGATATGTGGCTGTGAGCTGCTAATAAGCTGTGGACTACTTGGGAGTTTACTGAAGCTACTGGTTGCTTAATGTGTGAAATGAAACAAAAGACAGATAAGAAGCAGATTGTCAAACTAAAGGATCTATTCTATCCAACTTGCAAGCAAATAGATGGAATTATGACTTTTTTCAGTCATTTTAGGGTTCTGGTCATGTGTAATCTGTTCAAAGATGGCTGTAGAAACAGGATGGTCAGCTCGGGCTGAGGTTGGGTTCGGTTTATCGTCTTGAACTCAGGTGAACTTTGTACTGAAATATGTGGCTCCAGCCTTGCTCTTGTGAGACATGATACTGGATCAGTGTTTGTGTTTCTGTCTGTTTTGTTGCTGTTGTACGCTGCTTATGCTCGATAGTTCTTTTTGACCGAATTCTGGAGGTTGGTCAGCTACAAGAGTCTAGCGTGAACTCTTAACCAAAATTAACATTTTTTACGTTATTTTTTAAATAAATAATTGACGCGAGTTAAATCCTTAATCTAAAGTCAGACACCTGCTCAGACAGCAGGTGGGAGTAGACACGCTGTTCCACCGCAGTAATGGCAGCCGCTTGTAATGGCGGCGCCCACAAATCAGCCGTAGGATTGGTGGATGCGCGCGCAGCCTTCATGTGAAAGAGTGCTACGCATGCGTAGACGTCAGCGTTCCTGTTTCCATGGGGCCGGGTGGCGATGTGTTTTGAAAACTCTCCACCTTGGACCCTGGTTTCAAAAGTTTGCGGATTCAAGCACTCCGGGCACTGGTCTCATGTAAACGGGAGGCTAAAACGCAATCAAAACTCTTCGGATTTGGCCGAAAACGGAGTCGTGGGCCTTAAACTGACAATGATGCAATGGTAGGATGCCACACTCATTGGTCTATTGAGGGAATCCAGGAGAACAAGACTTTTTAGGCAGCTACTGGTGCCATGGAGAGTCCTGACACCACAGACTTTTTGTTGTGTTCACTGAAGTGCTCTATCACATGGAGGAGACATGTTAACTATATAAAGGGACAAATAAAACTCAAAAAGCATAATATGAGCTCTTTTACAAGCTGTTAAAACAGATAAAGTACCTTGCAAATATCACTTTCTGTATTTTTTTCGATTTAATACATGCCCGATAAGCATATTAGAAAATTTTAATGAATCACTTAGTACTTTTACGGCTCAAATATATGCATTAGGAGTATTATTGGTTAGGATGCATTTGGTTGGAATTGGTGGCACCATCCACTGAAGTGAGAAACTTCATAATAATCACATGTCTGCAAAAGGTCAGGAAAAGAAGAGAAGAGAGTTATTGAGGGAAAGAGGAGTTGGAGGCTTAATTTAATAGAGGGACGACAGAGAACGGCAGGCAGAGAGACAGAAAGGTGCTTTACACTTAAAGGGTGGATGTTAGGTCATGTAAGGACAGGACACCAAAGCATGGACAGACAAATAAAAAAGATTTATGGAGGAAACAGAAGCACTAAAAGGTGGACGATGAAAGTGAGCCAAAAAACTACTAACAGTTTTGGTATAAACAACAGCAGCCAGACTTACAAAGTGCTTGTATGGGTCATTTCCATTATTATGTGATGAGCCATTTGTGCCATTTCTGTTTGTGTCCTTGACAATGTTCTCCATGTCCTGCACATTCTGAACGGCTACAGACACCATCTCCTGCAAAAACAGACAGAAGATGAAGAGAAAAATGACCCATAAAGACTGACAGATTGTGTTAAATACTTAAAAACATAAAACACACATATACAAAACATTACCTGAATTTGCAGCAGGTAACATTGAACATTCTTGACAAGCTGTCTCACAGCCTTCTCCAGACTCCTGAACA
This sequence comes from Cetoscarus ocellatus, assembly GCA_037902135.1. Classification (NCBI taxonomy): domain Eukaryota; kingdom Metazoa; phylum Chordata; class Actinopteri; order Labriformes; family Labridae; genus Cetoscarus; species Cetoscarus ocellatus. The sequence goes on along the minus strand of JBAMNC010000871.1, from coordinate 1,065,249 downwards.
GCTTCTCCTCTCGATCAAAGATTTCATCCCTCACCTACATAAAAAAAAGTTCAGACATGGGGCATTAATAGTAGTGAAACACCTGCTGGAAATTGATGTTAGACCAACTCCATTAAATAAGACAAAACCAACATGCACGGTGGGATAACAACAAGGTATGGCCCTCAGTTTCAATTTAAGTGTTTTACCTGTGGTTCAACTCCGGTGAGGATCTTAAGAAAGCCAGCAAATCTGTCCCCTTTCTTCCGGATGGAGTGGATGTTGAACTTGTGCAGTTTCCCCCTCAAAGTGCCTTCATCCTCCACCCGCTTATACTTCATGACTAAGATTGAACAGGAACACAGGTTGACTAGCATTTTCATCTCATCAGGTTTTATCAATTTTTGTTACTTCACCTTTGCATTTAAACGATGAATAAAAAATATCATGCTGCATCCCCAACTCTTGTACCCCCCTTTATTTTTACTCCTAAGTTTTATTCAATGTCCCCTGTTTTCACACCTTTTTTAATTAATTGATTCAAAGCTAATAGAGAAAAATGTATTTTTGTGAAATAAACTACGTAAAAGTTTGTTCACAACCACTAATGTTTTAAAAAAATAACCTCTAGAATATACCGAGTACCCCTGAGCCAGCTGTATTCTCAGTCTGGGATGCTATGAAAGAGCTCCTGCCCCTTAGAGACTCCCCCACCCCCTTTTTTTCATCTTATATTTTTTTCCCCCTAATAGGTTTTATTCAGTGTCCCCTGATTTTTCTCCCTTTAATTTTTTTTTTAAATAAAAAATCATAAAGATGAATATTATTTTGCCAAAGAAACTGTGACTTTATCTATGGAATTATTTTTTTGAAAAAATAAAGTAAAGTAAAAAAGAAGAAAATCATGCTGTGTCCTGAACGCTTGTACGCCCTCTTTTAACTCTTATATTTTTTCGCCTAATATGTTTTATTCAATCTCCCCTGATTTCACTTCTTTTTACATTTATTGATGTAAATTCATGGAGGGGAAATTATTTTTTTTTGTGTAAAGGACTGATAATGTTTGTATGGAATTATTTGTTTATAAAATAAAGTATAAAGAAACAGACAGAAAATCATGCTGTAATTAATGTGATGATCTCAAGATGTCATGGGACGGCTTTCTTTTCTTGACATGGTTGAAACACAGTAAATAGTTGCTAGATTAACTGCACCTGCTAAATGTTGGTCTACTAAACACTGGTCTATTAGAAATTTCTTAAATATGTAAACCTATCTCAGGCCCTTGGATTTTTTTCTATTATTTTATTATTATTTTCTTCTTTTGTTACCTTGTTTATACTGGCTGTGTCTGTTAAAATCTTGTTAATGTTGTGTTAAAATACTATTTAAATCATGTTTAATAAAAGCTTTAATTACAAAAACAAAATAATGCTGTAAATGAAAAATGATCAATATTATACAATTGAAATTATTAATTTTGCTTCTCCTTTTATCAGTTCACATCATTTTTTAACAATTTTCCATCAAATTGATCAAGTCCTTTAACTTATCACAGCATTTTCAATATAAAATGTACGCTTAAAAGAATAATATAATAGAATTTTTGACACAACAAAAAGAGGAACTTCTGTTGTTTTGCATTATCTACAGACCAATTCAGCCAAATTTGACCAAATAACGTGATTTTTTTTTTTTTTACAGTGTACCACATTACCAACCAGCCACTAGACAGCAGCTACTTAAACCAACATTAAGAACACAAACAGTTTCTGTTAATGTGGAGGAAAACAGGGGGGAAAAGTGGACAGAGAAGAGGAGGATAACCAGATTACAGTGTGAGTAAACTTCCTAAGATGAATGGATAAGTTAAATAAAAGTGTTTGTGCCAGGAACCACGGCTAAAACCGCTAAGAGCTACAAGCCAGCATGTTGCGTCTGCAGTGAAAAGTGAGGTGCGAACAAACTTTAACACAACAAAGTATTTAAGTGAAGTGCAACTATGGTTCTTCCTTCAGCTACAGAAGTTTCTTAATGCATTTATGTTGACTTCTGTTTACTTGCTATATATTTTTAACAAGGGTAAGGGACTATATAAATTGCTCTATATGTGTTAATTAATGAAAACAAATAAAATCTAACCTAATTATTGAATATCATATGCATTAACTCCATCTTCTGCACTGTTTCTTTGATTTTCCTAGAAATCAATTGTACTATAAAACTTCTCTACAGCTCCTTCAGTGACAATGCCCCAGCCTTTGTTCACCATGTATCAGTGTGAATTAAGTCTCACCAATGTCCTTTCGCCTCTTGAACTCATTGATGTTGACATTGATGATCTTAGCAGCAGTAAATGCCTCCTGCAGGGGCTGGTGGTCCGGGTGGTTTTCAGGTGTAGCCTGCCACAGCTCTCTGAGAAGGAGAGGGTACTTCATGATCCTCTGGACTGGTTTGATGATCAGTGAGCCCATGTCCAGCAAGTTGGGTTTCCCTCTGTGTAGAAACATGTAACAAAAGTCAACATTGATTGCTCTGACTCGCAGAACAGATTATTATAGGCATGATATCAAATACACAACTCCTTCAGTTTAACAATGTTTAGGGACTTGTCTGTGACAGTTCATTTAAGATAAATGAGGGTTGAACAATATGGAACAAAAATATTATTGCAATAAGTTTAAGCTGAATGGGGATATAGTATACAGTGTATGTTTCAATATTTTTGGGGGAAGAAATAAGACAATGTGAGCTTTAAGTCAATCCATGGGCCCAATGAAGTGGTGCAGTAATGAGTCAAAAACATAGACGGGAGTCAGTATTTGGTACTTCCTGGTTCCCAGCCCCCCGGAGAAAGTGGTATTTAGACTGCCGGTTTCAGATAAGTGCCTAAATAAGGTTCACACGCACATGAGATTTTAGTGTTTAATGGAAAATATTGAAATGCATCTGATGTTGCCTGCTTTTGAATTTTTTGTTATGTGTTTATAAAAAACAGCTTCTAACTAATGGCTAACAAGGACTACAAACATGGCCGGGACCTGATGGCAAGCATTTCTGATTTTTTTTTTAACAATCAGTAATTCATACTCTATTGCCACAGTCACCAGGACCAACTTGATCAGGTCACTCGATTATAAGGAAACTCTGAAACAGGAGTAGCCTACTAAAAGCTTTTGACTGTCACCAATTACATTTAAGCTTAAAAAATCGCGACAAGTGGGTTCTCTTGTCAAGATTATTGCAAAGAAAAGAAGATGTAAGTTTCATAATTTTTTGTTCACTACAGAGCTTGTTAGCAGCAATGACCCAAAACAGTGAAAAATCCCACAGGGTTTTAGTGGGCTTGCAGTCGAGGGAACCAGCACAATGCTGACTCCTGCATTGGCCTACAAAAACACATCATCCCTGCACCAGTCTACGCCTTGACATGCAGGATTTTTTTAGCTCCAGCCAGCTGCACACTGTCCATGTGCTTAGAATGTGACACAAAAAGAGACTCTTGTTTGTGAACAAGTTCCTCAATAAAATGCTCCTTATAAAGCAATTTATGATGATTCCTCATTCGCATCAACATTTTGAATAGATTACTTTTTGCTCAGTATATAAACATTATTACCTTGTATTTTGTAAGGAAAAAAATAAAGGACTTACTCCTGGTCATAGATTTTCCTGTAATAAAAAAAAAGAAAACATAATTACCCTATTTGTATTATGCAGAAAACAATACTTTGATATTTCAGCTGGTTTATAGTTTAAGAATGATTTCTATACAATATAGAGGATTTGACTTACTTTAGAGCTAATACACAAGTGGTGAAATGTTTCTTTATTTCTTCATCTTTCTCGTAGGATTTTAGTGACGTGTTTGCATCATCATGGTGGTAACAGTAAATCTTATATACATCTTCTAAAGCTGCCTTTGCCTGTATAAATACATCCCCTGCAGAAAAAAAGGACACAAAATCATTCATTAGATAATAACCAGGGCTGTTAAAGTGAGACAATATAAACCAGAGTTTCATAAAGTAGAGTTACCAATAACAACAGCCTCTGGATCAGGCTCTGCCATGGCCTCATGCAGTCTGTGAAGGAGAGCTGCAGAAACCTCACACACTGTCTCCATGTTGGTGAACAGCCTGTCTACATCCACAGCCTAAACAAGGAGAGAATATATTTTAGTATGCTGGATATTTTCAAAAATGTCCCTGCTAATATTAATGAAATATCCTTGATTCTGATTTTTGACAAATATATACCTGTACATTTCTTAAAGGCTGGACCACCTCTCTGATGCACAGCTCCAGGTCGAGGAGGAAGTCCTTTTCAGTCTGCACAAGCTCATTGATAACCTTTGCCCTGCGGTTCATCTTCCTCAACCGGAGCTCCTCTGGATCCAGTGCAGGTGAGGGCGGTGTGGACAGGTCATGTGGTGTCATTTTCTCTGAGAAAGATGAAGAGGGTCAGTTATTTTAAGGCAGGATAGTGCTGGAAAATGCATCACTTTGTTTCCAAAAGGCATATAGAGTTGGACTATATCAATGTAGTTTGCTGGCATGTTGGTAAGAAAGCAAGCAATGAGACTGATGCTCAGTAAAAAAACAACAGCAAAAATATGCATTAATATGCTCATGGCCACGACAATCAATTTAAAATATATATGTCTAAATGTGGAATTATTGTTTTATTATTTCCATTTAGGAGCCTTTTTTATGATTACTAAAGATCAAATAATTTGATCCCTATTTGATGCCATGGCAACAACAATGTTAGCCCTTGTAATATTTTATTTTTCATTACAGAAAATTGCCATGCTAGGTAAACTATAAAAATTTGTAGGCAAAATCCTGCATTATTTCACTGACCTCAGCCCATCACCAAGCCCATCCAGTTTTCCAAATGTTACCTACCAACTTGTGCCATTCAGACACTGAGTTCCCTCTTCAAATTAAAGAGATCACAGATGGTCCTTAAGGTTCTGCACATTTGATAATGCTAATCATCAAAATAATGGATATTTTATAATTTTTGACACATGGTTCAAAAATATAGACATTTGGACACCCTCAGTATATGGAAATGTTGTATTTTTAGTTTGTTTAAGACAAAGTTTTGTACTTTACCTGCACTTGTTGATTATAAAATACTCAACAAAAAATTACCAGTTTTGTTTTTGACATAGTTATGTTTTAGTTGCTTTCATATCAGACAAGTATCAGTATTTTTTTTATTTGTACAAGCCTATTAACAAAGTTGAAAAGTTATTTGTGTACAAAAAGAAATAAAATGCAAGATATACTGTAAAAGTGATGAAAAAAGTAGCACTTCTGATTCGCCACCAATATCTAATCATTTTTAAGTTGGGCCATTACCAACATCTCCTGAAAATTCAGCAAAATCTGTCCAGTAGTTTTTGCGTAATCTTGCTAACAAACAGACAGACAAACAAACATTCACCGGCAAAAACATAACCTGCTTGACGGAGGTAAAAAATCTGGATTCATATATTGTGCAGTGTGTGTTGCCATGGTGGCACAGCAGTGCAGCAGGTTAGTGCTGATGCTTCACAGCAAGAATGTCTCTGGTTTGACTTCCTGTAACAGTGAGGACTTGTCTATGAAAGATTGCATGTTCTCCTGGTTACAGGGCTTGCATGGGTTTTCTCCAGATATGCTGGTTTCCACCACAGACCAAAATATGCTCACTACTTTAAATGGTGTCTTTAAAATTGCTGGTCCCCCTCCTCTCGTCAAATGCCAGCTGGTTAGATCAGCTCCAGTAGATTAGAGGTATAGATGATGGATGGATAGATGTGCATTTCCATTCAGTCAAAAAATATTGAGGTGTGCCTTTTGGTCTGCATTGTCCAGCCCTAAAGCATAGGCTCAGGTGTGAGTTTATTTAGTGGTGAGGTACACTTGGTGCACTGTGGAAATAACATCTTCTAATTAGCCTAATGAGTCATGAAGGTTCTACAAGGACACAGAAAGCTAATGATGATTAATACCGTAGTCTCTACAGTTTTTTTGCCAGTATTTTAAGCCATCTGCAGCACATGTAAATTTTCTTAAATGTTGGATAACACCCAGGCCCTGTGGGTTTCTACATGCTTGGAAGAACCTACATCTCTCCTCTCCTCAGCCATTTAAATCACCGTATTTCATGGAGATCTAATTATTTTGACTGGAGCGCCAAAAGGCCTCACTTAACATGCCAGTCAGGCTCGCATCTTTTTTTTTTTTTTTTTGCTCTGCTGTCTAATCAGTTTGTGGCTGCTCTGTGCTCTGTGCTTTGCATGGCAGGCAGGAGTGTCTGCTCAGGGAAGAGGGATGCTTCCTCGCTGCCTAATCGACGCTACACACCACTTCCCTCTCAAGGGTGAGGTAGGGGAGGGAGGGAGATGGAGAGCTGGAAGGCCCGTGTCGGGTTACGGGACTAATCGTGCTGCTGATGTAATGCTTCAGCGTGCTCAGGCATTCCATCTGCTCTGACTGCTCCGAGTGTGTGTGTCTGCCTGTGTGAGTGTGTTGAGCGCATAAAATCATGAACACACACACATTCAGTCAAACAGGTTCACATAGGAACACACTTCCATGTGTGCAGATACAGATAGACGTACCACACCTTCCTCATCTTGTCATCTGATTATTTACACACACACACGAAAACACGCATGTATGAAGCATATGAAAGAGATTATTAAGTTGAGCTAAAAGATTTGTACGAAGTTGGGATGTACATTTTTATCACCGTAATATTGGTATCTGCAGATCAGTGGTGCTCTCATGGTGTGCCTTGTGGCAAGTCAAGCTGTGCCTTGGGAATTTACTACCAATTAGTCCTTTCAGATGCATTATTTTTTTATTAAGCTGCAACATCTGTAACTTTGAACCATTTTAAAACCTTTAAAAGAACTCCTTTCACAGTCAAAAAACTAGAAGGTGGGAGATATACTATATTCTTTTTCTCTTTGTAAGATTTATAAGAACTCCTGGTTTTATAAAAAGCTATCTGTCAAGTTTTATTGTGTGCTGCCAAATTTTGTTTTTTTTTCCTTTATTTGTTTATTGTATAAGAGAGAGTGAAGTTTGTTGAATTTTCAGTAGAACTTCAAGACTTATCTTAGGTGAATTATTTTAACACCCTCATTCATTTTAATGTTGATACTAATGTCAGAGCTTTTAAGTCTGAACTTCAGCTAGTTTATATCTTTGGTCATACGTGTAATGTGTCTTTTTGTGTTTTTTTAAGGACTTTCTCACAATTGTATTAGTAAATTCTAGTTCATTTGTTTTTGTTGAATGAAAAAAAACTACATATGGGTATATACATATATACAGTATTGGCTAAAATAAGTGTAGAACTATCAGACTATCAGATACAGTCAAAAAAAAATCTAATGCAGTGGATCCTAGATCCAAGTAATACCAAAGCATTCAAACTAGAGGTGCTCCGTGAGCACCTGCCTCCTCCAAGGCATTTCCAGCATTGTTGGGCAAGTGATTGTCGAAAATGTGGAAAACTGCCATGCTGTGTTAACAAATCCTTGGAAGAAGTTATTTTACTCAAATCACCACTTAAATCTCATCACTTCTCTTTCCATAACCAAAATTCCCTGAAGATGTCATCAAAATTAGTTGTGAGCTTCTGAGTTGTTGCAAAAATACGGGAAAACTGCCCTATCTTGGAATGCCAACAAATTATTTACAAAATTCCCTTCTCTGCATCTGTATTCAGATCTTCACTAAATCTAATCCCTTTTTCCTTTAACCATGACCAACATCACCTGAAATTTTCAGTTCAATCTCTGATAAACATTTTGAATTATCTTTCTCACAGGCGTACAAACAGACAAACGGTAACAAAAACATAGCCTACTTGGTGGAGATAACTACTTATTTAGCTATGCCAAACACAACATTCAGATGAATATCCAGGTTAAAGTAAGATCAGTTGCATCCTTTAAAATAACATCTTAAAGACTTTGATACACTACAAAAGCAGTTATTTATGTTTTCTCTTCCTTGATGGAGGCATCATATGCAGAGGCTTTATATGCTCTCACATAGAGGGGACAGAACTAGCATTACATGACTAGTTTTACAGTAACCATCCTCTGACTTTGGATGGAGCCGATCAAACTGGCTCATGTGTTTCCAGCCAGTGTTCATTACATCCTCATGAATGCGGACATTGTGCAGATAGTGTTCACACATGGGTGATCCTCAGCAAAGATCTGATCACGTTCTGTAAGGAACAATGCTTTCATTTATACCAGAGATTTTTCCTCTTATCCCTGCAAGACTTTAATAAGCACCGGCTAAAAAACAGAATTACAGGCTGCATACATGAACAAACATTCGGTATATTAGATGAAGCTTTCAACTAAACTCCTGTAGGGCTGGGCAGGGATGGGGTTGCTAAGATTTGTTTTATTAATGCCATCATTGATGTGGCTTATCAAATGAATTTTTTATTTAATCCTTTATCAATTTCTGTGGATTTTTTATGTGGAAAAAATTGACAACTGCTTGAAACGCGCATGTTACTCCTGATATTTAATGTCGGGCTGCTTCAGAAGAGGCACACACACACTTGAATTGCTCAGACAGAAACTGCATGTTGCTGGCATCATTTTGTATTTGGAATGCTTTAATCTCCTGTCTGCCATGATAGCTTGCTTGATTTATTTGCTGATGTTCATGCTGACAGCCTCTTCCAAGAGCATAACATCACTGTTTTGCAAAGAACTCAGTGTAAGGCACTTATGCAGCCATTGTCAAGCAAAAAGTCAAACGATTTCGAATCCTTAAAGTAGCGAGAGCCCGTCCTTAACTTTAACCACTACTTGATTCCCATCTTTAGAGAAAGGTTTTATATATTTATCTCTGCATTTATTTCCTTCAAAGAAACATTGATTTATTTTTGCTATACCAGAGATATTAACTCTCATTTGACTCTAGTAAAAATACATTTATATTGATACCTGTTTGATGCCAGGGCAACAGAAAGAGAAGTCCTACACATTAACAATGGGTATTTTGCCTCTGTCAAAAATGTTATTATTTTTGCTGGTATTTGTCTGTCTATGAGCAAGACAATATGAAAGTTGACAACAGATTCTGGTGAAATTTTCAGGGAATGTTGGCCGAGTCTTTAGAGAGAGGCAATTAGATTTTGGGGGTGAACCAAATTTGGACACAGAGTATTTCTTAACATTGCAAAAATGTCCACATTTTCAGTAATAAATCAGCTGACAATTTCAGAACTGTCTTGGTGGAGGTTTGTGCTCTTGGGCCAATTCTGGTTTGGTATTTGATTGTCAGAAAAGGGTTTAGAAAAATCAACCCTTCAATGTCCAAATTAAACTGAATCATCTGCAACATTTCTGTACTTTGGATTATAAAGTTTGTATATACTCTTGGATACTAAATGTTTTAATGTGATAGAGTACGGAAACTTTATGTTGTTTAATAACAGTTTTAACTAAATGAAACACGGCAGTGTCTAAATCACATAAATACATTGGCATTATTTGGGCCAGTTTCAAGCAAAAGTCACTCCTCGTCAGTTTCACCCACAGTTGAAGTCTTGACAATATACAGTTTTTGTTTAAATTAGACAATGTGAAAGAATTTGCCAGCAATTTTGGTAATTAAAACAAATTAAATACTCCACATCAGGTATCTAGAATTTCTATATTTGTGGGAATTGTTTAATTGTTAGTACTGATAAAATGCCTTTAATAAAATATTCTATTTTATTATTATTTTATTTATTTTATTTATTCTAAATAAGTTATGGCTCCACATTTAAACTTAACATTTTAAACAGATTATCATGTGGTAAGTAAGAGTGATCAATATGAATTATGTAATCTTATCTTAAATGTAATTTAAAAAGTGGATCATAAACTGAACTTGTTTGGTCAAACAAAGTAAGAGTGGGCTGTTATACTGTTTGTGTAAATGACATGAGACTTTTCCTTCAGCACTTTTTAATTGTCTTGTCAATGCCTTGTAATTCTTAATCCAAAGCACAAGGTCATGAGTCCATTGAGTCTGAATGAGCTATGATAACAATCCCCTGTGCATTTATTACAGTGTTTTCATTAAGAATACATTTTCTGCTCTTGGTGGAGCCAGTATTTTACTATCAGTAATGATATTTTAAAGATGTATCAGTGTCATGTTTCAGAGTATCATGAAGTGTTACGTGTCTTCCAGTGTGCACAGAGACCCCCCAAGAATGAATGGAAACCTCCACCCGTGAGAAATGTCACCTTGATGAGTGATTAGGTGAGCTATCTTTGGTGGCTTGTTGCACAGAATTATACTTAAACCCCACTTTCAAACTTAGGTGGTCCTTTAAAGGTTTTTTTTAAGAATTTTAAGGTCCAAGGTCCAAAAATGTCACAAAAAGTCTGATTTTCACTCGTAAATAGAGTCTTAATTTTTTTTGCACATTGCCTGAGATAAATCAGATAAACCTACTCTGTCGTGTTAGCTATTTACTCATTCTTTAAGGTTAATCTATCTGTGGATTTGTTGATTAAGTAAAATTCACAGCAGTTAATGCAACATTTACAGCAGGTCTTATGTCAGCATTCATCAACATTCTATGGAAGTTACTGGAAGTTAATGGAAAAACATGCTTATGGAAATCTTGCTGTAAGCCATAAAAACTAAAGAGGAAGATAGGTGGTAACCAAAGCCATTCAGTCTCTTGTGAAAGCTGAAAAGGACATAGCTAAATGGTGCAAAATTTGTACTGTTTTCTCTTTGTTTATGTCTTCAAAATGTTATCAAAAGTCTTCAATTATGATGATCTAATTATCTTTCTGAATTATGTGCTAAACTTGATCCATCTGGTTATTTGAAGACTTCTACCTATTTGTGAATAAACAGTGTTGTACATATGTTTATTACCACAGAGTAACCATCAGCAGATTTTAACCTGTGCTGACTTTTTTGCCAAGCTTTTATTTAGTGAGATGTGGTTGCCAGCACAGGAGTTCCCATGAAAGTTGATACTGGGCTTTTGACTCATTGTGCAGCTCACTGAAAGTGATCCAACAGACGGCCTGTGACTGAATACAAGGCCTTTGTATCATGTGTCCCAATCAAGAAAAATGACATGTTTGTCTTCACCACACAACAATATGCAGTGTTTTTTTTTTTTGCAGATAATGGTGAGAATGAATATCTTGAAAAATGTGCTACAAGTGAAGAGGGTCCTAAAATGTCTTAAATGTTTTATGATAATAACGCTTTCCCTTCAAATTACTACAATAATTAGGCATTTTGTATTGACATACAAAATAAAATCTTCTCTGTTTTTCCTAATTAAAAGCTCCATTTCCTGGTGTGTTTGACTGTTTACATCATGTCTCAGGTATTCAGCAGGGATCAATTTAAGCTGAATCAGAAAATGAAAAATGTAATGTATGTTATATGATCAGTCACAGCTCTTTTTCTCTCCCCTGTGGAGACGCTCAGATCTGAGAGGCCAGGGAGGCCACGGAGGTTGTAATAATGGTCTCTGTGCTGATTGGCTGCCCAAATAATTCATGGCATCTGCAGAAAATACACATGTAGGCTGTATCACTGTAACATAATGAACCCCAGAAAGTATAAAAGGTTTTCAGGGGCATGCTCTTTAAAGAGGCAGAGACATTTCTCTGTGGACTGAGAGTTTTGTAAAAGGTGTCATATTCTTCTGCTCCCCAGGCCCCTTTGAACAACATCAAACATTGTGATGGGACCTTTAACAAGATAATTATCACAGAAATCTGAAAGACATTTTTTGAATAATAAACTTCTGCTTTGTTTTTATGAGTGGATCGTCACCGTGAAGTATACGTGCTAATGCAGGTTGTTCAGGGAAGCAATTCTAGACCCAACTGTTGTCAACTGTGACTTTGACCCAGTTTTATTTTTGTTTGGCTGTGACACATTGGAGCTGTGCCTTTAACAGACACAGTCTCTGTTTGTGTGAATTTGTCTTTCAGAGGGAACCAAAACACTTCACTGCTGTTCAGACACTAAACAGCTGTTTTCTGAATTAATCAGAATATCACAGTTTTTTTCCTCATGAAAACAAATAATGTAATTTCAAGATAACTAATTTTGTCTCAATAAACAGAGCAAAACTCAATTAAAAAAAACTCATTTCAGAATTCAAAGGTAATCATCATGTTAATTCAGAAAAAACAGAGCAGTGGACATTTTTTCACAAAAACGAACCATGTAAGTCGGAGATAATCATTTTTTTCGTTTAGAAACAGGGCATTTTTATTTCAATGTAGAAAAATCTCAGAATTTGAAGATAATTAACTTGTAATTAAAAAAAAATGTTTTTTTTTTTTCCTCCAAGAAGCGATTTTTTTTTTCCCCCCAAGAAGCGATTTTTTTTCCCCAAGATGAAATCTTGACAATTGTCTTGTTAATTCAGAAAAAAACTGAGCATTTTTTTATGAATGATTGTCACAGAAGTTGCTGATAGTTATCCTATTACTTCAGAAAAAAACATGACAGTAGGGCTGAACGAGATTAGAAAAAGATCTAATTGCGATTTCATTCAATTCACGATTTTCTTCAAAACAAGCTTCAGTGTAATATTGTATGTGTTTACGGTATGGACAACAGTAAGGACATCAATGATCAAAAGCAAATAACACATTATTCATCATCCAATATATTGATGATAAATGATCTGTTTTTAATATTTAAGGGATACTCTAGCTTCCACCCCTAAACAGAGGCTTTGTGTTGCTGACCTGCTTACCAGCACTTCTGTAAATGCAAATTGTCTGCAAAGTTGTAAAATAGTTGACACAACAGATCCTGGGTCAGTCAGGAGCACTGCAGAAATTTTAGCTTTGGCAATCACAATATTACGTTGCCTAAAATTGCAATTTTGATCTGAAAACAATAAATCTTTCAGCCCTACTTTGCGGAATTTTGCTCATATGAATGCAGCACATTTTTATACTTCTGAATGAGAAATCAAGGATTATTTTAATTCTTAACTATCAAAAAGTCTGAGAAAATCATTGAAAAGGGCTTATGTACCTAAACAATACAATCCTTCATCCTGTTTATTGGATGATTAATGGATGGAAACAGGAATATTTGCTTTCTCTTTGCCCCTTTATGCGAGTAATATGCTGATAAATCATTGACAGAGCTATTTTCTATATCTACTGTAAATAACCCTACATACTGATGTCACGTGGATCTGTGGCTCGACCAACCTGTCTTACCAGCATATGAGAACTGACGGCTGAGCAGCCACTCACATGTTTCCTCTTTCAGTGAAGTCATCGTTTCTGTCAATATTTGCAAGGGTAATACCACAGCAAATATGTAAGAGTGCTCGTCAGGTGTGAGGCTGAAGTCAAACAGGGCGGCGATGGTGGTGGGGATTTGGTTTACTGAAAACACACCAGTGTTTTTTTTGACAACCCTGCCTGCCATGATGCAAGCTGGTCCAGAAAATAGAAAGTACAAAGGAGTAGAGAGTGTCTTCAGGGTAAACAAAGCAACAGCTGATATGGCCAGTCTGTGTGTTTGTGTGTAATGAAGCCATCTTATCAGAACTACACCAATTGATAGGTGTAGGCTAAACCTTTCTATTTCAATCAAGGTTCCACTCACATCTGTGGCTGCAGATATGTGCTCCATTCACAGAGCAGGAACAAGTGTCACAGGAAATCCTTTATACTTCATAGTAACTAGTGCTGACACAGTGATGGAAGTCATTTTGCCTGAAGTGCAGCATTCCCAGTCACTGACTTCACTCTTAGGACAGGTGAGGCCAGTTTTCTCTGAAAGTGGACATGAGCTTATGAAAGACTAAGTCAGCAGCATTGATGAGGTAACACTGAGGGTTTTGTGTTTTTTCACAGAAGTGCTTCTCCCATCAAACTTGTTCTCACTTTCTAGGTCAAACACTATTGATTGTTACAATTTAAACATTAACTGATGATAGAGCAAACTAGTGCAGGTTAATTAAACATGTTTAAAGTTTCTACACATTTTTTGCTTTCAAGATGACAGAGAGAAACAATTATTGTGGTTGATGCTGTGTTGCACTCATTTTATTTTGTAGGTTTTGCCATGTGCGTTTAATGTCCTAGTATAGTAGAAGTTGTATAGTTGACTTCCCTTGAATTATGTCATATGTAAGTCAGATAAGTCATATTTACATTCCCAAAGATGTATGAAAACCAAATATATATATATATATATATATATATATATATATATATATATATATATATATATATATAATATATATATATATATGTATATACATATATACCTATTTATATACATACATTCCCATGTTCATGCACAGATACACAAATGCATTAAATATAAAGTTTTATACATTTACAGGTATTTATTATCAATTAATGTGTAATGTTAATGATGTAAAACCATCTGTGTTTAATGACAGAGTCCCTGTAGTTTCTTTCGTTCTATTTAGGGATGGGAATCATAAACCAATTCCAGTTGAATATTGATAACAACGTGCTCAAGGAATTGTTATCATTAGTTTTATTGCTTATTAATTCCTTTCACTTCGTTCTTCATGCCTTGCAAATCAAAGAGGTCACACTTTCATCAGAGACAGTCAGCAGAAATGATAATGAAGAAGACAAAAATCATGGCAGACAGGGGATGGAAACGTTCAAAATCGTGACATAATATTCACCAGAAAGATGATTACTACACAACTTTGAGAAAGTGGCAACACCAGAAACTTGCAGGAGCTTGAATCTTTGCAGCACAGCACTGAGTATTAGGAGTGTCATGTTGCCAATAAAAACCTGTGTAGGCCAACTTTTGCCCTCACAGAAATGTCAACAGGAATCGGTAAGGTATCTGTTAAAAAATTGAATCGATAAGCAGAATCGTTAATGGCATTGGTGTCAGTAAAGCGTTATCAATTACAATCACTAATCTATTTATTTATTAATTCATTTTTTAAGGACATAAAAAGTCTTATATTTTCAAGTAGTTCTGATTTTAAAATGGCATGTTGGCTAAAACTAACCCCATCAAGTCTAAAAATACTAACTAAAACAAAAAGAAGAATAAAAATGTAAGATTGTTGATGAGAAAAAGTAAGTAAATAATATATAAAAGAAGAGTATGGGCTTGACCCTCTCATCTGTGGGGTGTCCAGAGATAACATTTGTTATGAATTGACAGTATACAAATAAAAATTAATTAAATGAATGATTGATTGATTTATTGTTTGATGTTTATTTTGGGCTGCTTCAGAAAACTCCAGGAAAAACTGTGGCAGCAGTGTAGTGTTGTACGATAAGCTTTCAAAGGTGAAAATATTCATATTTTACTCTAATGTCAGGGTCACTTACATCTGACTAGACCCTAATAAAGCTATAAGTACCCTTGACTGTTTTGTTTTATTGGAATAAAAACCTTAGTTTAACAAATTTGAATTTTTGCACTAATGGGGATTAACAGTATAATGTCCCACACTTCCACCATGCTGTGTTCTCCATTGCAAACAATGGTCTTATATTTTTCAGTTTGTGTCATGTCCTAAAAAGTATTTGTTTTTTTTAAAAGTGTGTGTGAACCCTGATCTAGATATCACAAGTATTGAGATAATGATTTTTTGCCATTACTGAGCGACCCTCAAACTGTTAGAATAATGACTGACATTTCTTTAAAAGTGATCTTGACTTTCTATCGTCTCTCTCCCTTAAGTCTTGTTTACCAGCTGGTCTAATAAACTTGTAAGGCCACTCCTCTGTGCCAGAGTTAGGAGTACAGTTTGCATATGTGGCTTCATCCCAGAGGGGGTATCTCCTGCTCAACACATAGTAACACAACAGGTGCCCGGTATCCAGAGCTGTAGAGCTGTGCACGCTCTTTATGTGAGTGTGATGAGTTTTTGCCCTTAGGTCTTATATCTGCTCTTAAAGTCCATCTCTGTTGGATGTGAGTGTTAAAAACTGTCATGAAAGAATATTTTAAAGAAGTTTCCAGTGTGAATAGTTGAGAGAGTTTTTGAGACAGCTCGTGTGTGTATAAATTGTTGCCATAGTTTTGACCCCTGGGGAGGTCATTATCTGTCAGGCCTACCTTTAAGTTTAGCGCTGTACTCTGTCTTGTCAGACTGACTTCTCCTCACTAGCGTCCCCAGGTTGATGTCACCTTTAGCCGTGTCCTCAGCTACAATAGTGTCCGTTTTTCTCCTCTCCAGATACCGCAGAAACACGGGTCGATTCCTCCTCTTGATCACTTTCTCCTTTTCCTTCTCCTTCTCACTCCCACAGGCCTCGTTTGGATCCATGGCAAGGCCGTCAGCTCTCAGGTGCTCTCAGGTTAGCAGAGGGAAGAGAGAAGGGGAAGAGAGAGGGACAGGAAGAGAGAGAGAAGCAGAGAGACAGAGCCTGGGAAGTGCAACAGGTGTAATGTTCTTTCTGCACTGACTGCAAGCTCAGGTAATGTAGCTCCTCCCTGTGTGTACCTGTCACGAGAACTGTGTGGCCTAGACACACCTCTCTACTGCTCTGCTGCCTTGTGTACTAATCCAAGCAGAGAAAGTGATGAGATGTACTTTTCCTCACCTGATGGTTTAAGTTCAGAGCAATGAGTTCTAGCTAGGGCACTTTTTTTGTCCTTATTATTTTAAATGTTCCTAAAATACAGAACAGACATGCCGCACAGATGCTATGAAGATATGGTAAATAATACAGGGCAGCATTTATGTAAACCACCCAGTGCTTCAACCAGTCATGGACGTACACTTACTGCTCTCTTTATTAGGAACACCTGTTTATCTGTTTACACAAATCGCAAACCACCCACTCATGGCAGCAACTCAGTGCATTTAGGCACATATACATGGTTAAGTCAGACTGCTGAAGTTCAGATTGGGGGGAAAAGGTGATTTAACCCTTGTGCTGTATTAGCTTTCTTTATACATGCTTCACGCTAGGGTCGGTTTTGACCCGTGCCTTAAATAAGATGTAAATAACACTAAAGACAATTATCTATCATGCAGTCTTTTTTTCCTTATCTCTTGGTTACTTTGTCAGGCTTCATTATCCATGAAAATAGTGGTTTAATATTTTTTGGTGTGGGCCTTTGGGCCTGTCTTTGTCTGTGTACCCCATGATTTCAATAAAGGAAATGTAAACTGAACCTCAAGAGAATCATATAAATAAATAAGGGGTTTTATTGTTACCTCACTATAAGTGAAGGGTGTTAGAGCACATATTGTAGAGGTATATGTATATACATTTTTCCATTCTAATATTATTAACTATAGTAACATCTATGGTGTGGCAGGCCAATTTCAACCCATATATATTTACTTAAAGAAAAAGGCAAAAAACATATTTTTTAGCAAGAGATCTTTATGAGCATGAATATTTGTGAACATTCATGAGCATTTATCTGTTTATCTTCACAGATGCACCATGATTTCAATTTTGGATCTAATTATTGCTTTATAATCTTATTTTTATCACTGGGTCAAAACTGACCCTACCAACACAGATGACGCTATTTCAACAGAGCACTTACAATTAATTATTTATATATTTTATTTTCTTTTTTTGTTTCAATAGGTTCCTGACAAAGTCAAAAAGCCTTGATGCAATTAACACATATTAAGTGGTTCAAATATTAAGTGGTCATTTAAAACCTAAAACGGGTCGGTACTGGGCCTGACACAGGAGGAAGGTTAAGTTACGATGGTATGGTGGTTGGTGCTTCACGGACTGGTCTGAGTATTACAGAAACGGCTGATCTACTGAGATTTTTATAAGTAACCATCACTACAGTGTACCTTGAAACCTTGTGACCTTCAGATGGTAGGTCAGAATTTAGCTTAAACAACAGGAAAGCATGGATCCATCCTGCCTTGTTCAACAGTTTAGGCTTGTCATGGTGGCGTGGGGGATATTTTCTTGGCACACTTTGGACCACTTAGCACCAATTGAGCATTTTTTAAACTCCACAGCCTACCTGAGAATTGTAGCTGATCATGTCTATCCATTCATGGCCACAGTGTAGTCATTTTCTGATGTCAGCTTCCTGCAGGATAATAAGCCACATCATAATGCTTAATTTATCTCAAACTGGTTTCGTGAACATGACAATGAGTTCTCTGTACTCCGGTAACCTCCACAATCACTGACAATGAGTTCTCTGTACTCTGGTAGCCTCCACAATCACTATATCTCAATCCAGTCGGGCATGTTTGGGATGTGGTGGAATGGGATGTTTGCATTATAGATGTGCAGCAGAAAAATCTGCAGCAATTCGATGATGCTGTCCTGTCAGTATTGACCAAAATCATTGAGAAGTGTTTCCAACATATTGTTTAATCTTCAGACTTCCAATTAGGAAGCCAGTTCAGTACTAGCAAGTAGGGATACACAATATTGACTTTTTGCTGGTATCCAATATGCTGATAGGAGCTCAAAGCCTCCACTTCAGTATAATAGATTTGTTTTTTTCAAAGTGACAGTCTGTTTGTGAAAGGAACAGATGTTAGGCAAGAAAAACATTTTGTTCTTCGTTAAATAATACTTTTGATTTATAAAAGTGGACATTCAGTGATAATGAGGTAAACTATTGTGGTACATCTGTACATTCTGCTATTCTAACAACAAATATATGGGATATATATATCATATATATATATATATATATATATGATATATATATATATATATATATATATATATATATATATCAGCTGTAAATATCAGCAAAAAAATTCAGATCTGCCACTATTGATAATCACCCTCTTGGGCAAACATCTGTCAATACAGATATTTTTCCAGTAATATCCTGCATCCCTACTTGCGAGGTGAACCTAATAAGTGATATGTGTAAAGTGAGCCCTTGAATTAGATATGGAGAGAGTAAACAACCAAAACAATGAAAGGTAGAATGATGTAGGTTTTTTTGTGCTCATGTCTAAAATTAATGAAGAAATAATTAACTCTGTGTTATAACCCAGATCTGAGAGCAAACTTTTTAAGTGTGTCTAAATGATGACATTGTGTTGTAATGTGAAAATCTGTTTTTTTTTTTTTTCACAAAATATTTCCTTCATTTTTGTTTCCTTATACAAAAAAGTTTCTTTTCCTGAACAAACATGACACTGAAATGTGGTCAGGCAGGTAATTCATCAACACACTAGAATGATTTCTGCTCATAGCAACCAGATACTTCATCTCTTCCCTTGTCAGAACAATGAATGGATGCATTTCCTTCCTATTGAACCTCAGGTAATGAGGCCTCCTATTGTGTTTTTAGATCACTGTGCTGCGTCTCTGCACCACACCTGTTTAACTTCCATTAGACCAGAGGCAAACAGAGAATGACTTGTGACTCAGTTTCATTAGGTCATAAAACTCACCATCTTAAGTCTGTCACATATCATTATTAGATGAGAATCATTGTCTGTGTGGAAACAGAAGAAAAATGTGAACAAATCTATGTCTGCTTCAGACAAGCACGGTTAAATTGTGTTTAAACATATCCGACGTCAGCATTGGTGGCATTGTGTAACCAGGTGAACTTGGAAAAGTAAACCAAACTGAATTTCGTACACTCTACAAACATAAAGGTGGGTAAACAATCTTGTCTCCTGTGCGTATTAAATGTTTTGCCCTGAAAGAACTTCTGTGACATCATTCGTGGAGCTTGTTCTTAACCTGCTTAGAAGAAGACGTGTACTCCTTTTTTTTTTCTTTTACAGTTTTTAGTTAACCATTGTTTTTATCCAAATGAAATTATTTCAGATAGAGAGGGGTGTGTTACATTGGATCAAAAATAGAGGAATTATTTGACAAAATTAATGCTCTGCAAGGAAAAGGGACAAAAGTAAAATTACAAATGAATTAAATAGAAACAGTCAGAACAGTGTCATACAGTAGTTAGCACGGGGGGAAAACAGTCATTTTCCTCAGCTACAATACTGGAAAAGTGCGGCTTTTAAACTCTTGATGCTTATGCTAACAAGGTGTCATGTCCATTACAAACACTACATAGCACTGATGTAACATTAAATACAAGGCTGTAATTGTCAATTGACAAGAAAGATTTATTGATAGACAAAAAAATAGGTTGCTGTTGTTGTCTTCACTTTATATAGGACCAGATGTTTAATGCCACTCTAAGGCTGAAGTGTTTCCCAGATATGATTTCCACCTGTTTGAATGGCCTGGTAAGAGAAAATGTGTTATTTACTAAGATAAGATTAATTAAACTTAACCTTGTTTTAATAATGGTTATGGTGGTCCTGAAACCAATTAACTGTGTTTGAATGGGGAAATGCTGTGTTATGTTACATGAACGGATAGTAATATTTTATTTTCAGAATGCATATTCTATATCTAATGAAATATTGCCATATTTTATTATTCTCAGTGCTAAACTGTTTCCTTCTTAACTTTCTTGTGCACTTCGACCTATTAGACTTTTGAATAGTAGTCTATATAAAGGCAAGTTCTTTTAATGACCTTTATTTGAACATTTAATTTTTTTTTTGAAGACTTATAAGCAAAAATATTGTTGTATTATGAGCATAATGAGAAAAACTGGGGATGGCAAAATTGCAAAAACTATGCCAATATTGAAAATCAAATATGAAGGCTCAGTATGGACTAACAAATATTTGGATTTTAGATCTGACAGGCGACCAATCTCTCCTTCTTGTAGCTGGTTTGAAGTCATGGTGTTCCTCTACTCTTATCTGTGCTTCAATTATATAAAAAAACACTTAAATCTGAACTTTAATGTTATTAAAAGTGGACATCCAGAAGCATTGTTGCGTTGTCTTAACCTCACTAAGTTTTCATTAAATTACCTCTGAGTGCCTCAGATTTTCAATTTAGACTGCAAATTTTCATCATGAAGTCTATCTTGGTAACATTTATTTCCTTTTTGAAACTATTTTCAGTTAAACGTTTGTCAATAAAATGTTACAAAAAGGCCAATGCTTCATATCCCTTGATATTTCAAAGGGCAACACAGTTTTGCATGTCAGAGGTAGAAGTAAAGAATGAACAAAATAATAGTATTGATCAAATTTTCTTCCTTTTGAAGAAAACATTCCTTTTGAATATGTAAATTAATTTAAACCCTTTCTGTTTCTGAAAAGCACACATCTTTAGCATCATGAACCTACCCCTGTCTTCATATAACAAACATTTCCAGCGTTTGCTCATAAATCGAGGAGTTAACAAGATTTTTATTTAGAGAAAAAAATGTTTGCCCATCCTCTTTGTCTATCATGTTTCCATCCATCACTATAACAAGCATACCATTCCTAAATGGGTCATAGAGAGGCATTACTAACTTTAAATGTTTGGTTGGTTGGACAAAGCGTCAAAGACAATCATTTTTTGGGGAAAGCCGTGGCAGCTAACGTAACAGTAAAACACTGAAACTACCTCAGGCTTTTACTTCTTGTCACTTGGACTCACAATAAGGATTCACATTTGGATACTGGACGAAGAAAGACTCCTCTCATTTTTTATTGGTTTCAAAATCTCTAAAATTTGAAGTCTGAAGTGATGAAATTGACTTTTATCCCTCTGTTAACCTCCCAGTATCTCTAATGTGAAAATTTCTACAACAACTAGGTTCAGTGTCTTCATTTATGAAGTCATGGACTTTGACCTTGACCACTACTCTGGTCCTGTTACTGGATAAAAAGATATTGTTTTCTACAGAATCAAAGCCTCTTGGCAACATTATCAAAGGCAGCCATGCGTTTTACGATTCTAATAACAGCGTTTTATGGCTGGTGATGTGTAATTTGTTTGAACAGAGACTGACCTACACTGCAGTGAAAGAAACATCAAGGGGCTGGGTTTTCTGTTTGTTTGCTGCACAGTGAATACATATGGACTTTGATCTGATGATGTATTGTTGAGCTTTCCATAACAAAAACCATTAACTCAAGGTTGTAAAAAGCAAAGCAGGGAGACATTAAAGAGCGATGGGTACATTTAGTGTGCAAATAAAGAAGACACAAGCTAGGAGCAGTTAATAATTAACCACCAAGTTTTCATTTCCACAAGGGAATATATTTTGATAGGAGAATTTCCAGTTAGCCCTGCAATCGATTGGCGACCTGTTCAGGGTGTACCCCGCCTTTCGCCCAATGACAGCTGGGATAGGCTCCAGCCCCCCGCAACCCCGAAAAGGATAGTCAGTATAGAAAATGAATAAATGAATGAATGAATTTCCAGTTATATAAATAAATACATTTTGTTTCAACAATGCCAATAAAAAAAAACACACACACACACACACACACACACACAATTTATGCTATTTAAGATTGTTTACAAAAAAGGAGCAGGTTAAGACAGCTCTATAATTTTATTTTAAAAACATCCAACATAACATTTAACTGGTTAAAGTGATTTTATAACATTGAATAGCTAAATCATTTTAAGGCAACAGCCATGATAGTGCCAACTGAAAGAAGAGCATTTTTTTGATACTTGTGAAAAGAATATTAAAGTTTATAAAGCTATTTGGTTGGCTATTTTGTGTTTTTTGCTGTTGTCTATGTTCCTATTTTTCAACAAGAGCATGAGACTGCCAAGAAAAATAAAAATTAACTTTTATAATTCCTCAAGTTTATGTCGTATCATACGGACACAGATTGGCTAGGCGGCACTGAAATAAGAAATATAAAACTAAACATTGTCACATGACTACAGTGAATTTGTAAGTAAATGGTAAGACAGGAATATTACTTCCTGTTGCAATGATTTCTTTCAAAATAAAACCTTGTTGAAAAAAAACACCTAGCAGCTGTTAACATAACTTACTCAGTGAATGTAATTTTTCACTCAGCTAAAGTTAGTTATATTATCTTATGTTTAAATATGCCATTGTTGATAAAGTTATAATCCTGTTTTGTTGTTTTTATTTTCTGTTTCTTTTTTCCTAATAGCTACTCCCTCTCATGTCAAACACATTTTTCCCTTTTGATTTCTTAAAAATACAACACATGATTTCCAAATTGATTGAAATCATTCTACCAGTATCTAATTGTTTGTTACAGTCAGGGCCTACTTTAACTCCATGATTAAACTGTAGTATGTATTGTTAACATTTAGTATAAAACAAAACCCGTCTCAAAATGAGTGTTTTCTCGATGACATTACTCGCTAGTCTCCAGAGAGTCATTTTGGAGCTTAATTTAAGGGTTTCCATGTTAAAAATGATAACCGAGATCAATCTCAGGCAGATTTAGAAATGCACAAAGAGGGAAAATTGTGGTGGGCTAAAAATAACTTGGTTCTTGATAGGGTTAAACTTATGAAAAGCTGCTTTTCAATACCAATAATGTGTCAGTTTATTAGGAATCAACTGTGCTCTAGACTTTTTGTACGTTAAATGTTTGATGTAATTACACAGGAATAACTTCAGCTACAAAAGAGTATATTTTTTTTAAATATACAAAAACAACCAAGAGATCAAATCTTTTTTTTTTTTTTTTATATGACCATAAATGGATATTTCTGTTTTTAAAGAGGTTAAATTGTATTTGCTCTAATTTGGTTAGTGTTGCCAAGTATGCCCATTATAAGCAACTTTAGGCTTGTTTACTGTAAGGATACTTCAAGTGTTGTCAGATGTAGGTTTTGGGAGTTTGTTGAGGTCTTGTTACTTAAGTGTGGACTTTGCTTTTCTGGGCTTGCTTTGCTCCCTGTATGAACCCCTGTGTTTTCTCTCTTAGCTCTCTCCAACAAAGCCAAATGCCCAGCTTGTTTACATAATCATTAGCTGTGGGCCTGCCAGAAATGGAAAAAGGTCATTGCAAAGCATCACCTTCAGTTCTGTAGTATGCTACAAGAAGTTTGTACAGTCCGAATAAGCCTCTGAGATTTATTTGACATAGAGCTGGGCGATAAATCGAATTTTAATCTCAGTTACAATTACTACTTTACACATTTAAGAAATCTGAGTTTGCAAAATTAACAGACTACTGTGCCACATGACATATTTTACCCCCCCCCAAACAGTATGATTATCAGCATTATTTTTGGTATTTGTGTTTTTAAAAGAATACTTCTATGTATTGCTCTTTCTGTAATGTTTAAATTCATAGTGTCAAAAGCATTTATTTTCAATGAAAGCATGTGGTGCGTGTTTTACAATGTGAGTAATCTTGTTACTTCATTATGATCTGAATATATATTTAAATAATGGCGATTATGATTTTTTTTTGCCATAATCGTCCAGTCCTAGTTTGACATATTAGATAGCCTCAAAAGTGCAGCTTGTTTTTTTTATTTCTAAAGGTACACAGTATTGGATTTTTGCTGATATCCTATGTAGTTCAAGAAAGTTCATTATGTCTGTGTTGATAATATGCTTACACTGTTTTTTTTAGCAGACGAGAAGGCTTTGTAGTTCATACCTTTACATGTTTCGACAGAAATCTTCTGTCTTCGTCAGAAGTGTCTCCTGATGTTAGTGCGATGTGTCCTTTTTTCAGCTGATCTTACGGAGGCATGATCATCCTGTCTGTTTCTGTCGAAACATGTGAAGGTATGAACTAAAAAAATCTTATTGTCTGTTAAAAAAGAAAGTATAAGCATGATATCCTATGTGCTGATATTTCCAAATTCATTATCACGATATGATACTGCATGATATCAAGAGCACAAATCTCTGATTTACTTTTATTGACCTGTTCCTTTTATGGTGGCAGTTCATTTGTGTTAGAAACAGGTGTTAAAGCAAGAAAACAAAATTTTATTATTTGATGTAAGACGTTGGTCACTCAATGATGGTGAAGAAAACCATTATGGTACATTTGTACATTCTGCCAAGATATGGGATTTTTATGTAGAATTTGTATGGCAAAGGTATTGGTAAAAATTTGGATATCTGCCTATACCAATATTC
Source organism: Cetoscarus ocellatus (assembly GCA_037902135.1). Taxonomy (NCBI): domain Eukaryota; kingdom Metazoa; phylum Chordata; class Actinopteri; order Labriformes; family Labridae; genus Cetoscarus; species Cetoscarus ocellatus. The sequence goes on along the minus strand of JBAMNC010000871.1, from coordinate 1,040,326 downwards.
AACTCTTTAGGCAATCATCTGCTGATACCAATATTGGTCCAATAATAATATAATGGTTCCCTATTTTTCCCTGTACTTAAATATTGAAAAGGGGAAATGTAAAACTACAAGTTATAGTATATAATAGATGTTCTGTTGTTATAATTTTATTTAGCAGGGGCTTTTCTCCAAAGCATATACATCTGAGTGTCGGTACAACACAAGCAAGAATCTAGACCAGAGGAACATTAGTAGGTGCAACAAACTGCTTCAAGTCCAGTTAGACACAGGTGCTTGCCATGTCATGCTAGAGACACTGCCTATTGTTTTTTCTGACCGAGCAACTAACAGAGAAACTTGTCCAGTCACCCCAATATTATCATCATCCTTATGTCCTCATGTTATTGACATAAACATCATATTAAGCATCAGATGCTTGAAAACAAGTTTATACTGTGATCAGGTGACCTATGTCATTGTGAAAGAGTAGGTCGCGAACTGATTTATTCTTTTTTTTTGGTGAATTCGTTCATTTTATTTATTTAATTTGGGCCTGTTTCCCCATTCCTGTATGCTTGTTTTTTGCCCGTGATCTGGCAACATATGTCGGTCTTTGGAAACAGCCTCTAACCTTCAGACGAACTGCAGCGTTTCCTCCTTTACTAGGCAGGCCGTCCTGGCTTTATTTTGAAAACCTTCGAGCGGAAACATCGTTTCACTTCAGCTGGCCGTCACCTCCCCGGTAAGTGTGGTTGGTCGGTGAAAACGGGAAGCAGGAACCGAGGAGAGAGGAAGAAGAAGCGGCTAGGATGAGACCGCAGCTGCTGCGCCCGTCGCTCGGCTGCCTGGCCACAGTCTTCGGCTCTTGTTCTGCCGCTCGAAACAAACTCGTCACACAAGCAGCAGCCGCACCTCATCAGTTGTATTTCAGAAAAAAGATGCACTACCAAACGGAGGAGAGAGGACACCCACATTCTCCAGACTACCGGATTTATTTTAGTAAGTTTACCCTCGACAGCGCTGAAGAAAGCATGAGTGTCCCCTCGGATTCCTGGGGTGTCAGGGCTAGACGGACTGGGCATGTTACCACAGGTCCACCTTACACGGGGTCAGTGTAGAGGTTTGACCTTTGAGCCGCAGCCTGCGTGCTGCATGTCCGTGTATGTGCAAGTCAGATTCATGCACATTTATTCCCTTTGTCGTTAGCAGGTTGAAACAGGAAGCAAAGAAGATTGTACCCCCTCACATGATTCACTTCCTGCAGCTTGTCCCATTATCAAAAGTACATTATGAACGGGTAACCTGGTGTTATCAACACTTTCATCCACATGTGTCAGATCAAGCTTCAAAAGGAAAATTGTAATGTGGACAGCGATAGCTTCTGTAACATGTAATGTACTTTTGAGACTTTTCATGAATTATTAGTAAGTATTTGTTATTATGTAAATGGTTATAATTGGACAGCACTTGGGCAGTACACAGTCCTAGCCTTTTAATAAGTTATGTAAATGCATTTTAGTGAGGGTAGCAACATGTAATGTTTTCATACAAATAAGAAGTATTAGTAGTGTAAACAATGCTAGTCCATCAGCTTCTTTTGCCACTGAATGGTTCTGCTAACGCTCTCTAACTTCTCAGTCAGTTAAATGTAATATAAAAAAAAAAAAAATAGCTCAAGTCCATGTGCCATTTTTAAGAGAAGCTGTCATTGTTATAGCTAGTCAGAAAGAGTTTTGCTTAATCTGTAAAGTACAGAAGAGATTCAGTCACATTTCTGTGAGAGTCCTAAACGTTTTTGTCAAGAAAGTACTCTAGCTTCATGGTTTATTGTGATGTTATGACTGAAACACTTAATGGAGGTTTATTGAATAATCTGTCTCTGTGGAACAAAAAGTGGAACTCAAGCTGTCTTTTAGCGTTAAGTAAGAGTTATGATTTCATTAAAATATGTCTTTATGTATATTTAGGTTTTAATGTTATAATTATTTGTTTCTTTTCAGAAACTAGTGAGGGGAAATACATTTCACCATTCCATGACATTCCACTTATTGTGGAGACAGAACAGGTACGTCCTGATCAGGGTTGCAAAATTCAGAGAATTTTCAAAGTTGGAAAATTGCTGCGCGAATGAACGGGAATTTATGGGATTAAATGGGAATAAATCTGGAATATATAAAATTAAAGGTTGGCCCTGAACAGGGATTTTAAATATAGTTGTGAAAAAATATTTTAGCATAATCCTGACTAAAACAACTATTTCATGCACAGAGCGCACAGCTCACTGCAGGGGTACTGAAGCCTCGCCCCCTTACATGCACTGTGCATTCCTCCATGAGCCCAGGAAGGGAAGGTGAAATGTTCAATAAAATAATCAAACCTGATGAAGTTCTTGCTAACAAAGGAATTTCTACATGGATGACAAAACAAAATATTCTCAGTTTGGATATGATACAGTTCCTTTAAATTACCCCCAATTTCCAGGTTATTCCCATGAATTCCCATGAAAAGTTTCCAATTTGGAATATTTCCAAAATTCCCCAGCTTAACTTTCCAAGGACAGTTTCCGGAAATTTTACTGTGAACTTGCTGGAAAATATCTGCCTATTTGCAACCCTAGTCCTGATAACTGATAAGTTTTTTTTTTCTGTGTCATAAATACTGCACCGTAAACCTCACTTTATTTGCCTTATATAAACATAATCAGTTCCTTTTTTCTTTCAACAGGAGAATGGTGTGCCAGCTAAAAAGCCAAAGCAGAGTGAGAGTGAGGTACCATATTCAGATGTATAATTCCAGTCTTACCTGTTGCAGATGTTCAGCCCAGCCATAACAGTGTCAGTGATGGGAAGGAATGTCACAACAAATAGCAACATTTGTAACTTTAACAGCACTTTTTAGTAGTTTTGTGGCAGTGTTCTTTTTCTAAATCATATAACTTTTCTAAGCCTAGCTGTCTGGTTGATCAAGTATTGTGTTTGTGTCCAAAAACAAACAAACAAAAAAAATAAAACAGATGTATATGAGGTGAAAAGTATACTTCAGTTCATGTGTGACATTACTGTATAATCCTAAGAAATTAATTAATTAAGTAAGTAAGTAAATAAGTTACCAAAGGTTTGTATATTACCTCTTTCAAGAGCAGATATCATGAAGGGCTGCAAATTAAAAAAAATATTAATAAGCTAGAACAAAGAGACGCAACATATTAGAAGAATTTCCTTTAAAGCAAATAGAGCAGTCTGCTAAAATGCAAAAAGAAAAATGAAGTTATACTGTGGTTGAAAATGATTGCGTTATATTAACAATAAAATGTAATCTTAAAGAATAAGGATAGCTTAGATGTAGGTAGCACACTAGTGAAGTGTATTTATTTATTCTTAACAAATATTTTGTGACTTGTTATATTTTGAATTAGCCTGTCAATCACTGATAATTAATATATATATTTTTTTTCTGTATTTTCAGGTGCTCTTTAACATGGTAGTGGAGGTGCCTCGATGGTCAAATGCAAAAATGGAGGTATGAAGGCTTTAAATTCAGTCATACACTGGTAGTTTAGTTGTAAAGATGGCATGTATACAATGTTTGCTATGTATACTAAAAGCTCATGTGCAGCTTTGATGAAGGCCTAGATGATATAGTTAAGTTGCATCTCCCAGGGGTGCCTTCACAGATATGTCAAGTTCACTTTAGTTAAAACATTTTCAAAGAATGAAGTAGTCTGGGGCTATATTATTGTAATATTTGATGAGCTCCTTAACAGACATAATACGTTTTAATTGAACTTTTATTTCATGCAGTGACAGTAGCTTGTAGCTATGTGAATCACAGAGTAGGTGTGAGAAGGTTAGACTCTAACAAGGTTTCTGCAGATTAATTTAGCAAGCTCTCCCTCATGTCGCATTTCTGTCTTTCTCTTTTGAGAGCAATGCACCTTGATATCCTATTATTAAATTATTTTTTAGCACCCTGGCTTGTTACATTAATAAACTAACTTCGAGGGAAACATTAATCCACTACATTAGTGTTGATTATAGCTGGTTCTACAGTGCAAAGATTGTATCTTTCTCAGTTTATGTCTGATTATAGTATTTGAGAGTCTCGAATTCGATTTCAAAAAGTGCTTGGGAACCATGCTCTAAGAGGGATCTACACTGATAAAGTATGCTTTCAGATTGTAAAATCAAGTGTGCAAGCTCCATTATATTTACAAATATATGCTCAGTCCTTCACAATTGCTGTTATTTCCAGATTGCAACAAAGGAACCACTGAACCCAATCAAACAAGATGTAAAGAAAGGAAAGCTTCGGTATGTTGCAAACATATTTCCCCATAAAGGCTACATTTGGAATTACGGAGCTCTCCCACAGGTAAGGAAATATCATAACATATGAAATAAAGTATGTTTTTCATTAAATTTAAATTTTAGGATATTTTCTGATCCTAGGCACGAAATGATTCTGTCTATAGACGCTTTATGATTGATTTAGTTTGTTGTTTTATTTTAAATATTTTTGGGCCCTAATACTTTAAATTTGAGTATATATACATATATTCTTGTTCTTTATGTTTGGTCAAGAAGGTAATTATAATATATAAAAGTAAAAGATGCTTTTGCCTTTTTCCACGGGAAAGACATGGGAGGACCCAAACCACACAGATGAAGACACCAAGTGTTGTGGTGACAATGATCCAATCGACGTTTGTGAGATCGGCTCTCTGGTAAGAGTTTGAGAGCTGTACAGTGTATATTGACTGCATCATTCAGAAATGTGTTTTACATGCCAAATTTACACTTTTGTTGACTGACTGATCTTTTTTTTGTGTTGACAAGGTGTGTTCTCCAGGTGAGGTGATTCAGGTGAAAGTGCTTGGCATTTTGGCAATGATTGATGAAGGAGAAACAGACTGGAAGATCATCGCTATAAATGCTGAAGACCCGGATGCCAAGAACCTTAACAGTAGGTGTTTGGATCATGTTGACAATTATCATCTAGAACATGATTAAAACAGACCTATTTTATATCTGGAAAAATACGCTGGTTATCCAGCCAAAATAATTATATAAGAATTGTTAGAAGTCAGTCTTCTTGTCTGGATTGTGCCCAAAACATGTCACTCAAAGATCTTAAAAGACATTCTCATAAGTCTTGCTTACAGCTGAGACCTATAACCAGAGTTTTTATTGTCAACATACTTTTGTTTACATTCAGTGTTTCTTACCAAAACATTGTGTGACTCTGGAATGTTACATATACACGTTATGCATGTTTACCTTATGCTTCATTATTCAGAAAATTTATTTTTATATTTTAAGTGTCATCTTTCCTTATATTAAGGTCTATTTATTTATCTGACATCTTCCAGTTTTCTGTCAGTTGGTTTGTTAAAGCTAAATAATGGTTGCAGATTTTTGTCACTTAAACTAAGCACAAGTTCTGGAAAAAAGGTTCATTGTTCATCTAAAGTTGATTCCACTTCTTTCTTCTCAGACGTTGAAGATGTTCGCAAGATCCGACCTGGTCATTTAGAGGCCACTGTCGACTGGTTTAGGAAATATAAGGTGCCTGATGGAAAGCCAGAGAACCAGTTTGGATTCAATGGACAATTCAAAGACAAGGTACTGAGAAACTTCTAATTCAGTATGATGTATGTGTGGAAACAAGTTTGTCCTCAGAGTTTACAATCTGTGGTAGTTTAAATCACTACCAATCCAGTAGGTTTACTAGTGTCCTGTGTCTTTTTCTCAGGATTTTGCAGTTAAGATCATTAAGTCCACACATGAGCACTGGAGGGCACTAGTGCTGAAGCAGACAAACAGTGGAGGGATTGAGTGGTAAGTTGGTAGCGCAGAAATGATCCTGTAGAGTGTGCATAGGTAGTTTACTATAAAAAGTTTTTTTTTTTTTAAAACCACTGACTTTTTTCCCGTTCTTTCAGTAAAAATACCTCCTGCTGTGAGAGCCCTTTCAATTTTAGTCCAGACGAGGCCAGAGGTTTGGTCCAATCAGTAAGAACTTCCATATACTTATATGATATTACAAACCATGTAACATAACAACATAACAAACAAAACAACATAAATAAAATGCACAAAATTGTTTTTTGACACACTAGGCCCCTGAGCTTGGCAAGGCACATCCTCTGTCACCAGAGGGTAAGTAAACGAAGACATGGCTTTACTAAATGTACATTATTTAAAGTCTTAATTCTTTTTACCCTTTCATCATCTCCTCAACAGTGGACAAGTGGCATTTTGTCTGAATGCTGAAGGTTTTCAAGCCAACAACAATCCATCAGTACATGAAGATGCTGCTGGATTTATCTCTAGAACAGACTCATTCTGGGCTGTATCAAGTGCCATCTTTGATCTGATTTCAGTCATTAAAAATGTAAATGTTAATACCACTATGTTGTCAGTATAAGACGGAACAAAACCTTTGATTTGTGGTCTTGAGTAAAGAACCATGAGTGAGATTCCTTTTACAGTCATGTTGAACTCCAAATTAATTTATTTTGTATAACATCAGTTGAAATTTAGTGGTTAATCTCTCCCTCTACAATGTTCACCTTTTGACTAAAATGTTAATATTTTTGTACATGATCTACAGTTCTTTTGGGGCCAGTGTTCAGGTTAAACTTCATTCAAGATTGAAAGTTATGCTTGTATGCTTCATGTTTTTTAAGATTGTAAGCACTTTGAACTTTTAATAAATTGATAAATGAAGGTGTGAACATGAAGTTGTCTCTTACAGGTCCATTTGTATTGACACATTTTAAACTCTTTTCACAGGAATGCACAGAAATTGGAGATTGCGATTGACTTGGAGCACCAGATGAATTTGCTTTAAATAAATATAAATTTTATTAAAAAAAAAAAACACCCACATCTCAGCAATATCAGGAATGATATAATAAACAGCTTTCAAATAAACTGCATTCAATACATTACAATACTTACAGTATTAATATCCATCCTTAATTCCTTTTTTTGTAGCAAACCAAACATTAGGAGAAAAAGGGAAGCCTTGGAAAAAAAAAAACATGAGAAAGTTGCACTTTTCTCTAACCTTTAGTGTCTAACTGCAAAGACCAAGTGTATATCAACTGCTAGCTGAACCTCTTGAGCTGTGCACATATAGTGCATTAGTTTAGCCCAGAAAGCCATTCAAGTAATGTTGACTCACTTGGAAACCGTAAGCATCTTCAAGTATGGCTATGCTTTTAAACCCACTATATCTTAGACACCTCTCCTTTCTCAACCACAACCTGCTACTGTAGCTGGGTTCTGTACAACAAAATTTGACTTTTTTTGAAGATTTATTTTACAAAACTGGAACAGTAAAAAAAAAAAAAAAAACTTGTCAGAGCAAACATGATACTTAAACTGTAAACATTGTTGTGAAGATTCACACAAATTCGCAAAGAATTCCTGGATAAGCCCACCGTGATCATTCTTTAAACCTGAAAGAGCCCAAGGGGTGTTTGAAGATATGGTGAGAAATGCTGATAAAGGTGCTATGGGTCAATTTGACAGAACAAGAAGAACCCTACATCAAAATAAATGAGTGATTTGTATCACAGAATACTGTAATACAGGTTCTTGGTATGTACAATGCAACATAATTTATTTTTAACACATTTACAATTTATTTAAATAACATGTTTTGCAATTCTTTATTACATATTTTTTCCTGAAAAAAGAAATGAAGTGCTTTCAGAAACTGAAAATATGAAGGGCAGGGGAAGATTTTACAACACTACTGTCCAATTATACATCACATTAATTAAATCAGGGATATTGAGTCATTTTACAATTGCTTAGTGGTTATAAATAAATTTAACTATAAACAAGCACTTAATTGTGCAATTATCGTAATCATAGCCTTGGCCTTGCCTAATAGCAAAAGCATCACGCATTGCTTTCTTTAAATTTAGTCATCGTCCTTTCCCTTTAGTCAACTCAGTGCATATATGTTCAGATTACTTTCAGAGATTGCCACCTTCCAAGTGGCTAAAATTTAAGTAAAAAATGAGGAACTATTTATTTTTTCCTCAAAAGTTTTATGTGTTTAGTACTTGTGGAAGAGATTACTTGGATTCAGGATGCAATGTCAAATACCTGAACGAGAATATGAAAAGATGAATACAGTCAGTGAAGATGTAAAAAATTGAAGTTGACATTAAAAATGTCCCTGATATTACAGTAACATCAAAGATTCAAGTTCAAGTTATACTTTCTACAGGATCGTTTAGAAAGCAAGAGATGAACTTTTATGCCTTTTGGTGGCCTGAAGTTAAGCTGTTATCAACACTTGAAAAGCAATACACAAAGGAGAAAAATGTTTTTTATCCTATTGCCAAAATATTTTTGAGGTATATGACAGGTCTGTACTGTACATTATTTATAAGCCTTCTCATTGCGTAAAGAGTCTCACATTGTTTTAGAAGGTTGTATAGCACCTCATGATATGAAATCAGTTAAAACCCAAAGTAATACAATGAAATAGGCTGTTAGCATTCTTTACAACACAAAGTCTATAACAGTAATTCCAAAAGGGAAATTAACTTACTGTACAAATCTCCTCCATATATCTTACAGTTAGATTGCAATAATTAGAGACCCCACAGCAAGCCAGCTGCCCTCTGAAACTGACGCTGAGCTTACCCTGTTTTATGTTCCTCAGTGTATAAAAAGCACATTAACTAAGCACCACAGACATAAAAACTACATGTAATATTCACAGTCCAGGTTTGTTCATTGAACCCAAGGTAAGGAACATTAAAAACAGTCGCTGACAACAAAGTTTGTCTTGAAAAAAATAAATCAACACCACTGACATATTTTCCTCAAAATGTTAAGAATTCACCATTAAAATGGCTCAATGTACAGTAAAAATGATATTAGAAAGTGAAAGAGAACTATGTTAGAGAAGCACCAAAACAGTGATAGTTTAAAAAACAGTTTTTGCATTAACTCAGAAGTTTCAAGGATTGCTCATACAAGCCTGCACCATAAATTTATGAACTCAGTTGACACTTAGAAATCAGTCTTTATGTAGGAACACAATTAAATCAGATTATTTAATTTATAGGTATTACCAAATAATTCAACTCTCTTTATTAAAAGAGCTTAAAAACACTTAGTTGCCAAAATCATTTCACGCTCATGGTTTGACAGAAGACTGATATATTCACTAGTCTTTTGACACAAGCAATGTCAATCCTTGACTGAACTGTGGTTATAGTGTGAAGGCATTGAATTAGAATGGAGTAAATATTAAGTGATTATTTTAGCACCTTGAACGTTGATGTTTACAAAGTCAGCGCAACATGCCAAGATGGCATCAATAAATTTTGTATGAAAAAATAAAGCCACCAAAAATGAAACTTTGTCTCCATGAAAATAGGTCCATTTGTATCAGACTGAAAGCACCAGAATTATTTTTCAGTATGCAATTGCAAAGTTGACAAAAATAAGTATATTCCTAGAAGAGTCAACTAGTAAAGCTTAACAGTTAAAAGAGTGATAGACCTGATGTGAAAAAATTGTTCTGTGTCTCATCCGGCCGCAGGTGTCTAACGCTGGGGCTAACCTTACAGATAGGAGGGAGTGTGTAGAAAAGGCCAGTGGTGCTTGTGGTCTCCGTTCGTCATAAATACCCTCTTGATCATTTCTTCTTCAAGAGTAGTTTCTATACAAACTGACTGTAAGGCCCAGTGACCTTGGTGAAGGCATATGGAGATGAGCTAACATAGGTGTTTGTTGTGCACGACAAGGACCCTTCCATAAGTGCCTGGATAAAACGCTTGTAAGGAGGCGTTCCTGTGTTTTCTGTTGACTCAGGGTGCTCTCGCTTCACCCCTTTCTTGTTGCTCTTGCTAGGTGTTCCCTCACCCCCATTCCTCTCTGCATCCTCTTCCTTTTCTCGAGCCTTCTCTGCCATTTTGGCTTCCCATAGTGCCAAACCATGCTTTGCTTCATTCATGTTTTTGTGCTGGTAGAAGACCAAGGAAATCCGCGTTGGATGGTTGCGGTTAGGGTATTTAAGGGGTGTTGTGGCATGGAGCTCGCGTTTTGCACACTCAATAAGGACCGAGCCATGTGTTGGTGCCACTGCCACACCACCAATGTCAGGGTCCAAGAAGTTGTGCTCATTGTCTGACCACATCTCAGGCTTTTGAGGGGTGATGGGTGTCTGAGGTGTTCCAGGCTCTGGCTTAATACCATTAGACATCCCTAGCCCTGACTGTGATCCAGGGTATAAACGCCCACCGCTTAATTGGGCAGACAACATCTGTGGGTGTGGTGTGCCCATCTCAGCTTTGATTTGCATATGGAAAGGATCTTGGCCTGGGGGTAAGATTTGAGGGCTCTGAGATAGGTATGGATTTGGGTATCCTCCAAACTGGTTGCTTTTGTTCATTGTAGCTGTATAGTCTAGACCTCCATGGGCTGGAGGTGCTCTTGAGAGGGGATCCATGAACTGAGGGTCTGGGGCTCCATTAGGACCAAAAGGAGGAAAGGATCTCATGGGGTGCACTGGCCTCATGCCGCAGGCATTGTAACCGTTGACCTGTAAAGCTGGCTCACTGTTGTACCTTGGTGGATAATTGACCTCATAGCGTTGATGTGCACCATACTGCTGCTCTGGGTATAGAGCTGGCCGCTGTTGCTGATACATGTCAAGGTGCTTTGGGCCTGAAGCATAATATGGATGGTAATTGTTTAAGGGCGTCCCTCCATTACATTGATAACCTGGGTATGGACGATTTGATCCATTCATGTAGGAGTTTGATGCATGGAGTGGTGAGGGGTAAGGGCTGGCTGGGGCTGGCGGCTGAGGTGGGTACATGCCTCCTGGCTTGGAAGTGCTTGGAAACGATCCAGGGTGGTTGGAGAAAGGGTAGCTAGGTGTATTTTTTGAGCCAGGATAGGGGGGAAGGATACTCTGGTGCTGCTGTTGCTGATGATGGTGCCCAAGGGGGTGTGTCAGTTGACCTGACTGTAGAGTGGCTCCGACAGCACCTGGAATAATTCCTTGAAAATAAAACAACCAAAAGGTCAACGTCAGTCATTGGCTTAATTCTGCAGTTGATTTAGTTCTATATGTTAGCAATATGCTTAGAGATTTTATAGTCTAGATACACAACTTACCTGCCATAGTAGCACTATGAGTGGTATTCTCATAAGTGCCAGCTTTTGACTTGGCCAGTTGGTTCTTCTCTGCCTTATCATCAGTGCTGTCCAACATGGCATTTTTGTTGGCAGCCGCCTTCTTAGCATCCAGCTTTTTCTGCCGGCAAGATTTGGCAGGTTCTGCAAGCATGCGCACCTGGCGGCGGAAGGCACTGAGGACTTGGATGGCCCCTGATTTGATTTTCTCCTGCTGACCTTCCTCACTTCCAAATTCATCAGTGTTGGAAGCTTTATAAAGGGGCAGTACATGGAGCTGCTCATCTTCTGGTATCTTGCCTATTTCTCGATTATCCTCCTTTGTTAATGTACACACCTGTAAATAAAAGAAACATTTAAAATCCTTTCCTTGTGGATGGTGCAGAGCAAAAATATATTATTTATGTAGACAACAGGATACCACAAATTTCACACCTCTAGACAAGTTGAGCTTTAAGTTAAGCTTACCACAGTGCTGCCACCCTGCATGTTGTGAAGATCTCTGTGAGCATGGGCACAGAAGTCCAAACAAGCAGTGACGCCAGAGAAGGGACGGCCCTCCTTCAGCCCAAGGCGACAGTCTGGTGCCCTTTGTTCATGTTCCACCTTTGGCCAGGGAAACAAGACATAATTTTTGAGGTATTAAAGACTTAAAGGTCTTGAAACAGCATGGTCTGCACAAAGCTTTTTTGTCATGCTTATAAGTTTATGCATCACTCTCATGCTCAGTCTGCATGCCTTGTCCTGAAAACCCTAAAAACCTGCTTTCAGTGCAGCCGCTTCTGCTGTGGTCCTCAATTACCTTTTCAAATTCCAGAAAACCAATTTGGCTACAAATATGACACGACATGATAATAAAAATAGATTTAGTTGAAACTGACCTGGTTTCCATATGCTTCTGGTGCCAAAGTTTTGTACAGGGGAGCTAGTAATGTTGCAAGATTTTGAAAGTTGCTCTCAATTCTCTCCTCCTGAAAAACAAATATTTGCATTTGCATTCTAACTCTTTCACTTGGACTTGAAAGTGTTATCAAGGTTTAGATAGATAACTAAATGCTACTTGACTTACCTCTCTCATGTCATCTCCGAGTAGCTTGAATTTTCTTGGGATTTTACTACGGGCAAATTTGCAGCCATTGTAGTACATGCTCCAGGAACAGCCAAAGGAGAAAGAGGCTCCACAAGCTTCTTGGTCTAACCCTTGGCATGCACAGGTCCTCCTGAAGAGGGGGGGGATAAGGAGAATGTTCATTGTTGCCAAAGAATGGTTGAATGATATTGTTATAAAAAACAGACATTACAGTATGTTCACCTTTAACACTATATGTAGAGGATTTTAATTTAAAGGAAGTAAACAAATAAATGCAGTTAATTCCATGTAGATAAATTAATTTCTTTGACCAAACATTTATTTTTATTCATTTTTGGGTGCACAGTTGTCAGTTCTCAGACTACTGATGATGATATCAGGTATTTTTAATTGAATATGAAAGCCTTAAACATCAGTGGTAATACAAATAGATAATAATTGGAGGCAAATTTTGAAATGCCCGTCTATTCACAGTTAAAAGCAATGTCTATTTATACTGCACACAATCTAAATAATATTTAAATCTTTTGGCCCTGTGGAAGCCAAAATGGACTTGACATCAAAAGACTGACCGGGGGCTGATTTTGATTAAACAGAAAGTAACTGGGCACATCTGTTTTTGTAAAAGAGAGGAGAACTTGGTGCATTTCACTATTAAATTGAAGAGCTGAAACTGTACCATAGCTACTGTAGGACCAACTGTCAAAACAGAAGTTTGACTATACACTCATCACTGTCATATTGCTGCTCCAACACTATCTTCATCCAAATTTACCTTCAAATTCATTATCCTTGACATTTTAATGACTTTGGTCTAACAAAGTGGGCTGCCGTGATGCAAACACACCATCAAGCATTCCACCATGTTGATTTTTTGACTTACTGTGACATAAAGAAGTGCTTTCATTGACCAGATGTGTGCTTACTGGATGCGAAACTGTAGAAAAATCAACCATGCTCCGAAAAGATAAAAGCTGCAGTTTTGCTCTGTGACATTACGTTATTGGTGTGAAAGCTGACAGGAAATGGCTATGGATTTAAAAAAAAATAAACAGGCAAATTATTTGCATGAAAAAAATCACATCTGTTGTGCAACAGTCTTTTTTCCCATAAAATGAGAAGATTTGTGGTTATGGCTTCAGTTAAATAGCACAGAAGTGGCAGTAAGATTTGTTTCAGATCTTGCTGATGACGACACATCCTGTTATGTACAGTGCCATTAAAACATTATTTGCCCCCTTCCTGATTTCTTACTTTTTTGCATATTTGTAACACTTAAATGTTTTAGATCATCACACTAATTTTCACATTAGACAAAGATAACCTGAGTAAATACAAAATGCAGTTTTTAAATGATAATTTTATTTGTTAAGGGAAAAAAAGCTCTCCAAACCTACATGACCCTATGTGAAAAAGTAATTACACCCTGAACGTAATAACTGGTTGTGCCACCCTTGGCAGCAATAACTGCAATTAAGCGTTTGCGATAACTGGTGATGAGCCTTTCACATTGCTGTGGAGGAATTTTGGCCCACTCTTCTGCACAGAATTGTTTTAATTCAGCCACATTGGAGGGTTTTTGAACATGAACTGCCCATTTAACACCACAGCATCTCAATTGGATTTAAGTCCGGACTTGACTCAGCCACTCCAAAACCTTAATTTTTTTTTTTTTTTTAAGCCATTCAGAGGTGGGCTTGCTAGTGTTTTGGGTCATTGTCCTCTTGCATAACCAAAGTGCGCCTGAGCTTGAGGTCACAAACTGATGGCCAAACATTCTCCTTCAGGATTTTCTGGTAGACAGCAGAATTCATGGTTCCATCAATCACAGCAAGTCTTCCAGGTCCTGAAGCAGCAAAGCAGCCCCAGACCATCACACTACCACCACCATGTTTGACTGTTGCTATGATGTTCTTTTTATCAAATGCTGTGTTGTTTTTACGCCAGATGTAACGGGATGCACACCTTCCAAAAAGTTCAACTTTTGTCTTGTCAGTCCACAGAATATTTTTCGAAGAAGTCTTGGGGATCGTCAAGAAGTTTTTTGGCAAATGTGAGACGAGCCTTTGTGTTCTTTTTGGTCAGTAGTGGTTTTCGCCTTGGAACTTTCCCATGATGCCATTTTTGCTCAGTCTCTTTCTTATTGTTAGTCATGAACATTGACCTTAACTGAGGCAAGTGAGGCCTGCAGTTCTTTAGATGTTGTTCTGGGTTCTTTTGTGACCTCCTGGATGGGTCGTTGTGCTCTTGATGTAACTTTAGTAGGCCGACCACTCCTGGGAAGGTTCACCACTGTTCCCAGTTTTCTCCATGTGTGGATAATGGCTCTGACCATGGTTTGCTGGAGTCCTAAAGCTTTAGAAATGGTTTTGGAATAGAGTGATAGATTTCAATCACTTTGTTTCTCATTTGTTCTTGAATTTCTTTGGATGGTGGCATGGTGTGTTTCTTTTCGAGATCTTGCAGCCTACTTCACTTTGTCAGACAGATTCTATTTAAGTGATTTCTTAATTCAACAGGTCTGGCAGTAATCAGGTCTGTGTGTGGTCAGTGAAATTGAACTCAGCTTTCAATAAAATGTGGTTAATCACAGTTAACTCATGATTTATTTTAATGTTTTTAAATGCAGGAGTTGCTTGTGAAAATTGGAATAAATTTCCTCTTTTAAACAAGAGGGCATTGTGACTCATTTGTGAATTGTAGTTGCTGTCACTTACTCCTCATTGATGGCACAACGTCTCTGGGTGAGGGCTCCATGCTTTTTCAGAGTTTCACTGAGTTCGAGGTAGAGACGGTCAGCCAGGCTGGGGAGGATACCCTCCCATACAAGAATTACTACGATGATGCAGGCTGTGTCACAAGTATGACCAGTACGTTCTCGCACCAACACCAGCAGCTTTTCTTCTACACTGGCTCGTCGAATAACCTGAAACATCACACATATAGATCGTTGTGCTCATGGAGAGATCTGAATGAAACAGAAGAGCTGTCAATTTGCTTGCATCTCAAAAGACAAATACAAGAATTATTCTTACCCATTTGGCTATGGGACATCCTTGTGTACTTTTCCCTTCCTTGCCAGTGTATACTACTTTTTCAATCCTGATGGCACGACCTGTGAGTCCAGACCTTCAAAGTATAAGGAATAATTTAAAGTCACCATAACTAATAAAACTCAGTTAAAATACAACAATTGTTTCCAAACACTTTCTCAAAAAGTCAAGTAAAAAAACATGAAAGAAATTCTTTACCTTTTCTCCATTAATTCTCGTATACTGGCAACATTAGGCGCTGACCCCAAGTGAGTGTAGTATGGGCCTTCGTCCTTCTCACTTATTTGTTCTAAGTATGAGAAGAGCAGATGTCAATATTTACAGATCAACTGAGCTATAATGTTTATGACCAACATTATGATACTCACCAACACAGTGGCATGATGCAATCTCATATTGTGTTTTCAAAGGGGTATCCAGTAGATTCTTTATAGGTGTGTCCAATAGCTTCATAGGAGAATCCATAAAGCTTTGCAGTAGGTGTTCTTTCTTTGGGGTAGAATCAGGGGGTTTCTTTAGTGCTACATTGACTGAGGAAGCTAGAGATTGTTCTACTCCATTCAAGTCAGTGTTGGTTGATAGGATTGTAACAGGCCCAGAGGATTCCACCTTGACTATTGATGAATTGATTACATAAGACTGCTTTTTAAACACAGGTGAAAGCTGGTACTGCCTTAGGCTTTGTTCCATAGATGCCAGAATGCTTCCTTGCCCCTTTCTTTGCTCACATAAAGATTCTTGATTCTCCTGCTTGACTTGAACTCCACAAGTACCTGCATCTGGCATCTTTAATTGCTGATCTAGCTTCTGTGAACAAGGTACCTCAAATCTGGGTCCATTTTCCATTTTGATGGATCTTAAGCCATGTTTGGAATCACTGAGGCCATGAGGTGGCTGTGGAGGGCCCTGGCGTTCTTGCCTTTGTAACAGATGCATACGTAAGGCTGCATGTCTCTGAAAGTCCCCATGAGGACTCAATGGTCCAGGAGGTAACTGAGGTCCCCTTTGGAACTGAGTGCATGATCCCCTTGGCTGCTGTTCAGCTTTAGGAAACACCTGCGTTGATACTTGTGAAATGTCCATATGGTTGGGCTGGTGACAGTGGTTGTTTGGTCGTTGTGGTGGAAATGACTTGAGGGTATTGGTGCCTGAGTTTGGTGGAAAGTGCCTGTGATTTTGTAACTGTTGCATCTCTGTGGTTTTATTGTAACTGAACATTGCACTGTCATTGTGCTGGAATTGTTGGTTATTGGGCTGAGTAGAGCTGTTTCCAAAAGAAGGGTTCTGTTTCAGCAGCTGCTGACCTGGCTGTGGTTGACTGTGAGGTCTGTAATTTGGAGACTTGAGTTGCTGCCCTTCAAATTGAGGTGGTTGGGACAGGGGCCGCTGAAGATGAGAGTGCTGTTGTTGCTGTATTGCTGCAAACCCAGGTGACAATATTTCCTGCAGATCAGGATCTTCGCATAAGTGCTCTGACTGCATCTGCGTGTGAAAGCGGCTCTCTACTTGCTGATTATGGGGTAAGTTTCTTTGCTCAGACATTTCCTGGGATACAGGCTGCTGCATTTGTGGTGCTTTCAAATTTGATTGCTGCCACTCTGGGGCAGTGTTGTGCTGAGCTTGAACACAATGGGTCTGGACTGGGAGATTGTCCTGCTGTTGCTGCTGGTAGCTGTTGGACCCTTGGCTTCTATCTTTGTAAATTCCCTGTGTCTGAAATCTTTGCATTGGATTTTGCTCCAAATTCTGGCAGTGAACCTGGGTGTTAGCTGTCTGCTTGTCTGACTGAGACTTTGTAGGGAAGCCACTCCACATGTTTTGCTCTTGTGCCCGTGCTGATGGGCCACCTGCTGGTTGCTGCTGGGGATTTGAAGAGTTCATCTCCATCCAATCTCTTTGGTGGGGCTCTGAACAAGATAAGTTGGATCTCTGCTGAGACATGTTCTCCATCCCCTTTTCTAATCCAGCATGATGTGACTGCTGGTGACTGGGTCCTCTGGACCCCATACTCTCAGTGCCATGTGGGATGCTACCATTTTGGTTTAAGATATTAGTTTTAATCCCATATTGATGGCCCTTATCAGTGTTATGGTGCTGATGCTGACCAGCCCCTGTTTGCTCACTTTGCCTGACCCTCTCCATTCCAGTGTTAGGAAAGGACCTATATCCTCCAGTCTCAGCTACCCGTAAAGGAGCATTCTGTTCAAGAAACAAGTTCTGGTTAAACTCCTGCTTGGCTTTCGCATATAAATCTGGGGTGTTTGTTTCATCTTGATAGTATTGTGGACCATTTTGTTGCTGTGAGCCACTGGCTGTATCTCTGGGTGGGATAATACCAGGTAGATGACCCAAAGGCAGCTCCTTACCAGGGTAAGATGGTGGCTGCTGCTGATGATGCTGTTGTTGGTGCTGCTGGTGGTCTGTTTCAAAATTATTGGAATACCCATTCAGCAAATAGTTGTCAGCATTGTAGTTGTTGCCTTCTTCAACATTGCTTGTTGCCACAAGCTGTTGTGAGTCAGGCATCTGTACTGAATTGGGCAGCCCTGAGGGTAAAGGAGAGGGTTGAGTGCCTTTACTGGATGGTTTATTACCTGTTAAACCATTGACAGCATCTAGCTGTGACCTAGATGTTTGTGGTGCAATTGATACTTGCTTAGGATAATACTGAGACAAAGTTTTCTCTATAAGATCACCTGGAGTGCTTGCTATAGTAGAAGGGGGTGAAACAGTTCCGTTTGGAATCGGGGCTTGCTTATTTCTTTGTAAACCAAATATATCTCCATTGGGAAAATTATAATTTCTCTTTTCTAACTTAATCTCTATTTGTTGGGTTGTGCATTCAAAGTCTGTAGCCTTTGTCATCTCAGGATAGTTATCCAACAAACTGGAGCCTAAGTTGTCATTTCCATTAATCCCAGGATTTACTTTGAGTTTCTTGGATTGATGAACCAGTAAGGACTGCTCAGTGAGTGAATTTTTTAACTCCCCATTTATCAAATCTCCATTTGCGATGTAGGATCCTTGGTCAAATAGTCCATGCACTGAAGCAGGACTGTCACAGGTCTCCCTGTGCCTCTTCATAGAGTTGGTACCTGCACTGGTCTTAAAATGGTTCCAGTCTGTATCCCCAGTGGCCTGTAGAGAATCACTCTCAGAAGACTGGCCTCCATTCTGGAGTTTGTGAGAGATGTTGTGAGGTGGGCCAAATTGTGCTAACATCAGACTTTCTTCCGTCTCATGTCTGGCTTGTTCTGTTTCCATCTGGTCTGCTCAGAGTCCATCCACAGGGCTGCCCTCTGTCCGTCCTGTAAGACAGAACATTTGAGATCAGTATACTGTCATTCATGAAGTTCTTCCAACACCCTAATGATTTTATGGTGTATTTAGACCAGGATAACTGCCAATTTGAAAGCTTGTTGTACAGGGCAAATGTGTGCTTTGATTTGCTGCAGAACCAAGTATCCTACAAGATTTAAGATGTTAAGAACAGGTCAGCAATGGGGGGTGTAGCTGAGCTGTGGGTTGAAGTGGTCAAACTGTATGTGTGTAAACTAATGATGATCTATGATCTATGGTCATTCACTAAACTTGGATTTATCCTCTGTGATCTCATCCCTCTATCATTAGGTAAAGAATATCACCTAAAGAAGATTCAACAACTACTTAGTAGAATGTGAGCAAGGAGAAATTAATACAAACCAGAGTTTATGACATGATGTTAATTGCCATTGTTAATTGAATACACAGAAAATCATTCCCACAGTGAAAAATATGTGTTTAGTTAGTGAAAGGTTCTTATGTTGTACTTAAACTCAAGTGTCTGATATATTTGTGGATAGTAATCTACAAATCATAAACAAGGTCAAATGAGTACTGTTCCCTATAATAAGACACAGAAACTCATTTTCTTTCCCCTAAAATAGCAAAACACAAATGATATTTAGCTCAGATGAACCAACATTGACTTTTTAAATTAAGGGGATAGAAGAATTAAAAAGTGCAAAACAATAAAAACATTGTAACATTTTTCAAATGCAATACCCTACTAAGTATTTTAAACTATCTACTGTAGTCAGCCGACTGACAAGCAGATCTTTGCTTCTTAGTCAACCAAAAGACATTCTCATCAGTCAAGATGTGTCCCAGTCCACTGCATTGAGTATGACCTCATTCCAGTTTTCTAAAGCAGTTTTACTGGGTTGCTGTCTCACTGGAATTTCTCTTTATTTAATGTATTGTTGTAGTTTCTAAATTGACACAACTTCAGAGCTCGACAAACTTGACCTCTGTCTCATAGTCTCGTATTTAAAGGTAACAACATTCTTCTTCTGCCTCTCTGTTTGGTTTGTTTACATTTTTGACTGTTTTGCATGCACTGGTCAACTTCTCTTTCATGAATGAACAAATTGTAGGAGGCAAGGTAAAACTAAACGTGCTAAAAAGGAGTGGGAAGAAGTACACACTTATTAAATCCCATCCCGTTTCCATAAGTCATTGAATTTTACCTGCCTAGCTTCCATATGATTGCAAATAGTTGTGCTCTTAACTCGTCCAATCTATAGCTTGATTCTCTAGTTATCGTGGTTTTACCAAAACAATTATTTAACAGGAATTCATAACATTTTCAAAATTATTATGTTGTAAGTTACATCCATTTTAGATATATTTAGGTATCAAAAATAATGACTAATGTAAGGTAAGTTTTACTTTAACAGATGTATACCTATATATACATCTATCATATCATTTCATTTCCAATGCATACTTAGATATGGACTATACAATATCCTACACACTATGTATGATTTGATATATTTCTCACAATTTTACACCCATGTATCCTAAGACTCATGACTTAAAATAAGTCTTATTGTCAAAGAAGAAAAGAAAAACAACCTAAATAAATAAATACCGAATGGTGAACCCAAAGAATAATTCATACCAACAAATCAAATACTCAACATTCCCACTTATTCAGGGCTTTGTGACATGTAAGCCCAATCACTGCTGAAAGCTTAATAAAAAGCCATTCCTGAATTTCCCTAATTTATTAGTCTGATAAATAATTGTCTCACAAATCTAAAAACAATCTTTAAAACATTTACAACAACATTTAGGCAACTAATTGCCACAGTGAGGAACATTTTTGTTACTGTCCTGTCCATGCGATCAAAAATAAACTTGCCTTTAAAAAAGCAAAAAACATTTGTGAAGCAAATTTTAATACTATTTAGGGAAAACTGAAATGATAAAACAGGAAAGCTTAAAGAAGCTTTGATGGAGAGTAAATAAAAAAAGGGAGGAGTGACTGTTTTTATTTTACAGCACATGAGCAACATATTCTATAGTCTTCTGTGATGAATTAATAAATAAGATCTATAGAAAATGTAATCTCTTTATAGGCTTTAGTTGCAAACTGAGCTTATGGTTTTGATTCTGCTTTTCCTATCCTCCCTCTCTGCCAGAAGCAAACAGACTCCAGCTATTCCAGTATGACATTGATTTCTTTCTGCCTTCCTCAATTATTAATGCATGTCACATCCGCAGCATCTGCAAAACAATTGCAGTGTGCAAGCACAAAGCCGCAGTCTAATCCATCATAATTACAAGCAACCCTCCTCCAGATAATAAAGCACTGGGCAGCTGAGGAGCAACAAGGTGCCTGGATTTGGTTTAAAATGCTGTTATTTGCTAGTATTTCTTGTGTTGAGCTGCTATGCAGAAAAAATAAACTGAATAGAATAATTGTACATTCATGCTTGATAATTAAAACAAGAGGTTATGTATTACATATTTCAAAGCTTGTTCTCAAATAATTTCAGCCTCTCCTTATTTTCTCCTAAAAGCTAAATTGAAATCATATATTGCACATGCCTGCTTACACCTAATTGCATCTGCCTTAAAAAAAATCTCTATTAACTTGAAAAGTAATTCTACGTATTATTTTAGACTAAAAGAATAACATGGCTGCCTGAACTGCAGGTCCAGCACAAAGCATGAAGGGAAAATGTGTCATGAGGAAGTTTAGTCAGGATAGGTTTTATGTATTTCCAAGATATATGTCTACATTTATGAAAGAATGTGCATTAAACTGTAACCACTGCAATTTCTGTTCTTGGAAACTTCAATCAGTCAAACACAGTATGCACAAGAAAGCAGGAAATAATGTCCTTGGACCTCTGAGTGAATTCCCTAGTCACAGCTTCTCCTGCTATGGTCAAGTTCAGAAAAATATGGTCTACATGCTTTGAAAACATAATTGGAGCCAGCTTTAGATTCCCACAAAGGCCCTCCTGTTAATGTAAACTTCTATATGCTCACTGTAGGCACTGACTGATGTTTGGGGTAAAGGAAAATGGCTAAATATTTGAGGTAATTTGGTATGTTTCATTTGGCATAATCTTCATGTGGCTGATTGTCACATCTGGAACTGGTTACAGATGCTTATCAATCTGGCAGACAGACTGTCATCTTCAAAGGGGGCATTTTTTCAAGAACTGATAACCTTCAGTCCCTATTAAAAATGAATGCATATATACACTTACTCCATGAGCCAATGTTAGCTTAAGCTTCTATCTTCTTGTTCAATACGATTTTCAAAAATGTTGAAAATCGACAGAGAGAAAAAGAACTGAATTACTGTTGAATGTAGATGGAAACATCACTAAGAATTTTTTGTTTTCACTAAAGGCTGTATTCAGCTAAAGAAAAACTTGGTTAATGGAAATGGCGCGCTCACTGACCAATCCATCATTTTTGGGATGAAAAAAAATGAGTAATTAGTTATAGTGTAGTCCATCCACCCTGGCTGGTAATCAAATTTAACTCAAATTTAAGAAGACAAGCTTTTTCAGCAATATTATTAGTTTTAACCTTTTGTTGTTGTAGTGAAATAATAATTGGCTTGAAGCTGAACAATGTTCATCCTCTTTCTGAAAACATAACAATGTGAACTGATCATCAAAGCATAACAAAGATGTTATGCCAATACAATTTCAGTTTTAGCTTCTCTCTTTCTTTCTCCATGCTGCTCTCCTTTTTCTCAGCTGAAAATACCCCCTTTAAATATTAAATATATTTATAAAACAATCTTGTGGGTTAGTCCGTCTTTTGTACAAGGTACACCTTTTGGAGAATAGCTTTTACTGAAGAGACTCCTCAGTCTAGGACAACAAGCTCCCTTACTTGCTTGTTGCCACATCAGGCCAATTTGATTTGAGCAGTTGGTCTGTAGATGCTTGTCCACAGGTCTGTAGTTGCTCTAAACCTGTCAAACCATGTGATTTATAAAATAGTGAGGCATATGCAAAAATATATATATTTTTAAATTCATAGTTGATGTTTTCCGACACATCACTCAAAATGAAAAAAAAGCATTAAGTCTCAGTCCTGTCACTGCCAATTAAGCACTTCTTACTTATGAAAGTGACCTGAGTGACTGTCACTTTCATTGTGATGAGAGCTTATCAACCAGTTACTTGGCCAAAATGACAGAAGGGTGCCTGCCCTAAAATATATCTGGTTTAGTTTTCGAAAAGTTGTACCTGAGCTGCATTTTCACAAAGTGGCCAGTTTGGTTCAGCACAGTTCGGTAAGGTTTGAAGCAGTAAATCTTGTTTATATTTTCAGTGCCAGATGTACCTTCACATGAGGGCAGGGATGCAAGCCGGAAGATTGGGTTGTGCCAAGTAAATAATTGCATTACTTCACAGCAGCATGACACGGTGCAGCATTCTGGGGTAGAGCACAACGCTGTAACAAAGTGCAACAATGGAGGACTTCTAGCACTGCAGTAGCCCTTGGAGCATTGTTTTGTGTGGACAATATTTACAGCAACAGCAGTGAATGAATCACTTTAAATCCTTGGCTTACTTAAACAATGGTACAGCATTTGTTTTTCTTTTAGCTACTGTCACATGGGAATCAAAAATTTATATGATCAGTCAACAGACTGCAGTGTTTCAGCTCATTCTGTTAGGGTCGGTTCAGTATGCTTGGTGCCCCTTCAAAAGGGGTGCTAGAAACTGGGATGGCATGGGTTGGTTATTTGGGTATCTTTTCTCCTCATTTGACAGTGGAAACACCTGTAATTGTGTACTGAACTGAACCGGATTGCTTGACAGAAACTGAGCTTTATTATGAATAAGGTTGGGTATTGAAACCCAGTATCATTGTGGTTCTGCCAGCAATATCTCCAAATCCCAAAACAGATTTGGTGCTTCATTTAGGTACCAGTCTTTAAATGTCAGAGCCAAAGAGGCTGAACCCTTTGTGCTTTCTCAGTCAGTGAACCCTCTAGCTGAAGACATCACAGTTAACAAAAATAGGAGAATCAATCCAGGAATCATTTAGGCACCAGCATGATTTTCAAAGTATAGATTTAGAGCCTGAAGTGGGGGAAAAACAAAGCTTACCCCCCCATAAGCAATTTGAACTCAGCTATTCAACTCAGAGAACTTACTTTTAATGTTTATAAAATTTCATTAACAGCAACAATGTCTATATTAACCACAAATGAGGAAAAGGCACTATTTTGCCATTGTTGTTCAATCAACTGTCTTAAGCGTGACAGTCACACAGGACATTGTCAGACTGCACTCTGCCCAGTCAAGCAAGCTGGTAGACATAATCACCTCCTCAGCCAATCACCCCTCTAGGACATTAGCAGCCCTCCAGACCCCCAAAGTTAGAGTGCTAAATCTCCCTCTAACGAGCCAAGCTGTTACGAGGGTGTCTGGAAGCTCCCACCGTTGTCACAACAGAGCAGCCAGCTGCCTGTTAGCAGGTGGAAGAGGGAGGCAGCACACCGCTAACAAAGACAGCTCTCAGGTCAATGACTGGGGGAAGGGGCCTCAAAGGTGTCTTATAGTGTATAAGGGCTAAGAAAAAAGCAGGGACTCTCATCCCAAACAACAACTACAATGATTTCAGTTTGATAGAAGAATGTTTTGTAACCATCCAATAGGAACAGGAAATGGGTTCATTAAACAAAAAGGAGACTTTCCTGCAATTTAAGAAAAAATTTCAAACGTAGATGTACATTTAAAAAACTAGCTTCCTACAAGCATCATTTCTTGGATAAAACCACTTTGGATGAATATTTAAGAGGATTACACAGAATTATGTAGGTCATGTCTGATTATAAAATACCCCCAAATGTTCTCTTTTGTAATGGATTAAGCAGATGATTTCTTAACTTTGTAGTCTGACAGAGTACAGACCGGATCAATGTAAAGTAAAAAAGTTTAATGACTTAAAACAATTGGTAATGAGTGCTGCCAGCTCAGGGGTTAGTTCCTTGAGCCCCAAGTAAATGAGCTGTTGTTCATAATGTGGGTTGCCAGGGTACAATTTTGACCTGTGGTACATGTCCCTCACATCATTTTCCCCTCTGTCTCCCAGTTTGACTATCCATTATCCTAACCTCATCAAGGCATTACCCCTCCCCTTAAGATACCCTTTAAAAATAAAACAAAAATAGAAAAATGTACAATTTGAAACTCCCTCCTCTGCAAGGGCATGAAAATTGATATGCAGACTAAGCTTGAATCTGAAAATGAAGAGTCTCATAAGCTGCTCAGGCAACAAGTTGCAGTACTAATCTGCCTTTTAGCACCGTCAGACACAGAGGGATGTAAAGTGCCACAACGGGATACCACCGTCAGCCTTGTAATCAGAAGTGACGCCAAGCCTCTTTATTATTATGTCAAAGTTATTAGAATTGAAATATGTTATTTTGACAAATGAGAACAAGAAAACCATGAGGGACCGGGGAAACACAGATGAACTTGATGAATGGCAATCGTTCTTTCGAAAGACATCTTCATTCATATCCCACAGCATTTGAATATTTTCAGATGCAGCAGATCTGCTCATTTTACTACGATTTTTGGATAAGCTCTTAAGAGAAAAAGATAAAATGTTCTAATGTAATTGGTTGAAGTCTAAATATTGTGAAAGAAATATGACAACCAGCAAGCTTATTCATCGCTCTAGATCACAACAGTCAAATAGATATGCAGACATCTGTTGCTTTAAGGGATGCACTGTATTACAGCACAATATCAGTATTAAATCATAGCTTGAAGAATAGGGTATCTGTGTTAGCCAGTTTTAAACTTTTCTGCCAGTATATTGCTGTACAGGGGTTGCATGGCGGTGCAGCAGGTTGTGCTGGTGTCCCACAGCAAGAATGTTTCTGGTAAGACTGTCTGGTTGGCCTTTGTGGAGTTAGCATGTTCTCCCTCTGCATGTGTGGGTTTTGCCAGATGCCCTGATTTCCTCCCACGGACCAAAAATACGCTTGTTAGGTTAAATCGCTCTTAGGTGCTGGTATGTGTGTGAATAGTTGTTTGTCTCTGCATCATCCCTGTGATTGGCTGGCAATGAGTCCACTGTGTGCCCAGCCCCAATCAGCCCCATTTTTCATGAAACTTTCGAGTGTGTAAGGACTGCAGTTTCAGATTTGAACTACAGCTTGTCATTTTTTTTTTAAAAGAGAAATATGTTTTTGTGTTATTTCAAGCGCTCATGATTGTTTCAGGGAATTGCCCTGAAAACCTGTTGTTTAATCAGAGGATTTCTTTTCACTTGGAAAGTTAAATCTTCATAAAATTTAAATGTATAATTTTATTTTTTGTTTTGGAGGGCTAACTGTCGGCTGGCAGCTTGTCTCAGTGAATGCTGTTGCTATCAAAAAAGGCTTACAAAACTTGATTAACTGAATTTCTTTGTCTTTCTTGATTGAGGGCCCTATTGTATGCGTGAGAAAAAGCATTTAAAATGTAGCACAGATGTCTTTTACTGTTTTTGATGAAGATGTCATTTTAACACTGTACTTTCATGTTGTTTAGAAAGCAGATGGACAGTCACTGCTGTGGTTGCCCAGAGTATCAGCTAAGTGCTTGCTACAACTTTCTTAGGATGAGGTGACCTTAGGCCTCCAACAAAGGTGTCTCATGTCTTAAGTCTGGTGCAAAGAACTGTCTGAGTGTTTAGTGGAAAAAATATATTAGTGGGCTCACAGCCAAATGAATACAAAACAATTCCTCCAAGCTTGTTACTAAGACATAGAATGTCCAACAGTGCACCGTCTCAACAGTCAGATATCAGTGCATTTGTTGAGAAAAAGCTTTTATTTGGACAAGGAGCAGAAATGCAGAGTGCCTCTGTTTTCACGCTGTCCTCAGTGCACACTCTCCAGTGTGACTTTATACAACCACAAACACACAAAAGCACACACATGTACATGTTGTCTTGCAACAGGGAGTAACATGAACAATAAATATTTTTTCCTAATTATAGGTGCCACCAATAACTCTGCGTATTATTGATACAAACTGTTCAATGTATCATACACATACATATCTGAGAATATTGCAACAGATTCCAGCAGAGAAAAATGAGTAAATAATGTTTATGTCCCTCTTCTCTCTGATTTTAAACAAAGAGAACATTTGTAAAAACATCTGATCCTGTTGATGTGTCTGAAGATTTTTATGAATAACAAGGTTACAGTTTTGCACTCATGCAGAAACCTTCCATGTGTTTTCTTTTATCATTTCTGATGTTTTGGCGATGATTTAGTGAAATATAACCTAAATCTTCACATCAACAAAGTTCTTACTGTTAAATGAGAGGAATAACCACCAGCTGGTAGAAACACTTTGCTCTTAAAGTGACTGAGATACATACAGACACTCAAACTGTGATTGGTTTGATTCATGTTATGCCCAAAACACACCTATACATAGTCATGGCACATAATCCATCGTCTTTGAGCTCTGCTTCGAGCTCTATGTTGGGATTTTGTTCTGTCTGCACATCAAAATATAGATAAACAGACCACAAACTGCTGTGTCTGTTGAGCTTTAAGACAACACACTTCATGCCATAAAAAAGGGTTTAAAATGTTTATGTTTGAAAATAATACTTTCTTTATAACATGAAAATTAAATGTTTGTCTTATTTTATATTTGTATCAAAAACAGCATGACTGTCTTAATGAGAATAACAGGTTGATTCTTTTTGTATGAGGAAGGCTGTGTTCTCAACAATAAATAAAAATGTATGTGAATAGTCATCTGCCACTATTTGCCACTGTAATAAGTTTAAAATCACTGGCATATCAGTAATAATCCAATGTTGTGTCCTTCATTATTTTAAATAATCAATAAAATTTTATTTATGTAACAATTCATACAAATTCAGTTGCAGTTTAAAGTGCAAAAAATGTGATTGACAACAAGAACAAAAAGTAATAATAACAATTAACACAATAACGAGAGGTAGGATGTCAAGATGGATTTGGAGACTATAATGTACACCAATATGGCCAAAGCCACAAAAAAAAATAAAATCAAGATGATTGATTAAGATAATTAGAAATGAGAGAAAAGGCAACGCAAGAAAACGAAGAATTAACTGGAAAAAAGTAACAAAGAGTAAATACACATAAAACTGTTTTAAAAACAATTAAAAGAAACTCTAAACTGATCAAGTATAACAAGATAAAAAGTATATGATCATAGTAATACATATAAATAAATAGTAAAATCGTCATTGAAACATCAGACAACAAACCAAAAAAAAAAACCAGACTGAATAAATTAGTTTTTAGATTGTCTGTAAAGATCTCTATACTTTAATCTTGTCTCAGATCCCCTTAAAGTTTGTTGCTGAACATTTTAGTTCTGGTCCGTCAAACAGCTTCTGATGTTTACTGTTGACTAACAGGTTATGAGATTGACCTTTATATTGATGAATATTTACATGAAATATAATTAAAGCTACATGACAAAATCACTTTGTTTATGCTGTTGAAGCAGCTCAGTTTGGTTTCAGACAAAAAGGAGAAAACCAATTTTCCCTCTTTTTTGGAAACCTTTCAAAACGGGAACATCTGATCCTTGAAAACACAACAATGAGATAAGCGGGTGAATACCACTTCCCGGCCCCATGTGACTACTCCTTTGTTTTGTCTGGCCCTTGGAGCAGTCTGTAAATCAGTAACACAGTCAAGAGGTGAACGCTGGGGGTAAGCTGCTTTCTGTGCAGCTCCAATCCTACGGGACACTCCGGAGTTTACAAAGGACTGCACGGCAGCCAAGCAGCTTGTCACAGTTGGATACACCCACACTGACAACAAAAAAAAAATCTTTGCAAATCCAGAACAAAGCCAGAGATCCCAGCTGAGTGTGCATGTGAAAACAGACAAACATACAAACTCTAATTATGCAATGTTTTAAGTCCATCTTTGACCATGCAGACATTAGGACATTTGGAGCATTGACTTTATCCTCTGTTATTTGAGCACAGAGCTGCCAGAAGAAAAGCATTAAACTAAACCAGAGGAACAGCACAGCGGTGATTTTAGTGTGGACGCCTGCTGGAAGTTATAATGCTTTGATCTATTTTGGTTTTCTGTCTAGTAGTTAATGTCCACCAGGGAAATGAGCCCTCTGTTTCAGTTTATATGACTCAAGTCTCTTGGCTTGAACTGGATCCCCAACAAATCTTCCCTCTAGAAAGCAATTTCTTTGTCCCTTCTCTGCTGTTGTTTTGTTTCCCTCCCTCTCCCACAGCCCTCTACCCTGTAATTACACTTCAGGTTCCTCTGTACTTCAGTGTGCTCTCATCTACTCCCCTCCTGTCCAGTCTATCATCTAGCCTGTGACGTTATGGCACTGGCTGCTAAACGCCGGTGTTGAATTCTAGACAGTCGTTGCACATAGCTGTTGCCTGTGCAGCTATGTATTTGCAGGCATTTATAGATGGTCAGTTGCTTTAGTGCTTTGAAGCCTGGGGGTGAGGGTGTATACTTAGACACAGTGTGATCAGTGCTGTAAAACAATGGACACAGTTTGCACAAGAGTCACTAAAGGGGGGGTAGTTAATGCACACATCAGTTAAAGGTGAGAAGAGTACAAAATGTTGTACTCTAGTAAAACAAGAGTTACTTTGACTAAAAGTTACTTGTGTAAAGTAGCACTTGAGTTTACTGAATAAAAATGAAAAGTGCTTCTTTCAAAATGTGTTTTAAGTATGGAGAAAAGTGCACTCTTCTGTGTTTTTAAAAGACGACAACACTGTGGTGCGATGGGTTAAAGAGCTACTTGTTCTGGTATATCTTAGTGTGGCATATAGTATTTCACCAAATAATTTTATAGAACTACATAGTGGCTATTGCCATATATATATGAAATTAAGTATCAAAGATATCTTTGAAAATTTAATTTGTACACCTTGTGAGTTGAAGGTTTTAACAACTCCCCCCAATACAATACAATCTGCTTTATTTATAAAGCAATTTTAAAACAACAATGAATTTACCAAACTTATGCACAATGAATACAAAGTAGAAATACACTGAGTAAAATAGAATAGAGTGGTACAGGAATGGGTCCAGAAGTTAACATTAAGCACTTCCTGGTTCCCAACCCCCAGAGTAAATGAGGTTTAGAATACCAGTGTCAGATAAATGCCTGAAATAAGGTTCGTGGTGAACACATGCACATGAGATTGTAATGTTTAATGGAAAATAATGAAATGCATTTGATGTTGCCTGCTTTTGAATCTTAAAGTGTTGTATATATAAAATGACAGTTGCTAACTAACTGCAAACAGGGACTCCAAAAATGGCCAGGGCCCCAACGGCAAGCATTTCTAATCGTTTTTTAATAATCAGTTATTCATACACTATTGCCACAGCCAAGAGGACCAACTTGATTAGGTCATTCAAATATGAGGACACTCTCAAACAAGAGGTTATGATCAGATGTTCTATTGGAAATATTGTAGTTGCTTCTAAGTCAAACTACCATGTTGTAGTTTCATAGTAGCTTACTAATATCTTTTAACTGGCACCAATTACATTCAAGCTTAAAAAATTGTGACAAGTAGGTTCTTTTGTCAGATTATCGCAAAGAACAGAACATATAAGTTTGATAAGTTCTTGTTTGCTACAGAGCTGATTATCAGCAATGATCGAAGACACCGAGAAAAATCCCATAGGCTTTAAGTAGGCTTGCAGTCAAAGGAACCAGCTCTATGCTAACTTCTGCGTTGGCCTACAAAAATACATAATCCCTGCACCATTCTACAAGGTGAAATAAATAAAAACTAATAATTAAAACCAAAATAAAAAATACAATGAAATACATAACAGTTTGTCAAAATAAAAGCCAAATTAAGAGAATAAGAAAAAAAAACATAAATACAGAGACCACACAACTATCATGCTGAGTCAAAAGCCAACAAGTAAAAATCTGTTTTACAAAGAGATACAAAAGTAGGCAAAGTGGTAGACACTCTGATTTCAGGAAATAAGTTGTTATATAATTTTGGACCCACAACTGAAAAGACTCCATCACCTAGGATTTTTAGCTTGGCCTTAGGGACGACAAGGAGAAGCTGCTTTACACTTCAAAGATCTCAACAGGACTTAGAATGTGCTAATATGAGTTTAAAGTCACTAAAACTAATTGTAAATTTATTTTCTGCACTTAATGTGGTAAATAAACTTTCAACTGCTGAATGTGACTTACTCTTGATAACATTGTGTTATGATAACCAGGGTATCAAGTACCCGACTGTCAAGAGTTGTGATGCTTGGTGTCAGAATTTTTGGTAAAATCAGAGCAGCACAACATTTCTCAAATGTGTCATTGTCACAGTGAGAGCTTTGGAAAATAACCCATCACAGAGATCTGAATCTATCACAGGTAGCTATCCTCAGATTTACCCTTGAGAATTTAGAGTTCAAAAATCTTAATTGTTTGTATCATCTTGGACAAGGGCTAATTATTTTGTTTTGATTTAAAGTCACACTTGGAATTATTATCACAGTATTTAAGAAACACCAACGTACAGTATTGTGTCACATTTTTGTCCCAACTTGTGCATACCTTAAATAAAAGCAGGCTCATGCCGAGGCCAGACTACACGATTATAGCCTGACCCGACAGTTCTAGAGCTTTGGGAACTATCTGCCAGGGAAATTGTTCATCTTGTGTAGTGTGTCATAGTGAATGACAACAAAAGTAAAGTCTGGGACACTTCACAACCCCCCGACAGAGGATCTAGCGTGTTTGCGTTTTGCCCTTCCTCTTACAATTTATTCACATCGGAGACATTGACCAGCAAAAGTGCAGAGAACTCTGCACGTGCTGCACTCAGGGATGTAAACAACCAAAGTTGTACCCCCCAGATGGAACAATGGGATGGAGAACAAGTTTGTCAAGCACTGGAAACAAATTCCCTTCCTCTATGATGTGTTGTAGAGTTACTACAACAGCTGACTGAGAAAAAAAAATTGTTGGAGAAAATAGCAGAGGCACCTTGAGAGTAACTCTCAGCATTTAGGATAAATCAAACATCATGTATACATATCATAATACATCATTACCATCATAACATTATTGAACGTAGCAACAAACAAAAGCACTGTATTGTAAAAACATTATGTCTGTTGGTGTCCATGATGTTTCCCCTCTTTTATTCAGCATCATCACAACAATCCTAATGTGATAGGTACAATCATGTGGTCTGTCACGCTTGTCATAACATAATTTTATGCCTCTTATGCCTTTTGTTTAACAAAAAGACAAAGTATTTTCTTTTTTATATTATTCAGCCCTAGTTAAGAGTTTGGTGACAACACTATGGAAAGCTTCAACAACATCAGCCTAATCTATTTTTTATCAATACTCAGGTGCCATGTAAAATGTTAAGTACAATACTTTTGACAAAGTATTCAAGTAAAAGTGCTGATTTCAAAAACTACTCAAAAAGATACAAGACTACAAATACCTACTCAAATGCAGTAATGCAAGTCAAGTCAGTCAGTTACTTTCTACTTCAAATAAGTATCTTATCCTTCAATATATATATATTTACAACAATGGCTTCTGTTTGCCCTGATTCAGAGGTGTATTGTAACTTAAAATCATGTACTTACCTAAGATTACTCATTACTAAGAATATCTTAAAAAGAAATGAAGCATAAACTACACATTTCCTGTTTAAAAGTGGCCTGTTTGATACCACTTGACAGTCAGTAGAACCTGGTAGAAAACAAAATTTCACGTAACATTTTAAGTTGAACTATTTGATTACTAAAAATATGTTTGTCAATAAAACAAGCGGGGGGGGGGGGGGATTAATAATCACTTGTTTTGTGCTGCACATTACGGAAAAATCATAATATACTTCTAAACCAATCCCTCAGGTAATAAAGAAACTACTAAAGAAGCCAGTATTTGAAGTACACTTTGACTGAATTGCATTTAACTTTTAAGATCATCAGAGCAGTAATTCTACTTTTTCTTCAGTCAAATATAATTGAAGTGTACTTTTACTAGAGTACAGCACACTTGTACACGTGTACTTCTGCCATTAAACTATCCACCCACTGATTTATCTTGGAAACACTGATTTTGTTGATACTTTGTCCAGTTTCTCCTTGTAGCACAATCCTTGTGTTAACAACACCGGTGTAACAAACTTTAACGATCTAGACTCTCACTGTGTTTCTGTTATTCCCACAGAGAGTCAGTGAAATATGAGAGCTGCCATAGTAGATGGGGTCTATTTGGCGTGACTTGGCAGCCTTATGTGACATTCACCACTAACGACAGCTGCTGGGAAACTACGGTCCCTGTACTTTCAGGTTAAGACTCAGGCAGCAAGGCCAAAGAGTGCTGCTGTTGTTGAAGAGGGAAAGAAGGGGAGCACTGTAAATCAAACACACACTTACATAGCCACACTGCTGTTTTGCTGAATAGCCCAAAGAATGAGCCATAACCTCAAGTGTACGTTTCCTTTTCTTTGCTTAAATGGGCTCATTTGCATTTCCTGTTTGAATGATAAGAACACAGAGCACGCAGCCAATCCAGAGACTATAAATATGTCAGGGCTCTTAGTAAATGTAAACTGTGCCTGCCTTTTGGAGGAGTGAGAAAATTTCAAGCAGTTATTGAAACAACAGCAATAATAATAGCAAAAATATAAAAGAGCAACAAGGACAACCAAGATAAACCTACTGACAATCTACTAAATCTCATTCACACTGGGAAGTAAATCCTAAAATTATCCAGAGTTTACAAGTGTGAATGCTAACAGCCAAGTTTTTCACACAAACTTTTACCTGGGTCATTCCTCCTATGACCCCCTGGGTGAAGTCTGGGTGAGCCAAAGTGTGAGTGCAGCAGTAAATTATTGGGGTAATGCACTGAGGGTGAGTGGGAGGGGTGAGGACATCATCCTGTGCAACTGGCGTGAAAGAGTTGACAGGATTGATTTAATTAATTTAATCGTATGAGAGTACCACATACTAAATTGTGCGGCTGGACATCTGAAAGTGTTGTTTCCACTGCACATCATCAAAGTTCTGTGGTACATCTGCTCTAATACAATAACCACCAGGTCTCCTACACATACAAAGAGCTGTCTCGTGCTGCCGTTGGATACAGAGCTGAAACACTGCAGCTTTCTTCCTTCTCTAGTGTAATCGTTGTGAATGTAGTGACGCTGCTTTATATTCACTTCTGCGTGCTACAGTGTTCCGATGCTCTTGATACACTTTTTAACATGTATCAAGAAAGTTAGGATATGAATTTCCTGTTTAAAAAAAATCAACTTTATCTGACTCTTATCGCTAGAGCTATAAAAACTACAGCATTGTAACATTTAACTATTGTCTAGTTACGTTTTTTTTAAGTCACATTTAACTGCTCAAGTCAATAATGATTATAATACTATTTTCATTTACAAAGGAGTTTTCAGAGGTCAGGAGGTGCCTGTCAACACTAAATCTGACGTATAGTATGTCTCACTACTTTGAGCTACTTTACCTGCCAGTTAATTAACTGACTTGGGCAACAGAACTATTACGTGAAATCCAGTCTTGTTTTTAGTTTTGTTTTACTTAAATTTTCATACTGATGGATAGATGCCACCAGCTCTGCAATTATAAGGAAAAAATCGCACAGAAGTAAGACAAGACATTCCTGCAGTAGGGGCCAAAAGCTCAGCGATTTTATTGTAGATTAAGAAGAAAGGTCAGTAAGGCTACCTTTTCTCTGTGCAGGACACATAAACAACAGCTCTTTTGTTTTAGTTCTACTATCACATAGTCTTCATGCCCCTTCACCTGGTGCACACAACCCTCAGTCAAAAATATTTACATCACTTGACAAAAAAGCAGGAGGCAGCAAATTTTGAAGAAATTCCCCAATTTGTCAGTATTCTTTCTTGTTTTTATTTATTGAGGTTCATGAGGTGTGGTTCTCTCTCAAGTTACACTTTCCAATGGTGAGAAACACACCATTAAAGCAGTCCAACTAAAACTGTAACTTTCACATGCATGTAAACATGGCAGTCCAACTAAAATCATACTAAATCATATATTCTCTTGAAGTCTGACTATCACAGCTTGATAATATTGTGCTAGTTTTTTTTTTTTCCTTGTGTACACATACCTCATTCTTCCCCAGATGTCGGGTGTTTTGGACATGCTGCACAGTTTCCATGCGTGGCTTTGATTAGCTTAAAAGCATAGAGCATCTGAAGTCATCTAGAAGTTTGCCTTCAGATATCACCATAAGCTAAAGTGATGTCTTATATTGCATTTGTCTCAAAAAGGTGAAGTATGTAACCTGATGTAACATGCCAGATGGACCATTCCAATATATTTCACTAGTCCATCTGCTAAAGAGCCCACAGGCAGTGTTTGGGAATTGGCAGCACTTTTCAATAGCATATCCAACATTGGAGGACTGTTCCTTCAATCACATTCATTATGGGCCAATCAGATAACATTTTAGGTGGGTGGTGGTGTAAAGGACAGAATGTGAGCCACATCACAAAACAATGTCTCACCAAAACATGTCAGAAATGGAGTGAAAATATTCTTCCTATTGAGAGGTTTGTAGTGTTTTTTAAATTTGATTAAGAAGTGCAGCCCAGATCTCTTAAACATGCTACTGAAGCTGTCAGCGTCTATGCTAATCTCTTTTATGAGCAGCGGCTTCCTGCTGTCATCTCACTCGTAGCCCCCACCTCTTTCTGCTCCCAAGAACTTTGATTGGGCCAATCCCGCTTTGGCTGCTCACAATTGCAAGATGGATCCATCTGATTTCAGACTTTAGATCAGGCTGATCCTTCTGCATGGCAAGGTCATAGAGTATTTAAAAGATGTCCATATTTCCCCACATACAACCAGTTTAGAGCTTCTTAACTTGTTAGCATAGTGAGAGAGATTGTCCAGAGTAACAAGCAAATAGGGGACATATCCTGACCCACCTCTCAGATGTTGCCAAACCAAACAAAAAGGTTTATCATAATATAGATGAGAGAATGTGCCATGAAACAATGTCCTTGCAAACACTAGCTGTTAACATAGATTTTCAGTGTCACAACATAGAAACGCTGTGAGGATTTTCTAAACTAGGAGGCTAAAGTTAGACAGCTCAGCTGAGCTGTGATTGAAACTTCATCCCTAGCAACCACTACCAGTGAAATTAGGTCAGATGACATGCATTCTGCAGTGTTTAACCCCCCCCCCCCCAGTAAATATAGAGCTGCTGCTCTGCAAACCTCATGACCTCGGACAACATTTTCACAACTCGGCATTCCAGAAAGTATGTAAACAACAAAGACACAGGCACAGAGCAGCTTAGTATCTCCTAAAGATCATTTTGTAGTCTAAGACTGAAATGCTCAAGCTTAAATGCTACACCTTTATGAAAGATGATTTGGGTCCAGTATTATTCAACAGTAATGAGCAGTATGAAAGAAGTTAGCTGGTAGAAATAGGAGGGACATCTATGTACAAACGGGCCTGATGTCAGTGTATATGGGAATTTAATAAGACAAAGGCAGGAAATTTGAGTTTTTGCTAAGTTGTTGCATTTGGAAAAGGTTTTATGGAATGAGTGAACAATATTGATTACCAAGACAGCCACAATGGTTATATTCAGACTACCATAGGAGGAAATGTTGCATATTATAATATGTTTACTGTTGGGTTATATGCTTGCACATAATTTAGGAAAAGGAGCAAATGTGCCTCTTTAATCAGCTTTGTCTTACCATACCTTTGAAATTAAATCAAATGTTGAATTCCTTTTGGGATCCTTAAAGTACCTACTAATCAAGAGACCTGTACAGCGATGCCTTATTTAATGAATAATATAAATCTGAACTGGCTGACATTCTTAACCTAAAAAATTGACATGAGGGCTACGTTGAAAATGGAGAAGGGCTACATGCAACCTCCACAGCGTCAGTTGCCCACTCCTGTTTTCAGGAAAAGTAAAAAGGGAGGACTGGAAAGCCGTGATGGTACGGACACCCCATGTGAAGCCCAATGGTAACAGATGTAGTTAAATAAGCATTTGTTGCTATTGATGGTCAAATGCTCCCAAGGACAGATGTTCATTCATCTTACTGAGATTTATGTCACATGGCACGCTCCTTCAGTGTGCACAATGCACCTCACATGGCTTCTTGTGCCTCCTCTCTATGTCTGTCTTTGTATCGGTGTGAACATATGACATTCACCCCACTAAGGCTAAGAAACAACAGGCCTCTCTGTCTGTGTTCACCTTTATAATCCTCTAAATATACATACTATCTATTTGATTGTAACATTTCTTGAGGTGTTTGAACTTGCCTTTGTTATATTACATGACTGTGTTACATGGTGGATCTACATTTGGAAAAGGCTCCGGCCTGCAGGGGGAAAGAACATTCAACAAAATTAACACAAAATAAAATCCTCGATGGAAAAACTTGGTACCTTATTGCAGTCTATCCAGTCACATCAACAGGGCTTTTTAGTTGATATTTTGAAAACATATTTCAGTACTAATCTAAAAATCATACTGTTCTCCTTCTCACATGTGAAGCTGTTCCTAGAAGTCACTGCTGCTTGCCAAGACACAGTGCCTCACACACTTCTGTGCAACAAGAGATTATAAATTTTTCAATTAAGTTTTTAAACCAAGTAAAACTTATTAGTCATATTTTGTTGGGCAGTAAGCTTTAAAGGAATTGATAATCAGTTTATTTCTAATAAACAGAATCAAGTAAGGTGTTTCCAGTCCCAGCGGAAAGTTAAGCAAACCGGCTGCTGACTGATTATCTCTGTTTACCATACTGAACTTTTGATTGGCTCCAGCTCTACAATAAAGGTATTAGGAGTATTTCCCAGAAAGCCCAATTATTCAAAGTATGAATGCTAACAGCAAATTATAAACAGTAGGGTTCAGCTTTAGTTCAGGATCGTTTTGACTTGTATGGATTATTGGATGTACCTGTGCCATGTTTTGGGCTTTTTACACTTTTATTAGTTTAAGATGTGGTCATCTTCAGTGAGGGCAGTTTATTTTGCAGAATGAAATGCCAAGTTCATGGTATAAATTGTGTTCATTCTCTCTAAAAAAGTGTCTTCATGAGGAGGAAATCTGCATTACACATCCTCAACTCCTTCCTGTTGATGTTCACTGTGGCCCAACTTTCTGACATCATGATGGTTGCATCACACAGCAGCCACTGACATGAAGCCTGTTTTTCTTCATTCTAAGAGCTTTTACTGTGTTTTGCAGTCCATTGATAGTTGATCTAAAGCCGTTCAGCTCTGCAAGGTAAAACCTTCCTTCTGAGAAATTGGGTGCTGGTGAAAAATGATTGAGTCATTTCTATTGGAGGTTTGAAAATATCCTTAAATTTTCAGAGGGATGTAAAGTGCCAGTTGTGTCTACTGTATCTAGTAATCCTCTGTCTCATCTCAGTGGGATTTCTAGTTATGAATGCATGCAACTGCATGTAAATGCTTTTCAGTATCCCAATTCTTTTTTTGGAATTCAAAGATATGATTAATAGATCTCTGCAGAAACACAGGACAGACATTTCTGTTTGTAATTTCTTCCCCCAAGAGCCTTCTTCCCCCCGCGTAAGCAGAAGGGTTCTGTACAATTTACATTGTTCTTCATGTGTAATGCAAGACAGATGTGGCCGACTTATGGAGAGTCCCACTGCAGTCCTCGCTCTATGGTAGCACGAGGTCTGTCCCATTTTCTTCTTTGTTGTGTTGCCACACTCTTTAAAGGCTCTGAAGCATTTTCCAAGAAAGCAGAGTTGAGCCTCTCAGCTCATTTTTATGGAATTTTTTGTTTTCAAATTAAGGAGATTAAGAACTAAAGAAAAAAATTAAAATGTAAACACCTTCTGTTAGTATCAGTACTAGTTCAGGTTTGGGAATATGGTTTAACATGCAGCGGCTGGTGAAATGATTGACTGCAAAGGTTTTTTACAGTCAGCAGTTTAACAAACAGGAATAGAAATCAGAAAACACATCTTGAAAAAAAGTTAAAAGTTATATGAGCCTTCCTGAGACCTTAGATGTGCACTTTCCTTGATGGATTAGTATCATAACAAAAACATTACCTAACCACCTGAAAGCATTCTCCACTTTTGCATCTGGTTCATGCATCATGTTCATGATAAAACTGATAGCAGATTGATGACCAATAACACAGTTTTGTTGGACCTCCCTGGAGGTAAAGTAAATAAACTAAGACAGACAAAGGACAGAGGAGATTAACTGGTAAATCCTAGAACCACTCAGTTGTGACAGTTATTAAGATGAATGTCCCCACTTATCCTTGATAGTTTTATAGTATTCAGGAAGCATCTGGCAATACAATGTTGCACTTCGAGGAAAATTATTCTTAGAAAGTCAAGGGCATTTATTTGTTGAACTTTCAAAGGTTCTGAGAGATTGGCTGGGGTGTGCATCTGATAGTGTTGGCTCAGTGCACTCAACAGAAATTGCTGTTAATGTGCTGACAGAAATGCTTTTTGTTTATCTTCCTACTTTGTCTTTGATGGCCGTTAGCAAACACATTTTAGATGTGCTGTAGTCGCTGTCTGGTAGAAAAGCCACACTGCAACAAGGTGCCAGTGAAAATAAATAAATAAAAACATTTTCTTAACTGGGATAGTTTTTTAATATTTAAATGACTATTTGAATACTAAAAAATGAATTGTCCATTCTTAAATGGAGTCTGTGTTTGAAAGTTTCACAACACTGGATGAGTGAGGTCTTTTCAGAGTGAGGCTGAACTGACTGGATTGCTGGTCATTTTTCTTGATACAGTCATTCTTGTTGATCCAACATGTTCTGAATCAGAATCTTCCTTAGGGTTTTTGGATTTGAGTCATTTAAAGGGAGGGAGAATTCACTACTGCTGAATATTATGTCTTTCTCAGCTAAGGTTGAGAAGGCTGTTTGCTGCACTCTGGCATTTATAGTTGAATATACAAGAAAGGTATATTCTAAGATAAAATAATAAATGAGAAATGGTCTGCGGTGACAACTGAGGTTTTTGACAATGACGTGGGATTAACCCTGCATCTACTTTTCTAAAACTTGTCTGGCAGGTGTTCTTGAAAAACTGGAAACACAACACACCTTGCCAGCAAGTGCTTCTGTCACACTTTGTGTTTAACTGAAATCTTTCTAGTCACTATTTAAAATCAGTTTTAATCTTCATGTTGATAGGTGATTTTTAAAATAGAATAAATAAATGTGATATTTGGTCTTAAACTAAAATCATAAGAACAGCATTATAAGTCCAAACAATCATCTTCATCTACTCAAAACATATCAAATGATCTTATTAAGGCACCGACTTAGCTCTGACCTAATGACACACACACTAGTCTAGTCTGTTTCTCAGAAGAGGTCAATCTTCTGTTGAACATTAGCCCAGATCAGACTGCACAGACCTGTTCGTCTTGGATTTTCCTGTTTAATCAGCACAGCCTGAGCAGATACCCTGGCTGGCTCAAAAGCACACTGTGCAAAGCTTACACTGAGAGTCTAAACCCTTCTCTGTGCCTTCTAGCTGCATCACATGGACACTCTAATTAAGAAATGGGCCTCTGAGCATACAAACCCACTAACCTGCCCCCCAAACCCCTCACAATGCACCACTTTTCCTCACAAACTGTCTGCCCCTTTTTCTCCTCCAAACCTTTGTCTATGCAAAAGTCAATATATCTGACTAACTTGATGAACTGTGCGCACAGCAAAGTTAATTTCTTTCAGAGTGCATGGTTGTCATGGCTACCATCTTATGAGAGCTCCAAAGCCCATCTGGTCTAAACATTACCCCGGCACGGCTGACTGCAGAATGGGCTGCTTTGCTTTGGTGTGCACATGTGCTTTACACATTGATCCTGCTAGCAGGTCAATAATGCCACATATTCAAAATCCACATTTGACTTGTGTTAATCAACACCCATTAGAGTTATCTTTCAGAAGTATGATAACATGTAACTACAATAAAATTGCTTCTTTTATCATCTTAAGTAATAGCTCTTCTAATCATACAGTTGTTTTTTTCATGGTATTTCCCATCACATACAAAACAGGCTAAAGTGATATCTGCCACATTGTTAAGAGTTCCCTGAGACATCAGGGTTTATTTACATCTTATTTGTAAATAATCAGTGCAAGTGATGTGCATATATATTTGAAGACAAAGCAGGGCTGCTTTTAAACCAGAGTGGAGCCTTAGAAGAATTTTGCTTTAATAAAACCCAAAATGTGACTTGGGTTACAGATTTTTGTATTCGATGTAAGACTAAAGTTCCATAAACTGCAAAATGCACATTTTATTACAAAAATACGTCTATGGTCGGTTAACCCCCACACCCTCCCATAAGAAAAATACATGCTTGCCCCACTTTTATGAAAAATGTATGCTGAAACAGTCTGTTTGAAGTATTTTCCGAAATGATGCCATCAAGGTATATACCACCTCCCTCACATAGGAAAAACTGCTTGAGTCAGGTGTTTCTTCAACCTTCTTTGGCTTCGGTACATGTTTACGCTGGTGCAGGGAGAGTAAAGATTAGAGCACAGCACCATAGAGACTAAACTGCTGTTAATTCTGCAATCAGACATGTCCTGCAGACAGGCTGTGCTTATAAAGCTTTTCATTCAAACAGTCTATTCTGAACATGGGTGAAACAGGTGAGTTTATAGGCACAGAGACAACCGTATACTCCAACATTTTTTGCTCTTGGCAAAACTTAAATCAAGTGTTAATTTTTAAGGCACACTATCAGCATGATAATGAAAAATATCCCCTAAAACATGTGTTGCAAAATCTTATTGGTCTATACAAGTGTATTATTATCTAATAAAATCGGACAGAAAACTAAAGTAGTTTGACATATTTATAAAAAATTCTTTGTGAAATTTCAATATTTAGAGATATACATTAAAATTTGACAGGCAGCGCTTGATAAAATAAGAAGAACTTGAGAGAGGAAAAAAGCAATAATTTCCCCAACTTCTAGTTTTGTTAACTGCCAAAGGTGGCATTCCTAAATGCTTTTAGGGATGTTTAATATTACAGAATTTGGAGCTAAATTTACCCACCTACAACAATAACTGGTAGTTATAACTCATGGTTATTTGAAACCACTGGTATAGATGAGACAACACAGAAAAGCAAAAAAAAAAAAAGAAGAGTAAGCATGAAGTAAACAGAAAAGTAAAAAATGCTCAACTCCAGTGCATTTAAGTCCTTTGAACAAATGTGAAACATCCACTCTACAGTTAATATCAAATATCTGGAGTCACTTTTGGTGGGATTACGAAGAGAGTACATTTTCCCATCAACTACAACCTGATATGAGAGACACAAAGCCAAGCAGTGAACAAACGCTGATTCCCTGGTTTCTTCAATTCACCCTCCAGCTTTGAAAGTCTTGGCGAATGATTCGCTCTGGGGCACATTTGTTTAGCAAATATTTCAACTCTGTTTGTGTGCATCCAATTCCAAACCAGCCTCCAATTGAACAAAAACTGAAGGGGAACACCAAACAGAGCTCGGAGTAACATTATTTTAAGAGGAAATTAAAACATGACAAGCAACAAGACAGTGAAGAAATGACTGACTACCAGCAAAGGTATCAGTCGCATGGACGACTGAGCTAAAGTTGATGGTTTATCTGAAACAAAAAGCAGCTAAGTCCATACACTGTAATGAAGTAATCCCTAGAAAGTTTTGAAGACAAATAGATTCTCTGTGCTGTTTTTCTTCCTCAAAGTGGATGCAATGATATTTCTTCCCCGATGGTTTCTTGGCTGTTGGACCTAAGCTGCTATTGCTAAGCTGCCTCTTTCCCTCCACTGAGAGAGAAGCACATGACTCTCATTGAATGGAAATCACAAATCCTTCAGAGTGAGGAATATTTTCAGTGATTCGTGGCTTCAGCATAAGGATTTTTAAACCCCTCAGTATGTCTCCCACAGCTCAGTTTGCATTTCATTTGGTAGTAAAGAGAGCTATCTAATACTCAGACGTGGTTTGATTTCTGTTTTAGGGTCTACTTAAAAAAACAAAATGAATCGTTTAAAGAAAAACGAAAGCATTTTTTCCAGATAGAAACATATGTACTCAGAAGTTGAAGTATTGTTTATCTGTTATGACATAAATCATGCCAATGATGTCCGAAGTTTTAAGTTGAACTCATTATGGTGGAAATATGCATAGCGGCTGCCCTTTTATAGGCTGAAATTTGATTAATGCAATCATATTTTACTGTTGGCAGATGTATGGAAGCATCCGACTGTTATGAACTATTGTCATCACAGAGCTTAACAATAACCACCTACTTTTTCCATGACCCTCATCTTCAGAGGTAAATGAAATTTCAGGTGATTGTGGACTTGACTTATCGTAGACATTGCTGTGACACCATATATGACTCCATGTAGTGTAGTGTATTTGCCCAACGTAAATAAACACATTTTTCCACTAAACAATCTATATATAAAAATTAACTTGAGTCCTCTCCAGGTTTTTGTACCATTGTTTCCCTCCTTTTAAATCCTCGGTTGTACATAAGCAACAGTAGCACTTGATGATGCAGTTTTCTGACTGCTGTCAATCGAAGTGCCACTCTGACTGTGGAACGTGTGTTTGTCTGAAATTTCATGTAAGCCTTAAACAAGCGCATGTGTCTTTTTGGTTCTGTATACCAGTATTTCTTCACGTAAATCCTCAGAAGTAAGTATGAGCCGATCAAATTCAGTAGAAACAAATGACTGCGAAAATTTGCTCCTACCAATCATACAGCTGGCACTGTGATGTTCTAGTTAGGTGGATAGTATAGTTTTTTGCTTGAGATCTTGATAAATCATTAATTCTTTCTTTTTTATTTGAATAGGCCTTTCAAAGACAAAAGATAGGGTAGAAAACTGGAGTGAGAGACACAAGGTGGGTTTGAACCCATGCTGACCATGTCAAGGTCAGCAGCTTGCATGGACACTACTGCCAGGCTATTGGTGACCCATGCCATGTATATCTTGAACAGAAGTTTTTATATGAACTTTTGTCTTTTATGGATGTGTATTATTGTTTCATACCCAGATAGCTTGTTGTAATTCTACAATGCATGAACTATGACGGCTGATTAAGAGGACATAAGGAAGCGAATAAGGTGTGTCTTGTCCCTCCCCCTGCCAAGCATGTCCATAACTTTCTTAAGACATTTTTTGGTATGTCAGGGTACATGCTCTTTAATGAAGTCTCTTGGAGTTTTGGTACTTTTTAAATACTATTAAGCAAAATGAACCACCAGACTGCAAAGCTAGAACTTTGGTAGGGACCTTGGTGCTGCCAGTCCCTCTGTACTGAAATTGTGCTTGGCTTCTGCATATTATTTCATTCAGGATAACAGCACCTAAACCTAGAGCTACAATCATTCTCTAACATAAACATACAAAGTCTCAAACCTGGTCTGGTTCTCTCTGAGCTGTGAAAAGCCACCAGCTGCTGCGCTCGTGCATTCCACTCAGGAAACATAATATGAAGACCAAGCCACTCGAAGCCTTCAGAAAGAGTTAGTGATGTCATTCAAAGCCTTCAGTAGGGTTACGCTTCTAAATGACATTCAGCACCAGCTGTCTGTCTTTGTACTCCGTGTGGACAACAGGGGACCATGGGGCCTAACCTTTTCAGTGACAGCTCCTAGCCACCAAACCGTCCATATCTGACTGCCATTTTAGAAGAGAGTTATCAAAAGCAACTGTTAGATCAATGTACACGTGTCTTAGTTTGAACTATAATGACAGAACCTG
Organism: Cetoscarus ocellatus; assembly: GCA_037902135.1. NCBI lineage: Eukaryota > Metazoa > Chordata > Actinopteri > Labriformes > Labridae > Cetoscarus > Cetoscarus ocellatus. The sequence continues at coordinate 995,860 of JBAMNC010000871.1, read as the reverse complement.
GTAAAACACAAGACAGGGGCTGTAGCTATAGACATGCATTTTTATTGTTTGATCAAATCCAATCATCTTCAACAGAAGATGCATATGACAAGCAATGTAGATAGTCCCTTTTGCTCTTAGAGCTTTATTTCTGTGAATGAACCTCTAAGAATAGACCTGTGACAAAGCCTGCTTATCGTCAAAGACTTTGAGTCAACCGGAACTGACTGATGGTTCACTCACTTGGCAGGAGACTCTTGGTGAGGGCAAGATCCAAGCATGATGTTAGGTCACCTTTCAAGGACTCTGATACATATTGACAGCCTGTTTGCAGCATTGCTACTTCGCCAAACATCAGTATGTGGACATTTTGGCTGGTATTGGAAAACCAACATTTTTCCTGTTGACCAGAAACCTCCCCCTACAATTCTTTGTATCACCCCATCATTTATGGAGTTAAATATAAAAAATCAAATCCAAAGCAGGATTTCTGTCTACAGAGGTGTTTTTTTACAAGCACAAGTCCACCATACACTTAAAATAGGCCTTCCTTTACTGGGGTTTGTTTCGATGTGTTGGGTTTGTTGCATGAGCCCTACAAATGTAGAAACTTCTTTACATGCCCTCAAGCTGGATCTAAAAAGCGAGATCAGAAATTGTTTCACCTGGCTGAGAGGCTTGATCTCCTTCCCTGGCACTATTAAAACCTTCACCTGTTCAGGGAGCTGTACAGTAAAACAGTCACATCAGCATAAGAAAAAGCCATCTCTCCGCCTCGCCTCATTCTCGAGAATGAGACACACTGGCGAGGCTGTGGCTCCTTATTTTCTTTTTTAATCTCACTTTCTAATAACCAAACCATCGAAAAGCAGCATTCAGCGAGGCTGTCCAAGCGTAGGAGAAGGCGCCCGGGCGAGAGGCGAGAAGAGATGCTACTCGCTTTGGGCCGGGTTACGTAACATCTCACTTGCCTCTCTCTCTGCGGAATGCCAGGATAGTGTTTGTAAACAGAGCGGCCATGTGTGTGCTCACGTGGAGGAAGCTTTTGAGTCGCTGCCCTCACTGTGTCACCCCTGAGGTAAAGCCTGACATCGATACATGCTCACAGGGCCAGCAACCCTCCCTGCAACTCCTGTGCCACTCAAACAGAGCCTTATCACTGTCACTTCCATAATTACGCCGCCGCCCGGATAACACGCTGCAGCCTGGTGGTCAAAGAAGGCCACAAATCTTAGTTTGAGATTTACACGTTATCTGAGTGGAGCAATCACTGGCGACATTTTTGTATCTCAGAGTCATAAAACACTAAACCAGAGCATAATAGCAGTGGTTAGCCATAACCCAATATTCTATGACCATAATACTTCTTCAAAACCTCCTGACCAAGTGGGCCCTTCATAGAAATGTGTGTTATTTTTTTCTGTATGGGGTTTGGGAATGCATTGAACTTAGCCAGATTTCATTGACATATTTTCCCAGATTTTACTTCAGATTGCCAACAACTAACAACATGCAATGGAGAATTGGGTTACATTTTAAATGGCTACTGGACACACTGATCAAACCTCAGAAGTAACCCCTGCTTAAAGCATGTATAGACTTAAGAAGATTGTAAAACTCATGCAAATATAACTTGCATATTTTGTCCGTCACCACAACACTGCAGTGTGCACCAAAGGTTCATCTGCAGCTTATTGTGGTTTGCTACTTCTCTCTTTCTCTCTAAAGAAAAACAACCCCCAATAGCAGACATGAGGGAAATCAATACTGCAGAAATCAATACAACTCTGAGTATCTCGCCATTTTGTCTCAGGAAAGCAGCCGTGCTATGGCCAGCCAGCAGGCAGGTAGTGCAATCTAATATGTCTAACCTGCCACTGGGCCTGTTTCTCTGTGTCACTGGTGCAGCAGCCCCCTGGCTGGAAATATGATGCGTGGGCTGGACAGAGCCGTGTCAGAGGTCAGGGCTGGGGTGAGGGCTTGGGTATTGTAAGCTGACAGCATTGTTGTGGGACGCTATGGCAACTGGACATTCTTCCCAAAGGTGATATTGTCTTTGCCCTAGGAGTGACATAAAGGGGACTTACGGCCATGACGAAGGAGCAATCCAACCGCACGGCTTTATCTGTAGGTGTAGATGGAGGAGAGCAGCTATGTGCATGTGATTGATCTATATGGCCCATCCCCCCACTCAGCCCCCTATAGAACCCTTTAAGCTCTGGTCCCTCTGCAGCTGCTGGTAGAACAGCAGCCCTGCAGAGCCTGCAGAAAGATCATGGTTATTTGTAGATTTAATAATGTGGATTGATTGTGCAAGTCAGGATTATCAAATCTCACATACAGTATGTATGTCAAAATGTTTCCGAAGCACATCAATTTGCACAGGTTGGATGGATCGCATTAAATAAAGCTCATTTCTGTCTTGTGAAACATATTTTTAATAGTGGTCAAAACACACACTGTACACCTTTTGACAACATGCAGGTAACATGGCAATGGAATAATTGCACTTTACCACATATGCACGTGTACATAGACAAGTGAAAAAAGCAAAATCACCTGACCATGTGCAGTCACAACATACTTTATGAACACTATGGAGAACCCCCCTCATGTTGACACTACACAGCCATGACCATGCTTACCATATCAAAACACAGCCATGCCATTGCGTCAGAGGGGCGCACCAACAATGTTGGTTTTAAAAGTTAGCTGGCAGCTCACTGGGACTAAACAGGCTCTTCCACTTTATAGTACAATTACAATTTTAAAGGTCAGCTGAAGGGAAACACAGGAATTCAGCTAGTAAATATACTCTATTTGAAGTGCTATATGTAGGAGTATTCTAAGTACTTTGGAAAATGATGGCCCTCTTGTCATCTCATCAAAGCTTCACTATTGTTTAAAATCCATCATCTTATTTTGGTTTTCCCCTCCCTTCACGTCACTACTTCTACTACAACAGTTCTAAAAACAGAAAACACAACTATTTTAAAGCTTATCTGAATTCCTGCATTTCCCCTGCAGACAGCCACAACACTGTTAAGTTACAATGCCCAGTAAAAGGTTAGTAATTATTCAACACCTTGCAGGCGTACCTTTACTTTGCTCTTTTTACCTGAGGCTGTGCTGTGCTAACATTACGACTGTACTCAGTGGAATACACAAACCCAATACACAAACCTGAAAAAGATCAGTAGTATCCTAACAGGCCATTCAGATGGTAATAGAGGATTAACACGTGGTGCATTTAGAAAAAAAAACTAACAAACACTTAGCTATTCACTAAATGAAATAAGGCCTGACATGACAAATTACCGATTCAAGTAGTGGTGTTATGGATTTAAACAGTGTGTTACTCTGCAGGTTACTGTCCAGACAAGCACAAACCTCCAAAACTTTAGGTTTGTGCATCTGTTTGTTGAGGCTTTTGTGGTTGTACTGTTAATTTTACTTTTGGACGTTTTACACTAACTCAGGCACTGCCCTTAAGCAGGATTTTGAGGAACTGGAGGAACTCTGCAGACTTTACAGTTTAATGTAGTGTAGATTAGGGATGTGCTATGTTGTTGTTTTTATCATATTTAATATGCCAGTATCTCTTATCTTGTTTCAGCAGAAGATGAAAGATACACAAAATTTCTTTTCTATATATAAAACTATAACAAAAAGTCTGTCTTGGTCTAAACTCAACCTTTTACGATGTTCCACATTTTTTATGGAGTTTGTGCATTTAAATTGAGATTAATTCCAATTTTACTAAGAATGTGGTTTCATGGTATAATCCCGATAAAGTGCTTGAAATAAAACATTAACACATTGGTCTCAAATGCCAAAAAAAAAAAAAAACTAGCTGTAGTTTCAAAGTGAGTCCTCAGTCCTTTGATTACACCTAAAAGTTTAAGGATTGATGAAGCAATAAGAAAAACAGGATTTACTGCAGCAAGACTTACAGTTTCTTTGAAAACTCCACAATCCTTACATAAAATCCCAAATATAGCCCGCACCAGACAGTAGTCCTCAGAAAAGGGATTTTAATCCTCCCTTTGTGTGTCAATTTATATTGTGTTCATTAGTTCACAATGTGTATATATATTTTTTTTTTTTTTTTGGCTCTCTTGGTGTCGTTAGCCTTCAACATGTTTGCTTGTGATTCTGCTGCCTTTATTATGATAGCAAAGCTCTTAACAGGCACATTTTTACAGCAATGCTGCTACATGTATTAAACTACAATGAAAGGGGGCAAACTTCCAGTAGCGTTAGGTCGTGTTTAAAGTGTGATTGTGGTGACTGGACTTGGGGTCATAACAGTGCAAGTCTCAAGACATTAAAAGGTTAACTTTTTGGAGGGGAAAAAATAGGAACTCATTGTGTCTCTTAGGCATCAATTTTGACTGTAATACTCTGACATTGTCCTAAATTTATATATTGTAACAATATGAAAGGCTGATTTAGCAGCTGTAAGTATTGGCAGAAATTTTCAGATTTGCTGATATAGATATGTACATACAGTATATCTGATACAGAAAATCAACTTTTAGCAAAATATCCCTAATCAAGATCTAGCTGGCTTTAAAAACTGTTTGAGGATTTAAACCCTCCCTCCACTGCTGCAGTTCACACAGAGACCCACATAGAAGCACATAAACACACACATTCCTTGTAGTTCTGTCAATAATCCATTAGTCAATAGCTGTTTCCAAAAAAGTAGACTGATGCGACCTTTAGCTGCTTGTTTTCAGCCAAAAGTTTCGTCAACTTCTTTACCAACACATACTTTGTACTACTATGTTTACAACCTGCTGTTTGGTCTTTGCTTAAGAAAAAAAGAGGCAAAACCTGCTCCAGAATTACCAGCCTTGTTACCCCAGTTAATGGTGCAGTAGGATTGAGTTTCATTTCCTTCAGAGCTTTCTGACCTTGTCTGCCTTCACTACACTCTCCCACTACCACACTACTCTGCTCTTCTGCTTCTCCTTTGGGTTTGCCTTTGTGTCTGCTTGTCATTCAGTGGTGAAAGCAATGAAAGCTGATTAACAGATACACAAAGCCAGGAGCTATTCCAGCCTCACTGCTGTGCACAGTCTATGCACGTTCAGGTTGGACTTTTACTGTCCTCCACACTCAGTCTCTGTAGAAACACACAACAAACACACACACAGCCATGGATTTTAATACAAGAAGCCACACAACCTACACGTTGTCATATTTGGTCACATATTTCATTATTTTGTAATAGTGGTCAATTACACATTAATGTGTAAAATGTTCTTTATTCTGTTAACACCAACACACATGTCGAAAGAGCCTCATAAAACAGACCTTGAATATTATGTGGCTAATGAAAAAAGCAAAAATTAAAGGGTAAGGATAGGGAGGGAGCTTTAAAGAGGCATTTAAAGAAAAACTCCTGAACAAGCAGTCTAAGTGCTCCTTTATCTGTACTGTGTTCAGAAGCAGTAAGAATGTGAGGACCGCATAGCACACAGAAGCTATCTCTGAGTCTCAGCTGGCACAAAATAAGAAAGAAAATCGTCAGCCATGTTGGAGTAGCTTTATCTAATATCCCCTCCTTATTATGTTGGCTCTTGCTTTGACGGTGGGGGGACATTTGCCATACCTCGCCTGATACAGAAAACACCCAAAAATTACACCCTTGCTTAAAGAGAAAAAAGCGTAGCAGAGCATTAAGACACCAAGCAGAGTCTCACCTCCTGTTTACGTCCCTCCACTTTGTAGAAATTCCAATAAACCGTCTGGATCTCCTCTTTAACAAATCCTAAAGGGCAGCCATCTTGCCTCCTTCTGTTCTTCTATGAAACAGACTATCCTCCACATCAATATTCATGGAAACCAGTCTGACGTCAGCTCTCATCATCAGGAGAAGCCCGGGTGTCGCTGTTTGGCGGCCTGAGAAGCTCACTCATATGCGGCTCTTGTTTGTAAAAGTCGGAAAGGATATTTGCGCACGTCAGACAGAGGGGGGAGAGCCCCGCTTTGCTGGCAAACTGAAATAATCACAAAATCACTTTCCTGCTGGGTCCTTCCCACACAAAGAGACAGGTTTTCTTTCCCTCCTCTGCTCCCTCCTCTTTTTTTTCTTCTTCTTCCCCCAGCCGCACACAATAGTGAACACTATGATGGCTGCCCTCAAGCACTGGAGTGGATTTGGTGAGCAGGACAGGACTCCACCCCCCAGTGCACTTTATGTTGAATTTTGCACCGCACTCAACTGTCTGACTGAGGCAGAGGGAAAAGATGCCTCCACCCCCCTTCCTTCTTTCTCTCAGACAGGAAGCCAAGTGACTCAGGGTTTTTCCCTCCCTTACCAAGCCAGTCTTGACTTCCTCCTTTCATTTTCTTGCCTCCTCTGTCATTGGTTACAGAAGTTCTCCCCTTTTTGGTGTAATAGCACTTACTTTTTAAGGTGCATTACAGCTACATTCAGAGGTGGCCAGTTTGGAGTCAAACCAGTTTAGCAGTGCTCTCATTTTTTCAGCCGCTGTGTCTTATTTTGGCACGCCTTGTCTGGCTGGTTCATTTTTAGAGCAAGGGTGTAAGACAACTCTGCAGCCTGCATACAGGCAGCATAACTGTGCTTCATGTGGCTGCCAAGACCCACCTCCTGTTGACACTGGCCACGTGGGCCTGAGAGAGATAGAGGGAGCAGTGTGAGAGAGAAAAAAGGGAGGTGAGGGTGGTTTAAAAACAAATTAAGACCTTGAAATGTGCTGTAATAACACCAAAGGAGATGTGTTATTAAGAGACAAGTGCATGAATGAAAGATATTATCTGCATGGCTTGACCTATGAACATTTCTGCCTTTATATCAGCTGCACATATCAACTTAAAATCAGTGGATATTCAAGCTGAACCAGCAGACGTGCTTTTACTGATTTTGTTTTTCTTATTTCATCCTTACTCCTTGAATATTAACTGTAGTCTGGGGTCCGAACTAAAGGCTAGAAATTATTGGACTAAGTATGAGCGAAGTCAGGCGACTGCCAACTAAAGGGTGCTTTTGAGTTCGATTCATGGAGGTCGCCATCAGGGTTTTAAACAAGCACCAGTTTTTTTGTGCATTGGTGTGGAGGAATTAACTAAACATACTGACCACAGTGGGGCTAGATACTTTATAGAGTGGTTTGTCATTGAAAATTAGGTTTAATCATAATTTATGTGACAACAATTAAATACACACAAAAACAGAACAAAACCCACTTTCAAGCAGACCCATTTTGTAATGACTGCCTTTGTACAGACTTACAGACACAAAAAAAATATAAGCATGCCCCGTAGTTAAATTTGGTTGTAGCCAAATAAGTCTTTGAGTAAATATCCTAAGCAGAAACTATAACTATATTTAGAATAATAACCTAAAATTCTTTAAGCATTTGGCTCCTTTTTTTCCAGTCATAGAATAGCCCAATGCTTAAAGCCTTGATTGCAGTGTTTTATGTTATGACATTAAGTGTTTGTGGTGGAGATCAGGCAGATCTTATGCCTCCTGTTAAACAACAACTCCTGGGTTTTCAGTAATATTAGCTATGCCCCTAATTAAGCATTACTCATATCTTAAAGAGCCCATGTTATGCTTTGTTGAGTTTTATACACATTTTCCTGTGTTGAACATGTCTGCTTTGTATGATAGAGCACCTCTTTGAACAAGACAATAAGTCAGCAGCATTAAGACCTCTCCCTCACCCCCTCCTCTGGGGAACAGCAGCCTCCGGAACTTTTCCGACTGTCTCATGCCAGTAGCCCCCACCCCCAAATAGACCTACCACTGTGACATCCTACCATTGTTTAGTCATCAGTTGTAGCCCAGTGGATGGCAGTAGCAAGCCCATTGCAGAGCATTGACGGAAGAATGAAAGTAGAGCTGTTGACAATCTGGTGCCGAGCAGCGCAGAACTGACCAGTTACCACAGAGCTGACCAGTAAACCAATCGGAGCGCACTGAGCCCATGTGGGGAAGTGAGCCTTTAAGGGGCAGGAGCTCTACCAGAGTGTGTCAGACACAATAAGAGGACAGTACTAAAGCCCTTTTCACACTGCCGCGCAGCAACTCACCACCTCCAGTCATTTTAATGAGGGACGGGTGACAGAAGGGAAGTGGTTTTAACGGTAACGGTTTTTGGCGGTAGGACCCAGAAGCGGTTGCCTCCATGTGAATGCGCACAGATTTTGCCCTGCCGCTCAGTGTCCAGCGTGTTGAACTTTCTGGCGGCAGCCGCCTGGCAGCAGCCAATCACATCAAAGGAGGGAGAGAGAAGCCGGAAACAACAGGCTTTGCGGGTCAAAGCAAACAATTGAGGAGCTTTACAACACGGCTCTACCTTTGTATAAAGATAACCAGAAGAAAAACTGTTCATGGGACAACATTTCTATTAAGTGTTTTTGGGGAGGTAGTGTTGTGAAGGACTTTTGGGAGGGCTCTGCTGTGATGTTCGCCGAATCACCTCTATGTCACTGTCGCCTTGTACCCTAAGCTCTTACCGCGGCGGCAGCAGCCGCTTTAAAAAACGCTCTGCATTTCAGGGGACACCGCCGACAGGGAGGCGGTTTTCAGGGTAGTTGTGCGGCAGAGTGAAAAGGGCTTAACAGAGGTTGTCTGTGCTTGAAAACCAGAAGTTTTTTTTAACATAAGTGATTGTGAACACACTTTAGCAGTCATCGAAAATTATGATGTAAATGTAATTTAGGGCAAAATATAATCTCTGTAATAAAGTACAGACACATAACTGTTGTTTGTTTGTTTGTTTGTTTGCAAGATTACACAAAAACTACTGGACAGATTTTGCTGAAATTTTCAGGAGATGTTGGTATTGGCCCAATTTAAAAATGTTTAGATTTTGGTGGTTATCCAGATAACTGCCATTAGCAAATGATAATTGTTGCTCAAAAACTGTCTAACTAATAATGATATCAACATGATTCTGAGTGCTAGGTGTGGGTTTTCAGGGTCAAGGAATCATATTTTGATGGTAACTTTATCATGGAACTACTGCTTACAGATGTAACAGCAATAAGTGAGCTACCTTGGCGAATTTTGCGCTCTTCGAGTTCTTTCTAGTTTAAAAATATATTCAAGTCCTTAACTTTGGATATGCAGACATGTTTTATTTGAGTGGTAAGTTGTTGACAATTCATTAAATTACTTCCTTCTTAACCCCATAAAGTCATCCAGATGTTTTGACTGACTTGGCCCTAATCAGGGATACTGTCTAAAGACCAGACCCAGATCTATTAGCAAGTTTTAAAGTAAACGAACAAGCAATAAAGGCCATCATGACTTGATTTGATTTTCCTGTTATGTTTGTGGGAGGTTATTACAATTTTGAAAACTCAAGATTTGTACCCTCCCACAAATGTAACAAATCTTATAATATCTCATATGTATCTGGAAAACCATGTACTGCATTTGCAGCAGACAACTGCAAATATATTTGCTGGAATGTTTTAAATGTATGTGATTAATTTTTTAATAGCAGCAGATCTTTGTTACGTTGATAGTCTATTACCTTTGATGGTAACAATGGCAGGTCTAACAGGCAAGATACAGAAAAAATCATGTAGAGTCTGATCACATGGAGATGTTTGGTGCAAGATGCAGCAGCACCCACACCAAAAACACATCTAGGGAAAGAAAATCAGGGAGCAGCTAAATAAAGGGGCTGTGTCCACTCTTGGTTTGTTTTGACAAACCAAGAGTTTTCAGCCTTGCTTTACTCTTGTAAAATGTAGTAATTGCTGACGTTTGGAGCACATTATTTTCAAATACACACGTACAAAGTGCTTGAAGTTGGATGCCACTTGATGATTTAGGTACAGGACTCTTCTGCCCTTGCTATTTTTAAAGCAATTCTTACTGTTCCCAAATAAACTGCAGCTTGACTACGGTGGCTCTCACACCCATCTGCATGTGCCATCCCCTGCCTCCTGCTTTATTTATTGTTGGTTATATTTTGAGGGCCTCTGGCTTGAATTATTTTAGTACATTTTGAGTTCATTTGTCATCCCACATAATTTTCAAACAAAACAAAAAAAGGACTCGTTGTGGCATTTCTGTATTGATCTTGATGTAGCTTTTTGCTTTGTCGTTCAAAGAAACAGGCTGTCCTCAATTATTTTATCTGTGGTGGAAATTGTCAATTTAACATGGAAAGTGTTTTAAGTCTAACACTTCTGCAGCCAACCTCAGGTGGACACCTGAGTAACTGCAGTTTTTACACTTCAGCACTGGACCTTTTTTTGTTACTCTGAAGCCTAAAGAACAACTACTCTCCTCTCCTGAGGACATCATTCTTTTTTGTTTTTGTTTTTTTGCTGTTGTTTGTATGTATGTTAGCAAGATAACTAAAAAACAGTTACAAATGGATTTTGATGACATTTTTTGGGAATGTCGGTCATGGCACAAGAAAGAAGTTATACGATTTTTTTATATTTTTTTGTGCGCTGAAGATAAATGTAATTTTTGCGACATATCAAACACTTTCCCAGGATTGCTCCACCTTGTGATTCTTTTGTTCAATTAAAAGAAATTGTGATTTAAAGTATAAGCCACTTAAAAAAGAGGCACATCTTGGTTTTACTGTTGCTCTTTAAATACTTTCAGTTTATAATGTACATGCAGTTCAGAGAAATCACCGTTAGGTTTTAATTGCTGATTGTCTGAATATGAAAAATAATGCATCTGTCAGTTATCACCATCTTTTTTTATGCCTGTTTCTGAAGCAAATGGACTAGAGTAAGGGTAACTGTTAAATTCTGTGGTAGGAGAGACTTGATCAATATGAGTTGACTTAATGGCACATTGATTATCAGCAAAAATCCTGTATTGTGTGTCCCTAGAAACGATGTGTCAGTTATACAGCAAGGACTTGGAAAGCCAGATGCTCCTTTTGTTGGGCAGTTTTCTGTTTATGCATCCCCTGAGTTTAAGGATTAGTTTACACAGCATGGAAGAATGAGTGTTTTACATCTTTGATTTTCGACATATTCTGAAGGAATTGTTTAACAGATGATAGCAATAACACTTTTTAAGGTATCCTTGCTTAACAACCAATCACACCTCAATTTAATTATCCATTTAATTCCTCTTTCCTTTACTAACAGGTGGGTCCTGTCTGAAAATAATCTGCCTTTAGCCTCAGTTCAGGCTTAAAACTGCGACCCCACCTCTTTCCCAGCAGCCCCTGCCTTGCTGCAGTGACATTTGTTGACTCAATAGTTTCAGGCAGAGCGCAGAAAAGGAGATTTGTTTTTACACAGACTGGGGGAGGGGAAGTGGCAGAGAGAGAGAGAGGGAGGGAGGGAGGAGCTACTCGAGCAGCAACACAGACCCTGTAAAGACAAAATAGAACCTTTTACACACAGGCTGCATTTTTGTCTTCACATAACTCAGCTGTGCCTTGGCCCAGTGTTGGCCTGATAAACATTAATACTGTATAACTGTGCAGATGCATTTCTCTCAAGGTGTGCCTGTCTTGCTTCTCGTGAGGACATTTTTGTAGTCAGCCTTTATTTGTTGCCTTGTTAAGATGCAGCATGTTACGACACCCTTCCTCTTTACACCATGTACAAATTTGATGTGAATTTGTGCAAACATCTTCACTGATTTGCTCTTAGGTGTGAAATACTTTTGTGAAAACAATGTGAGCAAGGTGTAAGGATTTTTTTCAATTAGATCTGGAAAAAGCAACAACATTTGTAACACCCTTTAGTAGGTTGTTTGATTAATTGGTCAGTTAGCTCCAAGTCAACCAAATTCTCATTGTTCAGACAATCATATATGCCACTGTCATAGGAAAGGAGAGCTTCATCAACTATTTGCAGGCATAGGAGGGAAACGTGGTTGATGTTACTTCTAAATGATAATGTGTCAGAAGAAAACTTTGATTATTGCCAGAACAGTTCAAATAGATCTCACCTATATGTCTCTGTTTATCAATAACAGCAGGTTGGAACAACTTCCATTTGCAGACCCACTGCACAAATCCAATTTGTGTCATGTGCTGCCCAGCTCCTCCTCTCACTCTTTGTCCTGAAATGAGGAGTGGTTTCAATAAATATCACTAATTTAGGTGAATTTATTTATATATTTTTAAGAGGCAGACATAGTTAAAGTGACTACTTGTGGAAGTTTTAGTGCTGTTGTGATATTCTAATAAAACAATAAAGGAAGAAACAGAGATGATGGTGTTGCTGGCTCTCAGTCTGTGGCTTTTTGCCAGCAGGAGTTGATTGGTTTTGTCCTAGAGATGCTTTGAAGCAGCAAAACAACACTTTTCACAGAGTTGGCAACAGCAGGCTTTACTTCTGTGTCAGACTTCTGGCTTTTGTCACTTTAAGTTATGATACTCTGGACCATGCAGTGGTCAGTTGCATCTCCATGTCACATTTTAGCATCAGCTTCCCTGGTACTGAAAAAAAAGAGGAGTCCTTGTGGCTGTAAAAGTATTGGATCGGGGGTGCTGTGAGCATTATTTAATTGATCAGGGATCGGGATTAATACCGATCATCTCAGGTCTTAAGTTGGGCACGCTAAAAGAGCAAGTGTTGTTGCAGCCCTGTGGCTAACATGTCATCTGTGTGGAAATACTTCAAATAACACAGCCAAGAATCCAAAAGCCACTCTTAGTATATATCTAACACTGTGAGTACAATATTTTTAGGTGTTGCACAGTAAAGTTAAATGGACTTGGTTACATGAAATTATGAGGGGATATCTTGCTACATTGTTCACTTCATTTGTTTAGCAAACAAACAAAAACATGACCACAAAAAACAGTGTGTATTTGGAGATGTCCAAGGCATAAGATAAACCAATATTTTGGAGTTTTTAAAACTTTTTGTTTTTATTTGATAATAAATCATATCTAATGACTATTGTTTTGCATTAGATTGACATAATGTTTGTATATTTTTTTCATAATAATGGTAAAAGCGTTTTTTGGAATGCATTTTGTGACCTTAATGTGTTTTGCAACACCTTAGGGGTCTCGTTCCCCACTTTGGGAACCACTGATTAGGACTCTCAGCACCAACTGATTACACACTGATAAAGCTGATCTCAAGATAATGTGCAGCCATTCTTAATTTTCAACAACCAATGGATTAGTCTGTGGGTAAGTCTAATAATAGGCTTGTAAATGCAGTATTACTCTTTTGAAAGTCATTCTAGTTGTTTCTTTTTAAGGCCATAATATGACTTTATCATTATCTTAACCAAGATACCAAAGTTAGCTTGATGTTTATTGTAACAGATCTCATATCACTGGTTCTGCTTTATTTCTAGCTGATAAGATATTGACTGAATACTTCTGGAGTTTCCCTGGGACACTGCTGACAGCAGCATGTTTGTCTTTGTCTTTTATAGGTAATCCTTGTTTGCATGTTTACATAGACTAATGTGAGCTGCAGCTTGTCCAGCTGATGATCCACCAGAGAAGCTTGAGTTCAGCCACATTAAAATCCCCAGAGGACTTGTGAAGTCTTAGTTGTCAATGGATGAAAAGCTCTTTTTCGCCCCTACTCATCAACTGCCATTAAAGCGCCCCTGAGCAAGGCAGTAAAACCTACCAGTGCAGCAATGAAGTGTCTCAGTGCTGTGTGCTGGGGGCTTTCAGGGGCTGTTTGGTCTGGTCAGCTTCCTGACTCTGCTTCAGGTCACTGCTGTAAACAAGAAATGGTGCTCTGTAAACCAGACAGAATAAAGCCATTTAAAGTGCACACTGGAGGATTGTGGCTGTTGTCCATTTCAGAATTTCTCACTATGAAGGTCATCTAAAAAACAATCATGTGACCTTTCTTGAGCACTGAATATGTGCAGAATATGCACATAATATGCAAAATGTATTCAAAACAGTAACTAACAAAAGCTCCTTATGGCTCCATTTGGCACTGTTGATACATCACCTTTTAATATTGGCCTACTTTTTCACATCTGCTGATATTAAGCCGATTACATCATGCATCTTTTCAATTTTATCTCTTAGATATTTAATTCAGAACGTCATTTGTAACTATGTCACCTCAGGTGTGCATTAGTCCTGTCAGTCAGTCCTCCACTTGTTACTTTAACCAAACACACTGACTTAAAGTTTGTGTATTGTAGGCACTGAGGCAGGGGGACTCCCCCTTGCTGGGCTGTTTCCCCCCCTTTAAAAGCTACTGTAAGTTGTAAATCAGAGATTATCTTGTCATTCCTCTCACCTTGCCACATTTCAAAGGCCCAGCAGCATGTGCCGTCACCTCATCTGTAAACACAGAGCTGTGGCCCCACACTGACCCAAGGTTACCAAAATTTAGGCCCACTTGTCAGTTGACTAATTTCACACCTTAAGATGACGATGAGCAGTAGCGAGGGAATTTAAGTGGTCCCAGTGTTCTTACTGATTTATGACAAACAAGTCAGAATCAGGAGTCTGCTCGCCCTCCCAGGTGTCAGATCTGAGGCTCTGAGATTTGTGTGTCAGGAGAAGTCACGCTGCAGTTTTTAAATCTTCCTCCTCCCTTTGCCTTGTGTTGCTCAGACCGTGGTTTTAAAACACAGGTTGATAGTATGGAGCTGGGTGGTGTAACCACAAAGTGAAATGAGTCATTTTTTTTTCATTTCACATGCTGTAGAAAAACTGTTATTGACAAATCTCAAGAAGTCTTCTAAGCGGTAGCGCAAACCTTTACTTAATGAAGAAAATTCCTACCTGTCATAGGAAAACAAAGTAAAGTAAAACCTATGGTTGCATATGTTTTTAGGGCTTCCATACAAATAAACTATAAAGAAAATATATTAGTTCTTTTTGGGATAATTTGAACCTTATTTAAAGATCACCAGTAGCAGATGTTTTTTGGATTGTTTTATAAAAAGAGAAGCATTAATTAGGCATTTGAACCCTTTGTTTTTTCCATACATGATTGAAAATTAGTCATGATCTTGAGAATGTATTTATTATTGCAGAAAAAAACAGGGGAAGTACTTCCATAAGATTTAGGTGTACTTTGCTAATGCTAGTCTATTTTTTCTAAATCAGGATTAGTCTGTCTGTTTGTAATAACTGTGTAACTGAAAGCCGGAGTAGAGCATCTGACAGCAGTAGTCCATTATTTGATCCTCACGTGGTTCTCTCTTCAAGATGGGGCTCAGTAGAAGTGTAATTTGGGCTTGTTTCCTCACTGGTTAACGCACTCAACTGAAAAGTAAGTGTTTTGATTTTAAAGAAACGAACTGGGTTAAAACACATAATCTATGGTTGCATATGCAACATACTGAAATACTAAACCAACATATGAGTTTCTTGTATAAACTGTAAAAGAGAAAAGCTGTTAAAAAGAGGACAGTCTCTTGCTTTGAGCTTCTTGCAAAGCTTCATGATTGACTTGACATACCGTGTTTCTAAGCAACAATAAATGTTTGTTGTGTTTTATATAATTGAGTGCATGCCATTATGACTTGGTCATTTAGGTTGCCAGAAATGACACATCCTGTTGCACCTACAGCAAATAATGATTTCTCTTTTAAGACTTAAGTGAAATGGCACAGTTTGAGGCACTGTAGTCTTAATCCAAAAGTATATTAAACAAACTGACTTGTTTCTACAAATTATCCAGGACAGTTCAGTGTCATTTTTTAAACATCACAGCCTAACTTAAAAGCTTACTCATACAAGAGACTTGTTTTTTTTTTAGTGTTTTATCTTAAAGAAAACCACCAACTGTTCCCTTGAGTATTAAAAATATCATACGTTGACTTTAGCCAGAAGACAGTGTTGTGATCTTACTTGAATTCCTTGCAGAGTTTAGTTTTTATATTTTTGGCGAATCATTTGCTCCACAGTAGGTGGAGACTCAAATCAGTGCGGCCTGATTGATATTGATAGTCCTGATTTACAGCTGGCTTTCTTTACATTGTTGGGGAAAATGGGGTGACATATGAGGCACTCCAGAGTTACTGGGGCTTGTGCCGAAGCTGAGAAAAGCGGCACTTCCCACAAACAGAGGTGGTATTAGCACACATCTCACCTGGGGCAATCTAAACACAAACTCTTTATGTAGGGTAATAACAAGGTAGCCTCTGCTCGGGCCAGTACACAAGCGTCTGACAACACGACCCCCCCTCCTAACAAGATGTCACCCCGTGCTGCCCCTCCTCCTGCAGTTATCTTAAAAGACAAGGGAGAGTCGTTAGTGTGGCTCTCACATTGCTTGATTGTTTAAGCCTCGGCAGGGGGTCCAGGGCAGGATGGTAGAGACGGGGGTTTAAGGAAAGAGAGAGTTTATTTGTTTTATTAAATCCTAAAAGGCACTTTATTTTGATGTTTTATTTTGCTATTTAACTCTATTGCAAGACTTTTGTTCTCTTATAATACCAGTGGGCTTACTGTATGTGTCTTTTGTGTCAGTTTTGTGTGTGTGTGTGTGTGTGTGCCATCTCCCATTCGACAGAGCTGCACCCTGGGCACAGCAGGGTTGGATAGGGCCAATCATAGCCTACCGCTGTTCCCGTGACGACCAACTGCTCATGATAGGTTTAAGAGCCGGTTCCCGCATTCAGGGTGCAGGTGCTTCCATCCTCCCCTCCATCACAGCCCACAACTGAAGCCTCGACAGGCTCAGCCCTCTATTGAGAGCAGGGAAGACCTCTTGTTTTTTTTGATATACCAGCTGTGTGAAAGGAGCCTCGCATCCACTTCTGCTACTCTCAGGAATAACTGCTGGTCAACATATGTTTTCAGTTTGGGTGAAGATTGAGGCTATTTTACTGTCAAAGCCTTCTTAAACCAAAACAGGGATTTCAAGGAAAGGCAACACACTGACACAACCCTTTTTGTTTTGACTCAGGCTGATTCAAAAACTCATTCACTTACAATGATTAACCTTATTTTCAGGCTGTTCAAAGTTAGTTCCTATTATTAATACTGTTGAAGGGTTTGCTGTCAGGCTTGAATCAAAGCCAAGAAGATCCCAATTGCAAATTATAGTTAAAGCACACGCAGATCCCTCAAAAGTCTTAGCAAAGCTTCAATTAGTTTATTAAAGTTTAAGGTCATAAATTGTCTTGAAAAGCAGGCTGTTGCTAACTTTCAAGTGCAGCTGGATCAGCCTAACTCAAATTCTGTAACAAGGCTGATCCAACGTGCAAAGCTTCAAGCCAAAATGATTGAGCTTGGTCCACAGAGGCATGGCCCAATCACCTTCCTTAAAAGCAGGGAAAGATGGGAGCTACATGATGACAGCAATAAACAACAGCTTGCAAAGAGATGCTAACAGCTTCAACATTTTTTTCAGACCTGGACAGCATTTTTTCATTGAATAAAAACAAGTACCAACACTAAAAGCATTTCTCAATAGAAAAGATATTTTAACTTCACTTTTGACATGTTGTGGTTTGCTGTATGAATTAGCCCACATTTTTTTTTTTTACTTTAGCCCACCTACTACAACATCTGATTAGCCTATAATGAATGTGATTGCAACAACTATTGTCTGATCACCTTCTGGGTTTGTTTTTGAAAGGCTCTGCCCTGACCAGTCATATTGTATGGGCTGTTGCCCAGGTGCATTAAAAGTAAAAAAAAAAAAATTAGCAAGACATAAATAAATCCTTTAAAAAGTTTGAAAATTGTTAATTGTTATTTTTTTAGTGCATTTATATGTAGAACTTGTTTTTTGTGTTCTGTAAAAGAGGTAGATTAAAGATTTATTGTGTTTGGTTTTTATGTTTAACCAAATTCATAGTGTAATTCAGACCAACATAATGTCATTTTTCATGCATATTTATGCCATAGACCAGTGGTTCTCAAAGTGGCATCATGACCCCCGAGGCTCACAAGACATCAAAGTTAGGTTAGCTAGATGCCTTCTAAAAGTTACGAAAATTCTCAGTAACTTCAAATGTTGTATTTTGTACATTATTGTAAAAATCACAGAAAATGAGAAATATTTGACTTCCTCATATAAAATATAGAGTTTTACAGTGCAACCAAGTGCAATACATAATCTGCAGAAGAATTGGACTAAGCCATGTGACGTTAGTTGTCAAAGGGGAATGTGGAACATTATTGATGCATAGTAATGGATGCTGTGCTTGTTATCTCAACTAGACTTTCAACCTATTCACATGCAAAGCGGCCGTATTGACAGGGGCATCAGAAAAACCTCAAACAATATGCCATCCTAAAAAGTAATAATCTCAATCTGATATGGCTTGCCTGACTTTTACCAGTTCAAAATCGTTTCCTTTTTGTTCATTGATTGGAGGCTGTTTTAGTATTTTTTTTTTAAATAAACCTAGCATTGATTTTTTTCAGCTCATTCTCTTGCTTTGTCCCCATCAAAACAGAAACAATCTCAACCCTGTCTTTGTAAAAAAATAAATTTTCAAATAATATTGTAGAGCTGTGTTTAACACTGCAATCAGTACAGAACCTACAGTCTGTCTAATGTAGCAAGTAAAAGAAATTGTGAAGTCTTAAAATGTATAAGGACTTAGAAAAGTTTCTAAGAAGGTCAAATATCATTTAAGAGTTTTTCTGTTAACCCTTGTTAATCTTATTCCCAAGGGGTCTTGAATTTTAGGTGGTGTTTTTACTTAGATGTCAGATTTTAGGAAGTAAAGATGATGGAAAAGTTTGATTACAGTTCAGAGCCTGGTTGGGACTAGACAAACATTGTTTATCACACAAACTGCAGAATTTGCAAATAAAAGGCTTTAACTTTGGACAGTGGTAATCAAAGTCAAGCAAATCCATAAAGTAACAAAAGACCCAAGGCTGTGTGTTGCAGTTTTTTTTTTTTTTTCTCTGTTGGGGTGAGTCTCAAAAAGCTGCAAACCTACACTAGACCTATTGTATATTAGACTGGGAAATGTACTCACCATGAGCCTGAAACAGGATGTGCACAATAGTTTTGAACACGATTGGTGTGGTTTACCTTATGAGCCGGTATCCATGACGCAGCTGACTCAGAACAAATATCATCCGCAGACATGGACAATTTCAGAAATTATACACGAGTTTCTTGACTTTGAGTGGTATTAATAAGTGGAATTTTGGTCTCCAGCTCATGGGCTGTAAATGAAATGCTGAACTCAAGCCTCACTGGTGACTGACTGCATGCCATGGTGTTTGGCACAGAGCATCTGATGACCCCTGCTGGTGAATCACTGTGACCTGCACTGCATCTGATCAGCCTCTAAAATACAGGACTTTTTTTCATTTGAATTTAGAGAAATTATACGGCATTGCAGAGCATCAAAAAGAGACAGAAAGAATAAAGAATAAATAAGCAATTATATAAGCAACCAAAGGGGACAAACAAACAATACATATTTATCCTAAATCTCATTGAGAATGGAGCACGTTCTAAAAAATATTTAAAGTTCATAAGTCAATATAGCAAAATTAAACCTTTTAAAAATGTTCATTGGTTCCTCTTTTTATTACAGATAGTCATTCAGTGTAAAAAATAATGTTGGAATCTTCTTGCCTTCTTAAATATTAAAGAGTGTAAGGTCTTTTTAATTGTTTTTTTTAATTATCTTTTTGGGGCATTTTATTTACAGAGAGAAAGACAGTGGATAGATTTGTGAGAGAGAGAAAGGGGAGGATACTCTGCAAACAGACTCGAAACCTGGACTGTTAGAGCCATATTTGGGACACGCCTGGTTGCCTACAACTCCGCCAAAGCAGCACCCAAAACATGATGGCCTCTTAATTACATTGTCCAATCGTAGCACAGTTCAGGGAAAAACAAACATGCCTGCAACTTCCTGGCTCCATTTTCTTACAGTCCATCACCAAGAAGGAGAGAAATATTATTCTTTAAAGTTCTAAAGCAGGTAAAACCTGTGGTGACACACTCAAGGTGATTAGATTAATAATATCAATTTTCTGCAGGTTATGTGGGGCCCAAACTGTAGGGGTTGAGCTGAATGGGCCTCGGATTATCCGTGTTCTGTTTCACCATTAGTTATCATCCCTACCAGGTCTCCACAAACAGTTCCTGACCTGTCTTTCAGGAGAATTCTGTCAGCCAGTCCTTCACTGTGCTGCTCAAGTTTGATAAAGCAGTTCGTGTAAGCTGTAGTGCACTCAATTAAGCTTTAGTAAAACTGTGGACTGGACATTTCCATGAAAAATGTAGTCCAGTCACTTCAGTCCTCTGAGGCTGGAATGTGTTGTACACAAGTTGGACTTTGTAGCCAGTAACACAATAGTATTTATTTCTCTCCTGGAGGATATCACTCAAGTTACTCCTATAATAGCAAAAAAAAAAAAAAAACTTCATCATTTTTTTGTAAATGCTTAGCCCTGAAATTGGGTGGTGGGTATAAATGCAACTCTCACTGTTGTGTCACAGGAAGAGAAGCTCTGGGTTGCACCATCTCTCTCATCATCTCTGGGTAATTTCAAACAGTCTAGTCTGAACAGAAGTTTTAACTAACAATGAAGTCTATTCTACAAAAGTCTGTGGTGTTGTTCAAGTTGAGGTACTTCTAACATAGTCTTAGGTTATAAATGAAAGACCACACATGCTTTTTGATATAAATGACCTTTAGTGTGTTTAACATGCTGCCTGTGTGATAGAGTACTTCTGTGCACAAGACAAAAAAAGTCTTCAGCATCAAGACTGCATCTTTAAGCCCATTTGCTTGGAGGGGCAAGCCCATTGCAATGCAAAGATTGTAGTAAACTTGTATAAAGGCAGAATATGGTTTCTTTTATTCTTACACTTAAACTGCTCCTGTGATAGATTACATATATATCAGAAATGTGTGATGACTTTCTGGCTTGCACTTTGGTTTTCTTTTGAATAAAATGACTTGAGCTGTGCAACAATAAAGTAAAGTTGATTTTCAGTTGATAATTTAATCGCTCAACATCAACTGTTATCTTACTCTGACTGTAGATCAAGGCTGAAGGCTTCAGTTTTCACCTCATTATGATGTTATGACATAATCAACATATGATCAATCTGCAAATCCAACATGAGAGGCAGCACTAAAAACAAACACTGCATTAAAAATGTTGGTCTCTGGACAGAGGCTATTCCAGAGCAGTATTTGGCCCAGACCTTACTTTGTGAGTTGTTCTGCATCTATATCTATCATTAGTAGGGCTTTTCAGATCTTTGACAGAAATTAAATGCTTTTGAGATTATTGTTCTCAAACTGGAGTACTGCAGTCAGCAAGCCCACATTTGCACCAGGCTCAGAGACTGTACAGAGCTTCTATAGGTGCAAT
This sequence comes from Cetoscarus ocellatus, assembly GCA_037902135.1. Classification (NCBI taxonomy): domain Eukaryota; kingdom Metazoa; phylum Chordata; class Actinopteri; order Labriformes; family Labridae; genus Cetoscarus; species Cetoscarus ocellatus. Next base: position 974,636 of record JBAMNC010000871.1, on the reverse strand, counting down.
AGTAAACACTTGCACAGGATTGTTGCTCAACTTGTTTGTCAGTGTGGAATTTTGCACAACCAGCCTGTTGAGCTGCCTGCAGTGCATGGCTCACAAACAGCCACACAGCTGCCCAATAGCAACAGCTGCCTCCTCCTCTTCCTCCTATTCCCCCTTATCTTTGCATTGGCAGCTGAGACGCTCCTTCCAGATAGCACAGACATGAAATCATCCCTTCACCTGCTCGGGGCTCGGTTCAGCATGACGAGCACACAGAGCAACAGCCGCCCCCGGCCATGTTGTCTATCACCAGACAAACCTCCCCTTCCTCTGAACTGCTGAACCATAAAACACTTAGAGCTGACAGCAAATAAAAACAGATAAGACACAGGAAACGTGAGGATTTTACTCCCAAAACAGTAGCTGCGGATTGCTTGAGATTAGACTCAGATTAAGGCATCCAGAGGATTCATCCAGACGAGGAGACAGTCTGGCATTAAGGTAATTAAGGTGATATTTTGCAGCAGTGAAGATGTGCCTGTGACTCAGAGTGTGCAGCGTAACAGCTGTGGCGTGACACATAAGCCCCCTGCCGCAGCCCGCTGCTGATTGTGGCGAGTCCTTGCCTGTGACCTTGCTCTCCCTCTGCCCACGCTGTTGTGAGCAGGAGATGGTTGACGATCAATTTCAGCGGCGCGAGTGCTGTGGAGGAAGGCAGCATATGGTTAGACATGATTTACGCACAAACACGAGCGCTCCCTGATACCCCACCGCCACCACCACCTTCACAATCCTCATCCTCGACTGACAAACACACAAACAAGTGCTTACATAAATTATCATGTTTTGTGCTGCTGCAGAGATTCTGGTAAAGGGTAATGTTGACTGCAGGTATGTGTATGTTTTAGTAAAGAAAGAAATGGCTGTAAGTGTTACACATAATACAGGATTCATTCTTTTAATATAGAAGGGAATATGTGCTGTTTGCAGATCTGTTTGTTTTTTCATATATGAAGAGGGTTTAATTGTGCATTACAATCATATTGCCATGCCCATACATGCTTAGGAATGATTTAATTCAAAGTGTCTTCTTTATTCTTTTTTAATCTGATTATTTATCGGAATTTGAGGACCTGCTAAACCCATTTTGAAAAAGTTTTACAAAGAAATTAAATGCTAATGATACAAAACCCTGGATGGGTTGATAACCCTCTATGTTACTCAGTTTCTGATTATTTTCTCAAGAGCTCCAATATTTCTGAACTGTTTTAAGATGGTTTCCCCGTAAGAATAAGGCAGTTTGTCAAGGATTTTTTTCGGACAATTATTACAGTATACCCAATAACACAGAAAAAACTGCACTGTTGTATAACAGTCACATAAATACACTTAACCATACTTGAGTTCAGCTACTTTTGTATCATGTCATATCATATCCAATCCAATCATAACCTGTTGTGTAGAATTGTATCATATAATGTTTTATTGAATCATATTAAATTCTCTCATCAGAGATATTGAATCATACTACATAGTATCATTTTGCACGCTATCCTCTTACATCATTTTGGGTTGAATCTTATTGAATTCAATAGTATTGTATCCCAAGGTTAGTTATCATATTGCATTCCTGTTGGCTTCCAGGGGTGTGTTTGTCTAAAAATTAAGGGTTGTCAGGCACAAAGCTGGCATGTTTCTGACCTGAAAATGAGAAAATGAGCCTTTGTGAGAGGTGTGGGCAAACCCTGGACTGGTAGCCCATCATTCACAGGGCTGACATAGAGAGACACACTCACAAACACTTAAGCCTGAAGGCAATTTTGAGTCATTTGTTAAATTAATGAGCATGTTTTGGAGAGCCCACGCATGCATGTGGTGAACTTGGGGACTTGAGCCAACAACCCTCTTATTGTGAGACACCAGCACCACCTGCTGCACCACCCTGTACGTGTGGCCCTTTGTTGTGGCAGGATGGCATTAAATATTAGAAGTGCCACACATCTGACATTGTTGACACAGAAAAACTGTATAGGCCTATGAGCTCTGGTAAGAAATTAACAGGGATTAATACCAGAACCAATAAAGCAGGGCTGTTATTGCGTGAAGGAGCGTTACTGCAGGTCTTTCCTGCCTGCTGCTGTTAGACTTTACAACCAGCACTGCTCCCAGTCACCATGAACTGAACAATTATCTAACAATGTGCAATCACAATGTACAATTACTGTGCTAACTCTCTTGACAATGTGCAATTCATCCATGTGCAATCACTTACATTCATGTGCAATTACTTTGTGAATGTGTAAATAATCCTTATAGGATTTGCTTTTTAGTTTCTGTATTCAAGCCCTTTTTTATATTTATACTGGTAGAATAATGTACATACTGCTATTTTCATGCTATTTAATTTTTATACTTATTCTTTATCAACGCTGTCCCCTTTGCTGCTGTAACATTGCAAATTTCCCCATGTGGGATGAATAAAGGTTTATTCTATTCTATTCTATATTATGATTTCTGTCCTTACCCAAAACAAACAAACTGCAACAAACAAAATCTGTGAGATGATTGAGGCATTTCACACATCTCTGCTCAATTTTTCTGTTTGAGGCCATGAGGATCTGGCCAAAATCTACATAAATCTACATCCAACAAATGAATTAAGATAAAAAACACTTTTCGTTTGAAATGCTCTTTGTTGTTTTGTAACCTCCTGCTTAAGAGCTCCAAGGTCAAATGCCCTTAACTCTGTCTTCTCAGAAGATTTGTCTTTGCTGCATTTATCAATGTTTCATTTGACCTTTGATTCATCCCAGCGTCTTTGTTAAAATCCATCCACTCCTAGCTTTAAATCATTCTTCTACCAAATGTAAAATTCAGAAATTAATTTACATAGTTAGCAAAAAATCTGTTTATTTCTTAAGCAGAAAAAAAATTCAGGTCCATAAATCCCAGGTCTACAAATGTTAAGAAAGCAACAAGCAGGGGTGATGTTTGGAACAGTGTGTTGTGCTCTGACCTTTGACCCTCAGCTGCAGTCCTGCAGGTTCAGGATGACTCATAGATTTTCGAGTGCTGATGTTTGTAGAGCCGTGGTGCTTTGTAGTTCTCTGATGTTGTCGTGATAAAAGCGTGATGTGGCTGAGCTAAACCTCCCTCACAGTGAGGTCGAGCAGAGAGGGATTTTAGATGGGAACACCATTGATTGTGTCCTGGGTGACTTTGTTTCATGTGACAAAGGAATAGTTCAGACCGATCAAATAACAGGAATTAGAAAGATTTTATAAAGTAAAGTGTAATTGCTTTTGGTAAAAGTGGGCCCTTGGAGGCCCTCTTGGAGCTGATAAGACTTTTTGAATTTACTTTCTCATGTAAGAATAATTTTGATTTGAGCACCAAGAGGTAGATGTGATACAAGCCAAATGTCATTCTTAAAATGACCTGGTTTAGAACACATAGTACACCATTTCTAATGCTAGAGCTGTCTTTTTCAGAACAACAAAAAAGACCCAGTTTGGTGACATCTGGAGGTTAAGAGATTAATTGGAATTTCTTCTGACTTTTTAACAAGAGGCATATAAAACAGTAAAATTTGTGGCCAGGTAGAAGGGAACATATCCCTGCTTTCTCAGTCTTTCTGAAATGCTCTTTTTGAGCTCCTGCCCCTTTAAGCCTCCCTTTCCCACATGGGCCAAGTCTGCTCTTATTGACTTATAGGCCATCTCTGTGGTCGTTGGTCAGCTCAGTGTTGTTCTGCACCATATTGTCAGCAATTCTGCATTTATTCTACGGTCTATGCTCTGCGCTGGGCTTTGGCTTAAAATGCCTATGAAACATTGGTAGGATGTCACACCGTTGGGTCCATTTGGGGCGAGGGGGTTTTGGACAGCTATGGGCCTCGCAACAACGGGGAGAGGGAGTGGTGCTGATGCTGCAGGCTTTTTGTCTTGTTCATAGAGGTTCTCTATCAGGTGGAGAAGACATGTTCAACACACTTCAGGTAATTTACAGCCACCCTTCAGAGGAGGCTCATTCAAACCTCCTGTACTGTCTTTCTCACACTAATTTTTACTGTCATTACCCAAAGTTATTAAGTTTGACAGAGAAATAAGAATATTAAGTCTTTTTGCTCTACTCACTCTTCACCATGATGACTCAAAACAACAACTGTGGATGAATATTGTGGATGGTTGAACTCCTTCACTGGGATGGACGGGACATTAGCTGTGTTCGAAATCGTTCCCTATCACGGATATAGTGCACTATATAGTGTGTTCGCCATTTTGTAGTGTTGTTCGAATTCTCAGCGGTTAGTTTCATTCACTATATAGTGCACTACAAAATACCCACAATGCACAGCAAATGTGAGTGTACATACGATGTACCCTACGTTGTACTCCCGTATACCACAATGCAATGCGGTCATGTTTTTCCAGAGAAGACGAAGAAGAAGAAGCGTAGAAAGAATGCTGCTAAGGCACAAATTGGCGCTGCTTTCGTTTATAAATGTAAGAAAGGTTGAAGTATTTTTAACACGTTCGTAGCATAGCCTTTTTACATCTTTTAACGGCTGTAAACAGCTGTAAAATTTGCTACTTATTCTCCCGAGTGCCCGGTTTGTTTACGTGATGCTTGGCGCTTCCACTTCCGTCACAGGAATATCCGGCTCATCTACTGACGCTATGACGTTTAGAAAATGTCGGTGTAGTGTTCCGAAATCTCGTTCGGTCATTCCCTATGTAGTTTACTATTTCATTTACACTACATAGGGAATAGTGAGTGAGTGAATGAGTGGCGATTTCGAACACAGCTATTGGGTATTACTGGTCTAACGACTTAAGAGTATAATAATCTGACTAAAGTTAAAAGTTCTCTTGTGTGTCTCTAGTGAGTTGTCTGGTATTTTTTGGTCAAAATCATGGTGTGATCATATTAAAACATTTAACATTGTCAGAAATGGTCATTGACATTAAAGCGACACTGAAGTTACACAGTAATGAGTTTATTTATGTCCATGAAGGAACTGATCCATGTTGAAGCTGTGAGAAAGCTGCTCCAGTGTATGATGATAACAGTAGAAGGGGGCTAAGATTTTCAATCCAAAAATGTCACAAAAATCTAAAAAAGAAAAAAATATATATAGTTGGTAAAAAACCCACATCAGGCTTTTCAGTGTTTTATATGCCTAGTGAGTTTTGCATTTCTCCAAGTGACAGAGCACTCGGAGACATGCAGTTTTTGGCATCAGGACTTCTCCCTTCCTCTATTTAAAGCACCAGTAGCTGCCTAAAATGGCTTGTTTCCCTGGCCCCCATCTGCATGGCCCCCAGCCTAGTGCAGACCATAGACAACTGAATCAATGCAAAATTGTTGACAACATGGCATTGAGCAGCAGGAAACATTTACCACAGACTAGACTGATCAACCGATCAGAGCAGACTGGTTCCACATAGGGAAGGAGGGCTCAAAGAGGCAGGAGCCCTAATAGAGCGTCTTAGATTGACTAATATTTCAGCTAGATCAGGGTACTCAGTCTACGATAACTAGATAGGAACATTAGTGACTGTGAACTTACTCTAGCAGTCATCAAGATTCAGTGATTTGAGGCAAATTGTGAGCTGTTTAAAGATCTAAATAAGAAAGAATATTTGTTTGATTTGAAAAATGTAAAAGAAAATGGCATATACATACATATCAAAAGGAAAAAACTCTTAGTTTTTTTTAATTATTCAACCCACATTTCCACGAAGTCTTTGCCTTTGTGTTAATGCTAACCAATGCCAGACAAATGCATTTTGAAGACATTTTGATACATTTTGATTTGAATGGGTAAGACAGTATTGTTTATATTGATATAGTTTATGTTGATTTTGATTTTAAAAGAGGGACTTATTTGTAAGTAAGTAAAAAGATTGCCTACAGCAAGAACTGGAAGCAGGAATATGTACACTGACAAGATCATTTAGTAGACATGTTTAACTAAATAAGGCATTTTCTTTTCAATTATCCTATTTTATGAAAGAACCATTAATGTATACATATATATATATATATATATATATATATATATATATATATATATATATATATATATATATATATATATATATATATATATATATATATATATATATATATACACACATAAATACATATATATACATATATATATATATATATATATGTATAGAGAGAGAGGGAGAGAGAGAGAGAGAGAGAGAGAGAGAGAGATGCAACTGACAATTTAAAATGTCTTCACTAAGAAATTTGAGACAATGCAGATAAGCTGATAATTATTGACATTTCTTTTTTGCTCCATATTGCCTAGGCCTAATGCCTGGGATACATTAGACTTTGCTCAAGTATGTTCTTATATACTGTATATATGCACCAACAAAGCAAGCAAGAGTGCATTTAAGTCAGGTCCAGCCTCAGTGTGTTCCTGCCCACCTCTTGGAAAACTGGAAAAAAAAAAAAAAGACACACTCTTGGCAGCAGCGGGCTATCAGCTCTCTTTTACAGAGAGCTCCACCATAATGATATTTTTATTCGGCGAGACATGGCCTAAATGATTTCATGTGCTAATGCGATGGGCTTGGCCGTCCCCAAGGCAACAGCACTGGTCTCATTAGGGTTTCCAGTCATGAAAGTGTTGAAAAGGGAAAAGCACTGAACGTGGTCGTTAAATACATCATCAAAGAGGTGTGTCTCTGCTCTCTCGTTAAAGTTAAGATAACGCAAAAAGCCCATCGCTCATGGGAGGGGGAGGCTGTATATGAAGGAGAAGTCTGTTAGTGTTTGCTTGTATCTCTGTTTTTGTTTTTAATTACTGAGTCATAATGAATTTCCCGTGTCTTGGAAGAGAATTTAATTTGCAGCAGCTAAAAACACCAGTTGCATAGACTGGATGTATTCCAGTGGACTTTTAAAATGTATTACTCTTGGAAGTTTGAAAGGCTTGAGCTAATCAATTCCACTTTATTCCCATCGCTTGTCAATCCATGAATTTTTTGAGGAATATTAATAGAGAGGACTCCTATCTATATTCACAAGTTAAAAGTGCCAAGTCGGCTCAACTTAAAGAAACTAGTCAACCAGCTGCATGGATTATTTTGTTTTAACCATTTTTATTGGCTTAGAGTAGCAATGTTAAATGGATAGTTAAGTATTTTAGAGTAGTATGAGGTTAATTGAAGTGGTAAGACAGAAGCTACTGTGATTTTGCCAGCTCTGCCCCTGTGAGGAAAGAAGGTCTACAGAAGTTAGGCTTTACATGGCTGCACATGGGGCCAAAAGCTTGCGTAATGTTCTGAGTTTTAGGTGCAAACAAACAATAAAACAGTGCTGGGGTGATTGATCACTGTATTAAACAAGTTTGAAATGTTTTATTTTCATGCTAACAAGCATCTGTGTTTTGGTGCAACTTCGGCCCTATGCATAGCCAATGTGACCAACCACCCGGAGTCGGGTAGAACTGAATCAAAGTGGCCTATTAGAAAAAAGTATTCAAAGTGTGTTCATAACAGTGAACAATCATCATAACATTGTTTTTTTAATTTTATTATTTTAATACTTGCTATTGACATGAGCATCATGCATAAAAATACTGAGCTGTCCCTTTAAGGCAGTAGTTCCTGACCGTTCTTCCTCAGAGTCACCCCTTGTTGTACCTTAGAAGAGTTGATCTCTCCCCTGCAAAGTGCATTAAAAAAAAAAAAAGGCAGATTGCTGCCCAAAATGAACACAGATTTGATTTGTTTTCGTGGATGGGCGAGGCAGTTATTGGCATTACAAAGAGGGGGAGAGGGAGGATTTTTTGTCTTGTGTATAGAAGCATTTTGTTATGTAGAGGAGACACGTAAAACACATTAAAGGGCATATAAAAATCTGGTTGAAAGTTTATCTAACTAGAAGTAGCCCAGTAATAATTACAATGAGTAGGAGCTCTCTGATTGGTGGGTTAGCGGACAAATCACAAAACCATCACAGAGTCACTCATTAGAAAAACTTTTGGTTATAGATTGTGAAAATGTGATACCAGTTGGAGTGACAAATTAGTGTTGTTTTCTGGACAATTTACTTTAAGTTGGCTCTAAAATCTCACAAGCATGGTCAAAATTCAAAGTAATTCATGCAACCAGCTCAGTATTACTTGAAGGGAAGACAACTCTGCACTTCTTACAATGTACAGAGTCCTTATTAGTGCTTTTATATTTATGTCAAAGAAATGTAACTCACGTTCACATGGGACTAATGGTGGGACATATGGTGATTTTATTACTGCTGTTAATGTGCTTCTGTGAGGATAAGTGCTGCAATGATTCTTCCTAACCACAGCAGAAACAATAAATACTCAAATACAAATCTTGCTCTCTAAAACCTACTGCTGAATTTAAATGGGAATTGACACTGAGTCGATATTACAAAACAAAGTCCCTTCTGTACATGGCAATGTGACATATACATTACTTACATACTATACGTTAAATATCCACTAGAGGGCAATGTGTCCAATGCATTCAGGCTGATGTCACAGGTTTCATAAGGGCGACAAACCACACAAAGAGAAATGACAAAGAGTCAGTTATTACAGCGTGTGCAGATTAGACGAGAGAGGCACCTGAAATTTCTGATCATTACCTCCACGTGAGGCTGTTTTTCTCCTTCTACTGTGAGGTGTTAGATTTTTTTTTTCCTCTTTGGTCTTTACTCATGATTATGGGGCAATTTCCTCCCTGTTTTTCTTAACAATGTCTACCTTCAAATGACATATTGGAAGTTACATGCAGTAATGATCAAGCGAGCAGGATGATTAATAATCACCACGGGGGGGAAGTAAAGTGTCATTTTTGTTGTATTTACTTGTTCATTTCAGGCAGCCATTGTGAAGAAATACTGATGATTAAGTGTACTGTTGAAGGCGTAAAGCAAATGACAAAACTGAAAATTAAATGTACGTAAAGGGTCATCAAATTTATATTTACTTCCAAGATCCAGAGCATTTTCTCTTATTTTCTTATAATGTCTATTTCTAACAAAGAGAAGGCATCCTTCTTCTAGTATCATCTTCTCCTTTCCCTCTCTCTCTCTCGCTCTCTTTATTTCTCTCTCTCTCTACCCCCCTATCCCCCCTCCTGCTATCTGTTCCCCCCTCCTGTGGGATCATGGGAATTGTGCAAGTAGCGTGGCGTTCCACGCTCTGCCCGCGGCGCTCCAGGAGGAGGCGTGCAGTAATGACCTGCTCCTCAGCTCGCTCGCCATCATCGCCCTCACAATTAATTCCCGCCTCGCGTTCCTGCGTGGTGGCGGCGGAGAGGAGGAGGGAAGGAAGGGGGGGTGAGAGTGTGGGCTCCCTCATTAGAGCTCCTTGTAATGTGTCTGGCAGCAGTTCCCATCCTGCCACTTCTGCCCTTCCTCCGCTGCTGCCATGTTTGTTTTATAGATGCCTCCCTCTATGCTTTCGTGCCTCGCAGAATGACTGACACCGAGTGTGAAAGTGCACCTGGTCTGTGTTTTTATCCATCACGGCTCCAGGAAACACATGAATACACCTTTCACATGCCTGACATAGAAGGGAATATTTTGAGCAGGTTATTCAAAGTCCATGCGGCGGTGAGCGCAGAAGCCTTTTCACAACAAACACAATTCATGGAAACGTCCGGTGTGCTGTCACAATATAATGCCTTCAGAAACAGGTGATGACATTTCGAATGGCCGCTGACGACAAACTCGGGCTAAAGCAATGAACTTTTAAACCAAGTAAAGAGAAGAGCCTGACCTGAATTTCAAATGTGAGCTTGACCAGAGATATTTTACAGTTTCTTTACGGTCATTTGCTTGACACGGTGGGTTAGCCTGCATATTTTACAGATTTTATGTGTAAAAGGGGCAACATAAGGCAGAGAGAACCATATGCTTTAACCATTTACATCAACATGCTGTGGGTTTTTGATATCGATTTGCAGACACCTTATCTGATATGCGTTGACAGTCTTGACAAATGTAGAAATGTTGACTGTCTGTGTTCTTTTTATTGCACAATTATTTTGCGCATTGAATGTCCAGCAGATTTTTAGTGCTTGACATCCAAAGCACAAAAGCCCTTGCTGTCAGTGTATGTAACAACACTGTTACTCTTTGTTTGTACAGTATTTTCACCACTAATTCGTTGATAAATTTAAAATGTTATCCTGTACAAAGCAGTGATAGAAATGTGTAATCACAGAGTCAGACTCTGTTGCTTCATCTGCTGTTTCATTGCAATCTTTGAGCAACAAATGTTGAAAATTTTAAGGGGTTTTCTTGGAATTTTCAGGTTGGAAATTTGAAAAATCATTACTTTGTCTGATCTTCTTTTTTTTTTGTTTGCATTGCACTGAAAAGAAATAACTGCCTGATGATTACACACATCACTGTGGTGCAAAACCTATAGTTAACCTTGGCTTCATTCTAGTACTGTACAGTCTGTTCAGGTAAACCCTGATCTTTGTTTTTTAATAGCCAACTGTACCATCACTTTGTAGACAGGCTTTTCCTAGCATCATCAAGAGCACAGTGAGGATCAGTAATTTTGGTACCCCTCCAAGCTCTTACCATTGGCAATACAAATGGCTCATACCATTCTTAATCAAACATGCCCTTAAACAATTCGTATATACTAAGTATGTCAGCTTCAGCTTGGGCATGAATAAGCTAAATACAGTTTCTGAGTAAAACCTTAGATGAATAGAGCTATTTTCTAAATTTTATATTCAAAGAGAACCATCTTTTTGCTGTGGTAAAAACACACTGCAACCCCCTTATCGACATTATAAGATGTCTTGCTGTGTGCAGAAAAGCCTTAAGGTAATATGTGAGGTGAGAAAACTTGGGCACAACGGCTTGCTGATTCCCACACACTGGAGATAATATTGGTCAAAGTCTGGGTGATGTCAACCATTTGGTTATTTAAGCCATGTGATGTTTTCATGCCAGTCTATGCAGTCATCTTATAAAAAACACTGTTGTAGGTGGGAGATGTACTTGCCGTTTGATCAATGGGTTTGTGCCAGCAGGTGATGCTCTTGAAGTTATATACCTATATATGATGTAGATTAGTGGAGGATACAGTGCACACCAGAGAGGTCAGGCTGTATACAACTACCTGTCAAGTGAGAGGAAAAGTGCAAACATGACAATATTAATTGTGGTGTCTAGATAAACAAAATGAAACACAACAATTAATATCTTCATCAGATAAGTGTAGATGACTTATGTCAGGAGGTCACAACAGTGTCGTCTTAACTTCATTTCTACGTTTTGCTCTGTGCACAGTTGTTAATATCCCATTGGTAAAGTTGAGTAAGTGACTGTGTTAGCTGGAGACTTTCAGCTGGCTTTATCTACAGCACCTATAGAAAAGAGTGTCATCTTGAATGCGTCCAGTAAAGTATTCAGCTATCATTTTTAATTAATTAACTCTCATCATACATGCTTTCATTGAAGATGAAAGTAGTTCAAACATCTGTGACACAAACACACTTAAATAAAAGTCCCCAGCTACCACAGGCAGTGGTTGACCCATTTCAACAGACTAATTTCCATTAGTTTTACAGGGTTAAGCCTTTACTTTATTAATAGCACAGAATCTATCTATCGCCACTTCTTTGACAGACATGTCTGTGCATGTTGAGTGCCAACTACACAATTAAGATGTGAAGAATTGTGGGCTTTTGACAGTTTGTCCTTAAGGTTGTCTAGTTGTGCCTGCTATGCTATGGCCTTAACTGCTCTGTTTTAACATCGATACTGCCGACAATGTTTATATTTACCTCCGCCAAGGAGGTTATGTTTTTGTCAGCATCTGTTTGTCTGATTGTTTGTTAGCAAGATTAAGTAAAAACTACTGGACGGATTTTGCTGAAATTTTCAGGAGATGTTGGTAATGGCCCAACTTAAAAAATGTTTGGATTTTGGTGGTGATCCAGATAACCACCATTAGCAAACGACAGTTTTTGCTCAATAACTGTCTAACTAATAATGATATCAACATGATTCTGAGTGCTAGGTGTGGATTTTCGGGGTCAAGGGATCATATTATGATGGTAACTTTATCATGGAACTATTGCTAACAGCAATATGTGAGCTACTTTGGCAGAGGTTTGCGCTCTCCGAATGCTTTCTAGTTCTTCTTGTGTTTGTCTTGTGTGGCAAATTGGCCATGTCCCTTATTATGCATGACTCTTAACCTTTCTCTAACCCAACAGATGAGTTATTTTTTTAAGAAAAAAAAAGGTCTCCCATCGTTGTATGTGCCAGAGAAAATGTACCATTACTGTCTTTTCTCTCTTTGTTTTTTAACAAGGATGTTTCTATATTTGCACTTTAAAAATGGGCTTTTTAACATGGGGTGAGTATGTGACCTCTAGGGTTCTTGCAGCCATCCTTTACTGCAGGGGTCATCTTCTGCAAACCCCAAAGTTTTGGTGTTGATTTAAACATAAATAAAAACAATATACAATAACTTACAAATCCTTTTTGACTGATATTCAATAGAGAACACTACAAACACAAGACTTTTAATGATCAAACTGATAAACTTCATTGTTTTTTTTGCAAATATTCACTCATTTTGAATTTGATGCCTGCAATATGTTCCAAAAAAAAAAGATGGGACAGGGGCAACATAAGACTGGGAAATTTGAGGAATGCTCAAAAAACACTTGTTCGAAACAGTCCACGTGGTGAACAGTTAATTTAAAACAGGTAAGTGACATGATTGTATATCGAAGGAGCATCCCTGAAAGGCTCAGCAGTCCACAATCAAGGATAGGGCTTGAACATTGAACATGAGCGCGAGCAAATAGTCCAAAAGTTCAAGAACAACTCTTCTCAGTGTACAGTTGTAAGGAATACAGGGATTTCATCATCTAGAGTCCATAATATTAAAAGATTCAGTAATTCTGGAGAAATCTCAAACCAACATTGAATGCCGTGACCTTTGATCCCTCAGGCAGCACTATATTTTAATCTGACATCATTCTGTAAATAAATAATATGGATCCAGACATTGACATTATACTCATTCTTATTGTTAAATATTGGTTAATAATGGCTGGCAGGAAGATTTCTGTAAAAAAGATATTAAATAAAAACAAATATAAAGTCATTCCTGATAAGACCATCAGTCATGAGCAATCATTGCGTTTGTAGTTGTTGGGATTTAAGGATAAAATGATACCTTTAAAATCACAAGAGTCCCTCCATCACCTGTCTTCATTTTCTTAATTTAATAACACTGTGGGGGACCTGATTTGGCCCCAAAGCTGCCTGTCGATGATCACTGCTCTCATACATACTTGCTTCATTTTACAACATTACAGATTGTTACTTCCTCAGTTCACTGCACTTCAACAATTATTATATTTAGTAGAACATTCTCTTAGATTGTTGGACAGGCTCTAGATTTTCCCATGATTGTTAAAAAATATTTATTGAATGTATGAAATACTTCCTTAACTCAACATTTGCTGAATGCACAATAAATGTCATGTCAGAAATCAAGTCACTGGTTTATTGACAGGTTATTTTTCAATAGATCAATCAAACCTAAAATACTGACTTTTTCTAAGTGTCACACATACCACACATAGTTGTGCTTTATGTGATTGGAACGCAGAGCTCGTTCACCCTCATACTTGTTGGAGACTGTTTTGCTGTATTACATTGATTTTTGCTCCGCTATTGTGCAGGAGACAGATTCAGCGTCTGCTATTGTGGACTTTGTCAAAGCCAAGGCTGGGGCTCAGAGTCAACGCACAGGTAAATAGAGGATGGTTCTATCTGGCAGTACAGTGAAAGAAAATAAAAAGTTTATTCATTCCACTTGATACTGATACAATGATCAGTGTGATAAGTGGGTCTGATGGTGTCAGTGTGTGCTTTTGTGTTTGTGTGCTTGGTTATCGCAGCTTGTGCAGCACTTCTTGCCTCTAAGAACTCTCAAGCTCTTGTGCATCAAAACCAGACACTTAGTGTTTATATAGACATCAGTCAGCCTTGATCAAAGACTGAATGTTGAAGAATGTTAAAAATACAAACTCAGCAGATGGTGGAAAATCTTCTTAAGCTCTGTTAAGAGAAGCGAAGGTAGATCCAAACAGCAGCACCACTGACTTCGACCTGAGCAAGTATGTTGATGTCTCTGCCAACTTAATTTCTAAAGCAGGGTCTAATGTCGTTTGATATTAAGTTTGATAATAAGTAGTAGGAACTTTAACTACATAAATGGTTCTCTATAATTACTGTTATTGGCCTTTGTCAACTTCTAATGCAGATACTAACCCTTATGTTGTCTTCGGGTCAAAATGACCCCCAAACATTTCAGCAGGGGCAGAAACCCCCTCAATGATATCTTTTCAGCCTGAAATCTGGTGACTTTGCCTAAAGTTTTATTCAGTGAACATGTCCAAGTCTATGTAGCATTGATCTAATTGGACTTTACAGACTCAGACTGTTGCTTCAACTACAATTTCTGATTTTCACGGTATTGTACAACACAAGTTATCAGGATCATATTTACAATTCAAACCATCTCTTCTCAAGCGGATCCCTTGAAAACAATGATTGCTCTTGGGCAGTACAGTCAGAGGTTGAAGCAGCTCTTCCCCTTGACCATATCCTCTGCAGAGCCTGTAAAATGTTGTTCATGGGTCTGAATCTTGTCCTTATCCACCCAAGGTTATAGATTCTCTAGACAGGGGGCAGCATGAGATGCACAACTCTCCTAAACATCTCCTCTCAATTACCTGCCAAAGCTGTGATCCTGTGATAAATAAAGAATACTCAATGCTGACCATTTTCTGAATGCTTCATTAAATTTAGACTAGTTGGTTGAATTTGACTTCAGCTGTTTTTAGCCAGATTTGAAATGGCCTGCCTTGGAACATCCCTATTTTTTTTTTGTTAATTGGTCTTTTAATGTATGCCTCATGCCAACTTTATGTGTTAATTTTGGATGGAAAATGACAGTTTATTTAATCTGGTGCAGACATTTTTTAATTGACCATCAGTTATCTGAACTGTTCATCCATTTCTAGGTCACCAGAGGCTGAATAACCTCTCAGCTGACAGTGGGCAAAAAGTGGGGTACACCTTGGACCTATCATTAGCTTGACACAGGGCTGACATAAGCCTAATTCACACTGCTGTTTCAAGGCATAATATTTAACTCCCTTGTGATGTTTTGCCTCCACAGTGAACATCCTGGAGACAGAATATGGAGCGAGCTGACCCTCTGTTTGCTCCATCTCCAGAGGTGGTAACAGAGGCGTCATAATGGAGGAGGGAGGCACGAGGACTCAGCAGGAGTCAGGAGCGCTGCGCTGCGATCCAAGCTGTACTGCAGCGTGAATTGGCACAGATGCTGTGGCCTCGCAGGTTTAATGTGAATGTCTCGAGATGTTAATATAACAGAGCCTCACTGTGCTGCGTTTGCATAAAGGCCCTGTTAATTGTGCTATAGAGAGACTGACAATCATTCACCCCACACTCTCACCTAAGGTCAATTTAGAGTCATAAATTCAATCTATAATTTTGTTTCTGGTCTTTGGGAAGACACTTAAGTACCTGGAAAAAATCTATGCATGCACAGGGAGATGAAAACTCCACACAGAGATGCCCTGCTTAACTGGGGAGCTGAACCAGCAACCTTCTTGCTGTGAGGCATCAGTAGTGCCTGCTACTCCACCAAACAGCCTCTTTTAGTGATAAATGTAAATGTGTGCTATCCCTTGCCAAATGAATAAACTAAATAAACTGTTTATTTAAAATAGGGAGAAAAACGCATACCCCAAGGAAGCAATGAACATGACACTAAATTACATTAACTAGTGACCTTTGACCTCCAACATTTGATCAGTTCACCTATGAGTCAGAGTGGATGCTGTACACAAATTGACTAAAATCCTTATAAGCTTCTCATGATATTTCATTCACAGCATAGCCCAGATGGATGGACAGACGTACTTATATAGATATATCCCAAACCATAATGCCTCTGGCTCCGGCTGTTGCTGAGGTATGAAAATCCTACCTGGTAGCAGCAGTGACAGAGATAAATACAGAGTAGAAAAAGTTGAATTTCTCATCAGTTATCTGTTTCTGCAAAGAGTCAGATACCCATCGCAGTATGTTTACGGATCATATTGCTAGAAACACTTCTTAAACTGTAATTTCACACAAGTGAGATTGAGAATGAGTTCCTCTTAAGCCAAGGTCAGACTACACGATTTATTTCATCACTAACGACAGTCGGTATGTCAGGCTAGGCAACCATGGAGCCATTAATTTGAGCAGTGACTCACCAGATGAGCGTGACAGACTAACAACTGATGTGATGACTGTGGAAGGAGGTTTAACACCCAAGATGACAAACAAACACACTGTATTTAGAGCACTTTCCTGTTGTTTGTATCTACAAACTTTAAATGTATGCAGTCCCTAACCATTTTGAATCTGCTGTTTCTGTTCAACATTTCTCTTTTTACAGTCTGTAGTAGCTCCTCTTCAGCACATCATAAGGGCAGGGATGCTGTTTTTCAGAGCTTTGCAAGCCTTTCCTCTGTCTCATAGCTCTCAAGATGCTCTCAAGGCATCAACCTAGGTTTGTTTACATCCAAGATTGTTGCTCATGCAGACTAGCTCACAGTGCACTCATTGGTCAGTGTCTCTGACATGAAGGAACAGATCATAGGAGGCAGGAAAAAATCTAACTTACTAGACTTTCTGTCGCATTGTCATGTAGCATCCCAGACTGGTCTGTTGTCAGTTATAATGACACACTACATGAGACAAAAGAACCAATTTTTGTAGCCAACAGGTCCTGAAACCTTACGACTGTTGGGTCATAGGGCCATAATCCTGCATAAATCCTGCATAAATCGTGCATAAATCGTGTAATCTGACCACGGTTTCAGTGTCCATGAGTTATCTGACATTGAGTTAAAGCTACATTTACAATAGAACAGAAGCCAAATGCTTTTTCAACCATTGCTTAATTCTGAATAAAAAAGTACAGCTGTACTTTCAAATGAATGTATTATTGATTAGGTCTAGACAGCACAAGGCACTTTACTGATTGTGTTGTATAAATCTGTGGAGGGAATGTGTTGCATACTGAAAAAAAATAAAAACCCAAGCAGAAATCACCTATACTTGGCTAGAATCCCACCTTTCCTCTATCTGCAGAAAGTTTTAAACACAAGTACACCTTAAAATGAGGCTACAAACTGCCCTACATGTAGCCTACATACAGATACTTTCTATCGGTGTAGCTCGAGGTTTTTGAGTTGCAGTGACTGTGTGCGGTTGCTGGCATCTTTACTAGACCGCATGCCAGGAGTGGGCTTTCTTTCTGCAAAGCTGCTAACTGGATAATTAAGGGTGCTCTGTACGCTCCAATTAGCAGCCAATAGCACAAGACGGAGGGATGGTTTGACTGTATTTGAGGAAAGTAGTGTGAACCCACCAGATAGACATCAAATCACAGCAAAAGGCTAATGTGTGGCAAGGGTACCATACATTGCGGTCTGCAGGAAGGCATGAGGCAGGTTTCTAAATAAATAGTGCCAAGGT
This sequence comes from Cetoscarus ocellatus, assembly GCA_037902135.1. Lineage (NCBI taxonomy): Eukaryota > Metazoa > Chordata > Actinopteri > Labriformes > Labridae > Cetoscarus > Cetoscarus ocellatus. The sequence continues at coordinate 957,047 of JBAMNC010000871.1, read as the reverse complement.
TGCTGCTGCACTGTGGTGCATCACTGCCAAAGCCATAATCTCACTCTGTTTATTTTCCAAAGTTTTTCTCCCTTGCTGTCCTAGCTCTCTTCTGTCTCACTGTTTTCTAGCCGTCAGGCCTCAGAGGAAGCCTGTTTACCTCAACAGTCTGTGCGAGACCATCAGAAACACTTGGAGGAGCCTTGGTGTGCCCTGTACTTTTCCAGGTCAGACTGTTTTTTCTCTTAAGTCCTCTGAGGGAACAAAAAGTGGCTCAGGTGTGGATTTCAAAGACTGCATTCACACAATCTATACGTCCTGCCAGTCTTCAAGGCCTTCATAGGAAAATATACAGTAAGACTAAAATTAAAGGTAATACAAGAGAGCAAATGTATCCCACCAGCCCCACTGTTGTCCTGGAAGCACCCTGTAGTGGAAATTCCGCTGATTTATGCCATCAGACAGGATTGGCTATTAATGAGTGCTCCATCAATAGCACTGGCCCTGTTCAATATTCCAGTTCACATTGACATGATAACATCATGCATTTGCTGCAGCTTTGTTACCTTTACATTCATGATTAAAGGGATTTTTCCATATTTTTGACATTTAGGTTGTATGACATACATGTAGGATTGGGTAACCTTTAGAGTTTATTAGTTCAGGTTCCAACTTTGGTTCTGCTTGTGTCTGCCATTTCTAAACAGCTCCTAATTCTGATTCCACATTATGTGAGGAGTAAATGATAATGAATATTTCAAGATTAAAATTCTACCTGCTTATGGCCTTACCAGTGACAATGACAAACTGTCAACAGTGACACAAATTTCAATACTGTCCCGATACTCTTTTTAGTTTGGAAAGACTGCAACAAATACTTATTCACAATACTTGTTAAATAAAATAATGACAAGTAATTACAAGAATAAGTGAAAACTGTTACTATCATACCATTTCTGTGTTTGATTGTTCTGTTAGCTACTTCATTAAACATGACTATGAATTGACAATGTGCAACCAAGTTTAAACTATTGATGTGTTGTATTGATGTAACTACGGATATTCAGAAATAATAATGTGTTTTGTGCACCTAAAGGCTGCTGTCAGTTTCAAAGAGGTTTGAACTCGTTCACAAAAAGTCTGATCACTCACTGTCCAGTCCCTGACCTTCTCCCTTCATTCACTTCTCACTGTGATGAGCTCTGCGGGGTCTTTACAGTAAATGGGGGTGAATGGGGAGCACTCCAGACTCACAGCCACAGAATATATTTGAAACATTTGTCCACATGATTCGCTTATCTTAACAGAGATGTGAACATGAGCTCAGCTGAGTTTTTACCTGTGCATGACAAGACATTGGCTCAGCTGCTACCACCTGTTCCTGGGTATATAGAAGTTTATGCGGATGGGACATTAAACGCACTGAACATGGTGCTTTTCCTCGTATTCACAGTGAGCTGAAGGAGGCACTTCATTATGTCATTTTGCTGTATTGACTATAAATATATCAGACCAAAAGAGCTGTCATTGTTTTTCAGTGCAGTTTTGCAAAACTTTTGTCTGCTGCACTTTGCCATGACACTCTTCTTATAACTTTTCTTTATGCTCGACATTATAAATAATACAATGCAATGGCTACATAGCATGTCCTTTTGGATACATAAAAATGATGCGGATGGCAGTATTTTCTCAGATAGTTATCTTTAAAAAAGATTCATGCACATGTTGGGAAGTGGAACCCACAGCTCATGTCACTTAAAAAAACCTCAAATTTTAAGAATCCAGTGGTATCTTACAATGTATGAACACAGTCTTGAAACAAGGCCCTACAAAGTTTTAAATTTAATTCAGTATATTTTTTTATACATATCCTGGTATCACTCATCAGACATTTTCCTCTGCCCATACCAAATCAGGAGTTTCAAGCATTTAGATAATACTACAGAGAAAAACTTAGGGCTTTCTTTTCCGTAATGTAATAAAAGGACATCAATACTATCGTTGCTCTGCTTTTTTTACCTGGTAAATTTCCTTGCAGGAGCCTTAAACTAAAATGTCTTTGTTTTTCTCTGATTAAATATCCTTAAATGTATGTCCTTGAATCAGCTGCTTTCTTGTGTTTTGTTATAATTCTGGCTACACAAAAAGAAATACGCAGTTTGTGAGAGAACGTAGCTTGTGTCTTCAGTGTTTCTGGTGACAGATGTTCAGGGATCAAATTGAGACGGATGAATCAATGGATTCACACCATCAGCCCTCAAACACCCATGTCTTATGACTTCACTCCCTCATGATTCCATTTCCATCGACTGAATGCGGGCTACATGTAAATGCAGGGTCATGGTTATTAATTACTCCTCAGAGTTCAGTTGAAAGCCCGGTGAAAAAAAGGGGGGAGGGAGGAGACGCGGGGGAGCGACGGCAGAGCACGCAGACATGAACAAAGGCCTGCCACGAGGGTTCAAGCCTCCCACTGCTACAGCCTCGCACACTGTAGGCTCTGAAGACAGAGGTTAGGACCACCTAGGCAGATTTCCCCCGGGGGCTATTATCGCCCAGAAGATAAAATGATTTTCAGACGGAGAAGCTTCCACACGCAGACTTATACACGCACAGATGTACAGCGTCTGATACTGAAGAAAATAATGCTCAAAGGAGGGTTTCTCTCTTTGATCACCCCGTCAGACATGTCCCAGAACAAAAGTCCTGATTCATCATTTTTTAGGCAAATGTCCAGAGAAATGTGTTCAGAAACCCTGATCTGAAGCAGAAGTCTTTGTCAAATGTCCTTCTAGACAAGATTATGTGATTTTATTGCAGTGTGAGATGAGAATAACAAAAACAATAAAACAAAAGAATTTTAAATGTTGATGATATTTTGACAGAATAGCCAGTATAATAATGAGGGATGTATTTTTTATAACATGCCGTTTGTGAATTATATGTGCAGCATCTCTTCTTAAATCATTTCATAGATGTTCAGACATATGTTATGTCTTTCATTTTATATATCTTTTGAAAAAAGAAAAATGATACTGCCAATGTTCATTTAAAAAGAATTCTAATCTTTATGTTATTGAAGGATATAGTGCTTTCTCGTGAGTCAGCTTATAAGAAAAAAATCACAGTCAATCAGAAACTTCATTTGCCAAAGGGTCATGACAATAAGACCATTTGCTAACTAGAAAAAATTGATGCATAGTTTTGGTCCAGATTAAACTGAATAAAAAAATGCTTGTAAACATGGTGGTCCGACTCAAATCAAAGTGTCGGCACTGAATTTCTCAAAGTCATACTAACACACCTGGTTAATGAAGCTGGAGGTGGACTTGCTCTTGCATGTACACGTCACTTGGCTCAAAACAGGACTAACTGCCTCAACAAGCAGAGGGTGATGCAAATGAAAGGCAAATATTTTAGAGGTGATTTTTGACACACCTTTCTATTCTATTTACACTAAAAGCAACACTTATTTCTGTATATATCAAAAAAATAGTAGCCTCGAAAGTCAAAACAGACTCAACATCAAGCAGCTGTGAACTGGTGCTCATTTCAATCAAACAGAAACTTGAAGGATCCATGAATTCTGCAAAGTAGAGAGCTTGGTGAGTTTCACCATTTAATTCAGGAGCTGACTCTGCACCACAGCAGCTTCAGCGCCAACTGTTCACAATGCTAGAAGCTTGACACAACACTGAGCAATGTGGAACTACAGCACCAACACTCTCTGTCCCCATATTTTGTCTTTAAAGTCATCGTCTAAATCATTTTTTCTTTGGTTGAATTAAACAGGCTGCTGTGATACAAACACACAATCAAGCGAGCTGCCATGTTAAATAATTAGTCTGACTGTGAAATCAGTACCAACAACAAGCACCTTCATTGGTCAGATGTAGGCTCGTTGGATGCAAAACTTTAGAGAAATCAACCACAGTGAGAAAAGTTAAAACCACTATTTCACTCTGCGTCATGGGGATTTTCCTAGATGGTCTTTGACTTGTGAGGGTAAACAGTGTATGTTAAAAAAAAAAAAAAAAACATTTTCTTGCATTAGAAAATCTTGACTCGTACCTAACCCAGTATCCAATATGTTTCATATTGTTAAAAAGAAAGTTATTTTTCAGGGTAATATTTGACGCACCATATTATCTTAAATTCTGTTTTAAGCCTAATTGCAACAATAAAAATACAAATGTATGACTATTTTAAGACAACATAAAAAGCTGTTACTTGCTGTGCTCATTTGATTCAGCCTAACTGAAGCAGTGAAGTCATGTCTTTAGACCTGTGAAAAATGAGTAGCTGGTCTAAATACATTGATTTACTTTCACATTTAAGGACACCATGCACTACAGGCAGTATTTGGTCTTACTGCATGCCTTGTAGCAAGAGTTAAGTTTCACGGTGACCTTGAACCTACAAAATGTATTCAGTTCATCCACAATTCAGAACGTGCATTCGTTCAAAGTTTGATAAGCAGTCTTGAGATCTCTCATTCACTGCTTGGGGTGAAGGTAAGGTTCAATGGCCTGTGACCTCAATCAGTCCACCCTTAAGTCATGGTGAACATTTGTGCAAAAGCACGCAGAAATCTGTGAATCTGACTTTACATGCAGACGGACAGACATATGGCCAACCAGAACCTCTGTCTTCAACTCTGGCCGTTGTTGGCGTAGAAGCATAATGAAATAAAATCTAATCCTCATTAGGTGACCGCCATTTGTTGGCACAATATTATTACAGAGGATGTGTTGTATACCTTTTGCCTTCCTCAGGGGCTGTTTCAGTGATGACCACGTTTACAGCAATTTACTGCCACTAAAGAAGTGATGTTTTTACAGTTAGGCATTCAGAAAAATAGGGGTGGTTTGAAAATTGTTGGTGCAGATTGAAATCTTTCAACTGGTCTGTGGAGTCAGGTCTTTACCAAAAATGACACATGTCCTCCTATCAATTTCTCCTTTAGTTGTAATGACATAACGATGAATTTTGCTCTTGTTCCCCTTGATAGTCTGTGTTTTCAGTTGATTTATACAAAAGTCTGGAGAACCTCAGACAATGATCTCAAATAAGAAAAGGGGATAAGTAAAACGATCATTTGTTCATAAGAAAAATATCACTTCTAGACAAACCCAGCTCGATACAGATATTTTAATCTTGATTATAAAACATTTGGTGTAAACCTCTTTGCATCTCTTCTGTCCTTATGCGTTCTTAGCTCTCAATAAATTCATTAAAGTGCCGCCTTCAGCAGCCTGAAGGCCTGTGTCACCCGGCTCACCTGGAGGGGCTGTATGACTTAGAAATGTGTCAGTGTCGCTGTCACTTTGTTTACTCATGTTCAAACCTGTCTCAAAGACAGAGTTGGGGATTGTTTTTACCTCTGTCACCTGTCATTTTAGGCGATATTTCATGTGATATAAAGAGCTATTAACAGATTTTGATCACTTTTTGACACCAAGGTGATCCAATTGAAAAAAGTCTTTTTCACTGCTAAATGTTTCCTTGTTTTAGTTTTCAGAATTATGCCAGTTTATTGGTTTTGAAGTTATTCTGTTATATAAAAACAGAAGACAGTAGAGGTTATAAACAGCTGTTTCAGTAAAACAAGATGAGGTCTGTTTTCGTGTGTTTTTGAACTTTATGGCAGACATGTTTTTCCTACTGTATGATTCTTATAATCATTGAAGAAGAAAACGTTCAGCTATAACCACCACCATTAAACATTCTTTTGATGTTTGATGACTTTTCTACGATCAATCATAAACAGTAAAGCCATGTCAGTTTAATTTAGATTTTATATCACAGTCATTGAAATCTAACCTCACCATGTGGATGGATCTGCCTGATTCAATGTCTATAATCAGGCATCCTGCCAAGCTCCAATCTGCACCAACTGTGCACCGCCCAAAGCAACGCAGCCGATCAGCGTCGTTTGGGACAGGAAGAGGTGGGAACTACAAGCAGGACGACAGCAGGAAGCTGTTGTTCATGCAGAGATTAGCACTGATGCTAACAGCTTCAGTAGCAGTTTTATCAGGTCTGAACCACATTTCTTTATTAAATAAAAAACAAAAACACTACAAACCTTTAAACCAAAAGAACATTTTTGCTCCACTTTGGACATATTTTGCCCTGTGGTGGTTCACGCTGTAGCATCTGCCTACATTATCTGATTGGCCCTTTAAATGCGATTGATAGAATGATCGTCCAGTCACCTGCTACATTTGCCTTTGAAAAGTTCTGCCCATTCCCAGACACTTCCTATGGGCTCTTTCCCGATGGATCAGGGAAATATGTTGAACAGTCCATCTTTCATGTCAGGTTAATTTAAATCAAGTTCTTTGACAAAAGAAATCAGTACACATTTCCTTTTTTGACAGACATTACATTTTTATCTCAGGATCATATTGGAAAATTCAAGTTTCGTCACATGTAAACTCTCCTAAAAAAATGTGGATTTTCTTCATTTTGTTCCAAAATGCCTTCATAAATTTGCTCTTATTTTTAATCAGTAGTCAGATGTTTTTGGACAATTGTGGTACGCACTTTTGTCATGATTAAATTTTTATTAAAAATTTGCCAAACTGTGTTTTTATCACGGGAGACCATTTTTGCTATCATTCTTACACTGAGTCATCGATCCTTTCCAAGGATTTGTTCAATTTGTTGAACTGAAGACGTCACTTACTGTAAATTTGCAGCAGAATTCCCAGCCTTTCATACATAACACTTGACTGTGAACCATGTGGTTTTATCCTCATAAGCTCTGTCTCATTATTTAATAGCCATACCTTTTATGGGCTTCTTCTCATTGCTGTGGACAGATACTGTTGTGTTTAGGTTCTTGTGTGTGGTTTTATACTTTGCTCTGTTTGTTGTCAAAGCACTTTGTTAACTGTATTTTTTAATAGTGTAATAAAATAAAGTTATAATCATGTGGCGGGTGGCACATTGGTGCAGCAGGTAGTGTGTGTGCCTCACAGCAAGAAGGTTGCTGGTTGTAACTCTGTCAGGCAGGACCTTTGTGTTTGGAGTTTGCATGTTCTCACCGTGCATGCTCATTAGGTAGATTGGTGACTCAAAATTGACCTTAGATATGAGTGTGAGCGTGAATGGTTGTTCTTCTGTCTTTGTGGCCCTGGGATTGGCGAGTTGGGTCGTTCAGGGTGTATCCCAACTCTCGGCCAAAGTCAGCTGAGGTCGGCTCCAGTCACCCATGACCCCTGAAGAGTGGTAGAGATAATGGATATTATTGTGTGATTGGTGTTGAAGAACAGGGTTTTTTTTAAGTTTATGTAGCAAGAACAGATGTCACAAAGTGCTTTCTAAATAAAACACACAGCCACAGACGATAAAGCCAACTGCAAAAATGCAAACAGACAGGTTAAACAAAGACAAGTCTAAATAGATGGGTCTCCAGCTGCTTTTTGAAAATGTCCTCAGCTCCAGTGGAAAACAGTACCAGAGTTTAGGAGCATCAGACTCAAAAGCACAGTGTCCATAGTTTTGAGGCATGGGACAACCAGTAGACGCTGGTCAGAGGACACCAGAGTCCTGCTGTTTTGTAGCTTCAAAAGATCCTGGATATAAACAGATGCTTGACCATAGCTCTGAATACAAGCACACGAACTTAAATCCTGAATTTAACAGTTGAATGATTGTACCTAATAAACTGGCTGCCAAGGGCATATCTTTTCCCAACAAAAGAGCCCTGGTTTCTTTTTTAGATACTAAGCAACAATGGTACATGGTTAGGTAGTTCTGTAAAGTAAGTGTGATTAGTTTTTATTGTTCGTGGTTTTCTGGATGTTTTTTATAACCAAAAACACACCCCAGAACACTTAATCTTTCTCCAATTCCTCTGTAAAACGTAATCCCTGACTGCTACAACGTATTCTGTCTGTTATATCAATAATTAATTAGCCTCAGAGAGGAGTTACAGGGGAGAGGGGTCCCATGTTAACTTTCCTCTCAACTCCACTCCTGAGGCTCCTGCATGAGTGCTGATGTGGGAAAAAGGAAAAATAATCCCAGGCAGTGATTGGTCTCATTATTTTCATCTCAGCTCAAAGCTTATAGGCTTCAACATGAATGAACGTGCGGTGGGGGGATCTCGTGAAACAAACATGCCGTGCGTGCGCGTGTTGTCAGCTTGTGGGAGCTGCAGGCATGGGTGGCCAGCAGGCGGGATTTATTGTGGTGATGAATCCCGGAGGTTTTAGTAATTATGGCTGTCTGTGGACGAAGGAGGAGGAGGGAGGGGAGATGGGGGGGGGCGACCCGGCGGAGGCATTTTATCTTAATCACAGCCGCGCTCATTAATATGACAAGTTTCCCCCTCCTTATTAAATGACGCATCTTAAGTGACACCGGCTAAGTGTCTCGTCATGTTAAATATTTCTCACAAATAGTTTAAAAAAAAGGAGAAATCACCGCGAGACGCAGACGTTTTCGCGTGGATAATTTCCTCCCCGTGGTGCGCCCCGAGCCATCCATCCCTCCCTCCCACCTCCCTGAGTGTTTCTATAGTAATTTCCAGCCAATGATCAGTAGGTGTCCACATCCCTGCTTCCTCACCTCAGCACCAATCAGCCACACACAGCGACAGGAGACACGGACCGAGCAGAGAGCAAGGCAGACGCACAATACAGCCCCCCGGATCACGAGGAGGAGAGGAAAACACCTCATGCGCTTCTTTTAGTGTGGCGATTTTCTCCCCTTCTCTTTGTGTTTTTACATCTTTTGGCTTTTTTTACGCACTTTTCAGCCTTCGTTTCTGAGTCGATAAAAAAAAAATGCTCCTTTTGTTTTGAGCGCTCTGACAAACACGCACAAACACACCCCGCGCGTCCTGCTCCTCTCCTCTTCCTGCGTCCGTGCGTCTTTTCCTCGCGTCTTGGCGTTATTTCGCGGTAATGTTTCGTTACGCGGACGCGGGCTGGTAGCATCTCGGGAGCGTTTTCCCCCCCTTCAACAGGAACCTGGTAGGTGATGCTCACTTTCTCTCTCCCCCTCTCTCTCTCTCTCACTCCCGTATTTCTCTCCGTCCACCTGCATGCGTTTGAACCCCCGTTTCCCCCCTCTGTCCTGATTTGCGCTCATGTGGCTGCCAAGTAGTCCCAGTAGCGTCAGATTAATTTTTATAGGATTGTTTTTCCACTATTGCTCTCTCCTGTTGGAATTATCTGTGCATGACCTTTGATCTGAATGTCCAGCACCCAGCAGCAGCAGCAGACTGGGTGTCATTAAAGGCATCGTGGTGCAGCAGTAGCAGCAGCAGAGGCACAATGGTTTGTCACATCGGACGTGCTGGCTCTTTTACTTTTCTCTCACCCTTCTTTCCCTTTCACCTCTCTCTCTCTCTCCCTCTCTCTCTTCAGATCCAAGTATTGAACATTTCTGTCTCTCTAAACTTTGTTTACAGGCTGAGAAATCAATGTCCGTGACTTGATTGCCTTTGGGCTGCGTATTTCGCTCCAGGGGTGAATTGATTAAGTAATAATGACCCTGAGGAAGGCTGATCATTAAGCCAAGGAGGTTTTGTTTACTGCCGGTCTGCGGGGTGTTGTGGATGCCACATCGACATTGAACCTGCAGATCTGGATTGGAAGCTGGTTAAGGAGGACTCTTGGTTTCACATTGGTGCAGTTAAAAGCTAAAATAATGCAAACCTTTCGAAGAAATTATGGTGGATTTGAAGAGCGAATGTAGAATAATTTGAAGCAGATGTTTACCTGCTCTGGCTAACAGTTCAGTATTATCAAGGTGGTACAATATTGGATTTTTACTGATATCCTATGAGCCAATATTCCCAAACTTATTTAATCAAATACAAATATAAAGTTTCTTTTTTTTTGTTTTAAATGTAAAGAATACCAAGTCACTCATGTACCATAGTTGGCATGATAGATTCATGTTGACAGTTCATTTATTTTAGAAACAGAAAATCTGCAAAATACACTTGGTATTGTTATATGCAGATAATTGTGTCAAAAGTTAATGATCAGTATTGGCAATTATGGGCAGTGCTGTTGACATTACTGCCAGTATCAGCCTTTTTAAGGGATGGGAATTGATAAGATTAATAAAGTGGGATTATAAATTCTGTTTTTTTTTTTTGTCCAATGCCTCATTGATCCCTAATCAGATTATGTAGATTTTTTTGTGTAAGAAAGTTGGCCCACTTCAATTTTCTGTGTCAACAACATTAAACACATAGCACTCTTTATACTAAGTGCTACACTGTGTCAACAAAAGTTTCGACACACTGCTGGTGTTGTCACCTTTGCTGGAAAATACACAACCACAGACATTGCATACTGTCTTGTCTGCTTAATTTTGCCTTAAATGAAGACACAGTTCTCTGTCCACTATGGTTATTTTCTGTACTTCTTGTTGATTATGCTGGCTGCTTCTCATAAAGATTTGATATCATTGTTTTGCTCAGCATGTGTGAAACAAATTGAAATGAATTGATAAGGAGCTTGTTGAGCAAAAAGGTACATGTTATTGGTTCTCTAAAACTTATTGGAACTAATTCTAACTGGATCCAGTTCTTAGTCCCACTCCTTAGCCTAATGTAGCAGCATCAAGTTTTGGGAGTTTTTGCAAACCTGTTGGTAAATTAGGAGAGTTCATTTGAAAGTGTAAGTTTCTAAAACACCAAACAGATTTTCTTTTAGCATGTTGTTCCAGTGCTGTTTGTAGCTCTTAAAAAGGCAGAGGAAGCTTGGGTTTAGTGTCGCAGTCGAAAAGTTCTTTAAGCTTGGAATGTAGATGTAACTAAATAGAAAGCCAACCAGTCATTTTGTATGTCAGTATTGGCTCTAGCTGGTTTTGAAATACCTGCACATTGGATATGGGCAAAAAATCCACAATAGTATATCAGTACATTTCTTTGATTTTCATGTACATTAAATAAAAAATGTATTTTATTTAGTAACAGTGTAAACGGTCAAAAAGCAGTGTAACAACCTACCAACATTGAGCTTATTGTTCACAAAATTAAAATATACCACTTTTATGGAGCTCATATTCACAAACAAAGTTTAAGTCTTCTGCCTCCTTGGTTCTAGGCTCTTGGGGTCTAGGTCCCCCAATGGGGGGCGCTAGAGATCTTAGGGATGTCTGGAGGCTCTGTCAGCTTTGCGGTTGCCAAATTTATGTTTACATAAGCTGACTAGAACGATGATACTGCATTTACTGCATGAGCTCTTCAAAAGTTGTTTGTTAGGAACATGTGCCTGATGGCCTGATCTCTCTGGATTTTCTCAATAAAAACTTTACATTCCTTTGATTGGCTCCTGAGCAGTCCAGGGTGTCCTGCCTCTGCTGAACTGCCAGTACAGTTTAGGCTCCAGCCGCCGACAACCCGAAAGGGACAAACAGTACGGATGGATGGAAAATGTCACTTTTTTTTGTGGGCCTTTGTGGGCTCAACACCCATAGGTACAACTAAGGGGGCGTCAAAGCAGGAGACCACTGTCAAACCTGAACAACAGGTTTGCAAAACTTCCCAGCTTAATACATTACCTGCAGTTAATACATCATCAAGGTCAGGCAGAACCCCTGTATCTCAATTTGTCATGATTTTTATTTTTTCCATTGGTCAGTCTTACTGTTTACCCTCCATGTCTGTGGGTTGGCTTTATAAGTTTTTTTTTGACTAATTTCAGGTACCAAAGCTAAATTGCTGTGGACAATAAGCTGTTAATTTGTTAAAACAGTGATTCAACCCTCACTGGGGTCAAGAGACTCCACAGAGGGGGACACAAGATATGCTCCTTATGCTGATGAAAAAATATAAAATGTTTTTAAATTGTGTATTTTACCCATGATGGTGTACAAATATAGATCAGATGAGTTCAATCAGGTCATCTGGTGAGATTTTTAAAGAAATAAAAATAACACATAAAATCCGCCAGATGTTAATTTACTTGATGCTTTTAACACGTAAAAGACAGTGAGGGCACCCCGTCAAATATGCAGGCACCCCTAATTTAAAAGATGCAGCGTTTCTTACATCCTGAAAAGATGTCATTTTAGAGATGCTTGGTTTCTACCTCACCACAACAATCTGCAGATGTTCATATCTGTCAAGACCTGGTACTAACTTTTAGCAGCTATTATCTGTTGATACTGATATCATGCAGATAATATGGTGCATCCCTTTTAAGAGGGCTTAAATAACACCACCCAGCGTGATCTCTCCACCTCCATGTGTGCATATTTATATTCATTTTATTTCCTAAGACAGCTGCTTGGTAGCACCATGGAAGTGATTTGAAATGCTTTAGTGTTCCAGCAATGGATCAGCTTTGGCAATTAAGAGAGAAAGCCCAGAAAAAGGTAATGGAAGTAGGGGGAGATGTGTCTAATGGGCTTTTATCTGTGGAAACCAAATCCAGACAGACTGCTGGAGAGAGAAAGAGACAGAGAGGAGGAAATGGAGCACCCCCGACCACACAAACACAGACGTATACACCTACACACACACACTTTGACACACATCCTGAGGCAGATGACACCGTCGTTGGTCTGGCCCATGATCTGGACGTAAATCCAGCAGTGGTGATCCAGGCTGTTATTGAGTAAAATGTCATGACTGAACACATGGTGCTCCTAAAAGGCCAGACAGAGAGGTGTTTACATGCATGAACCACCTTCACTGGTTTGATAAGATGGTGAAAAAAGGGAAGAAAATATTTAACTATGATCCTCCTGGCACCCAAAGCAGATTATTTTTAAGAGCTTATGTCGCAGGCCTGAGGTAAAGAAAGAAAAATCTCTGTTTGCAGCTTCCGTTGCCATAATCTGAACTCTGGTGAGGCTCTAACTTAAAAAGTGGTGTTTTAGGTGGAATATGAAATTACTATGTTTTGATGGAATGTCCTTTTGTTTATTAAAATGTATTTATTCGCTCTGTGAAGTCGCTGATTGGACTTTTTTCAAAATCAGTAAGAATAGTCTGACAAGACATCCAAACAATGTTGAAAGAGTGGTATTTTTGATGCATGCTAATTCATTTCCCCATTATAATAATTCTATGTCGGTCTGTCACAGCTATCACGTTATTGTCATGAGAGGGAGATCACTTCTTATTGTTTGTGATAGTTCTGGTGTAAAATGTCGGTTATAAATAGGGAGAGCCATCAAATGTTCAGCAGAAAAGTTGAAATATGAAAACATTTGCCTCTTTTATGTGTAACTATGGTTTGTTTTTGTTTGTTTTTCTGGATTATAGCTCTGGAGAAGACAAACCAGGATGGTAACGCACTGTTGGTAACCAGCTTCACCTCCACAAAGGCCACAGTAACCTCAAGCTCTTCACCCAAACATCGCCCACCGTTTCTCCGCCATGTCTAACATAAACAATGCGCTTTGCATTGAAAACGGACAGAATGCAGACGTGTCTCTCTTACAAAAGGATAATCTCCAGGATGGTGGATTAAGCCAGCTTTTGGATTATAATGCAGAAATGGAAAGGTACAGGTCTTTTGCAAACTTTTATAAAACCAATGGGGCATTTCCACAGACTGCTAAGATTGCCCGCATCACAACGCCCATTTTTCCCAGTGCTAGAATTGGCATGTCCCCGTGGAACTGCGATAACGCCATGCTCTGGGGAAGGAAATCAGCGGCAATAAACCCTAATAGGACCAGCATGCATAGAAATGACTCCCAGAGGCCGGGGAAGCCTGGCGTGCCGCCAGAGACGCTGCAAATGGCAAATAATAATTTCCTCTCTACCTTATCCCCTGAACACTGCAGACCTTTAGCAGGAGAATGCATGAACAAGCTGAAATGCGGCGCTGCTGAAGCAGAGATAATGAATCTCCCAGAACGCGTTGGAACTTTTTCCGCTATCCCGGCTTTAGGGGGCATCTCATTACCTCCCGGGGTCATTGTCATGACAGCCCTTCACTCCCCCGCAGCCTCAGCAGCCGTTACAGACAGTGCGTTTCAAATTGCCAATCTGGCAGACTGCCCACAGAATAATTCCTCGGTATCCAGTGGAAACCCGGCAAAGAAGAAAAGGAAAAGGTGTGGGGTCTGTGCACCCTGCAGGCGGCTAATCAACTGTGGTGTCTGCAGCAGTTGTCGGAACCGCAAAACGGGCCACCAGATCTGCAAATTTAGGAAATGTGAGGAGCTGAAGAAGAAGCCGGGCTCATCGCTGGAGGTGAGAACCGGGGCTCTGCTTCCCCTTCTTTTGTTATTATCCCCTCACACTCCAAAGCATTAACCTTTTCATCCAGTCACGTTCTAAGCCCTTGAAAATTGTTTCCATGCCCACCCATGCCTGAACATCCCCCCGGCTTCTCAAATCTGCCTACCCGCCTAGCCTAATTGGCAGTAATTAGGGGTGTTTGTGTGGAGCGCAAGCTGAGCTTGGCTCAGACACCCCTAATTGCTGCCAGTCAGGCTGGGGCTGGAACGCATCCGAACAACCCCGAGCTTGGCTCAGCTCCAAGCAGGGCTGGGAAATGGTTTTCAGCAGAGAGCCATCCCTCTCTGCACCCGGTCATTTTAACCAATTATGGAAACCGTCTCTGGATGGGGAGAATCAATATCCCACAAAGCCTCAGCCTCCGACCACCAAGAGATGCTGAGAGTGATGGCAGGGCTGCTGATGGTGTTTCTCAAAACAGCCCCCAAGTTTTTATTAAGGGAGGGGGGCTGATCCTCTCCCACTGATCCTGTATGGATTGATTTTGCATACACACACGGGCTGAGATGAAATCATTCTATATTACATTTGTGTCATTATGGCCAATTATGGATCAATCTGGAGTGTGGTATATACAGGAAGGTGCAGCGGCAGAAAAAAGTGTCACTTAGGAGAGAGAAAAACATCTTAAGCAGCAGTCTAATTGACAAGTAGAAAGAGGCTTCATTAGGACACAATCAGAGGCTGTGTTGTTTTTAAAGGTTCTTTTTAATTGATTTATTTTGAAGCTGCTGTTTGGTTCTGAAGGGCAGAGGCAGCATCTGAATGCTAAGTTGCAGATCTGCCTTTTCTTCACTCTCAGAGTTTGAACTTGCTGTCTGACTTTACGCAAAGCTCTGTGGATGAGTCACTACCAACAACCTGAGGCCGGATCATCTGCTCATTAATTAAATAATTACACAGAAAGAAGGTTAATTACAAAATATTATCTGCAAGTGGAAAAATGCCTTACGTATGGATTGCCTTATTAATTGTGGTAATTTGGCATCACTTTGTCTGAGTCTTGTTGAAATGTATGATTGCACGGTGGTTTCATTAAGGTCGTAGATGTTTTAACGCCCCTTCATAGTCTGAGTTTTCAGGACATTCTGAAAGGATGTGAAGAGGATAAAGGCTGTACCTGAATGCATATATCAAGTCTTGTTTTCAAGCGTAGTGTATGCGTCATCTGACTCTCATTCTTTCATGACTCATATCATTTATGCCTCATGTTTTCTATAATAGAGTGCAATATGGAGGCTTTCTGTTTTAAGTTCTTGGTTAGACAGCATGTTTCTGCTTTTGTAACTAATTAAATTTCAAATGGAAGTCATTTTTACAGAAGTCAGGATAAACAAATCTATACTGCAGCTCCAGAGAAAAATAAAAGACTAAGGGCCTGTTCCTCTGAAGTGGTAGTTTTAGGTCTGGCATTAAATACATATGTGTTGGGTAGACAAACATTTTTCAAACTTACTACCATGTAAAACTTTGATTACTATCCCAGTTTTGATGAGTTGAACAGTAGAGTTGCAAATCCAAAAACTGAGCAAGACCTTCACTGACAAGATTGATCATTTTCTTAAAATTGATCTCAATAAAAGTAAAACCGAATACTAGGTGTTGGGTAAAGCAGGCAAAATAAGTTATGCTGCCAGTATCGACTTTGCTTGTATTTTCATGGCAAGGACTCACAGTGATTAATACACTTTTCTTTTAAGGAAGCAGGATGAGATCTTTGTAAAAAAAAACACTTTTAACGGGTCAAAATGAGCAAAGATATTAGATGTACTGGTTTGTCCATTGTGGTCGCCTAAATCAACAGTAACACAGAGTTACTCACAGTTGCCTTAAGTGTGGAAAATCATTCAAAGTATTGCTATAAAAAAGCATCTTGTCTTTTAATTGCTATGTTGATGAAGCTTTTCCTCTTAAATAATCAGGAAAAAACAAAACTTCATGTTAAAAAAATCAGTAAGATAATTAAAATACATTTGCTGTGCCCAAAGAGTCCAAATCAAAACACCGGGGATTAAATAAAAAAAAAAAACTGTATTTAATAAGATACAAAGATTGCTAACACTGATATAGCTCAAATATTCAGGATGACATTTGTTTAAAGCTTACTTTACATTTCTTTTTTTTTTTTTAGTTTGAGGCAATTTTATGTTACCCCTTAGGGTAAAAGTTTGTCCAAATACACAATAATACTAAGACTTACCTTAATAACATTGTAACAAATTTTTGACTTTTCTGATTGGCTTTTGGACATTATGATGGATATAAGAGTTAAAAGAGATTTACTTACATAAAGAAATATTGACTTTTTAACTTTGGCTACTAAGTCAAAATCCATAATTTGGTTGGTTCAGTGTGTCATGTTGTCATTTTGCTCTATTATTTAAGTATGGATACAAGATCAAGTAATGTGTAGGCAGGTGTTAAAAGTAACTAATTACGATTATTACTCATATTACTGTACCTCAGCAGATTTTTGGAACTTGTATTTTTATGTAGTTTAAAATGAGCACTTTCACATTTTCTTAAGAAAAGTATGTGCAAAGAAACATTGTGACATTTAACATAGTCTCTGAGTACTGAGTTAGAAAAACTTAAATGAAAAGCTAAGTGGCTCAGATCTTAGTGTAGTCACATTATCAGAATGTTATTTCTGATAACAGCCTCATTCATGCCTCTGTTTGAAGCTGTAATTCTTACGTCTCAATGACGTTTTGCCTTCACTTTAATTGTCATGGAGACTGAATGGGGGGATCAAGTTGATCAAGTACCTCTGTCTCCAGAGGTAGTATCAGAGGCTTAATATTGGTTGGAGGGGGCATGCAGACTCAACGGGAGACAGCAGAGCTGTGAGTGTGTGTGTCTGCCTTTGTGCGTATGTGAAGTAATAGTGTATCATTCTCTCCTGCATGCCTCCAAAGTATGTCATCGTGATTTAATGTGAATATTACAATCATTACACCATCATTACATATTTATAATGATGACAGAGCTTTGTTCTGGCCCCTAAATGCGCTGTTAAAGGGGCTAATGATACCAAGTTTAGTAAAACAGTTCTTAGAATTCTAATGATAAAGTTCAGTTCCTAAACTTCTTCCCCCTCATAATCCCCCTCAATTGTACCTAAAGAGTGTCAAGCCCTCCATGAGAAAAACATGTAGAAATTAAAGCATTTGTGGTGCTAAGTAAACACCAATTTCATTTGTTTTAAGGATGAGATCAATAAAAATGGACTTTTATACTCATTCTTGTGCCTAGACCTTTAAAGAGAGTATCCTCTTAAAGTGTTAGCATTTTTTTAGTTGTTACATAAACCAATTCCTGAGGTCAAGGCTGAAAAAGCTTTGCACCCCCCTGCCCAAAACCCTCTGGATATCCAGATGACAGTTTACACCAAAGCAGTTTTCTGAGTGGGGCTGAAATGGAGGGGTTTATGAGCATGCCAAAGTTGAAATTTTCCATGGCTTCGGTGGATGGCCGTTCAACATAAGTCAGATTCTGCCCAAGATTTCCTGCCTACTTAACAAAAGAATTATTTATAGCCACTGTAATTGTTGCCAGTTTTGGCAAAGTGCTGTACTCATGATGGAGTAATGTTGGTTCTGGAATGAAATAAAAGAATATATAAACAAAAAAAAAAGAGTATAACATTGACCTTCTCCCTGTAAAGTGTCTTAAAATTACATTTGTTGTGATTTAGCATTACACAAGTAAAGATTGATTGATTGATTGAATTTCCTAGTAGGTCTTTAGGCAATAATATGTCCTGGAGACATCTGGAACTCATGTTAACTTGCTAAAAGGGGTAAAATATGGGACATTTTAGTGTCAAGTCTACAAAGTACAGTTTTGCTAGTGTATTTATTCTGTAATGTCATGCATAATTTGAAATCACCACTGCATGGTAGAATTAAATTATTTGGATCAAAAGTTACCAAACTCTAAACTGGAGGCCTGGATAGCCTCTCAAAAGGTGTACTATCCCATTAGACATCAAAACAAGAAAAGTAGTCGATTCATCACGCTCCAGCAATAGTTTTTTATCCTTATGCACAGCACAGCAAAGTGAACCTAAGTAGGTGTTTTGAGTGTTACTTCTACTTGTACTTGAGTGGAATTAAAAAATAAGTTAACATGCGTGCAATATTTTGTTAAACTTTTTTTCGCCAGTATGAAAATTTTGAGAAAAATAAGAGTCAAAGATTTATAAGTCGTCAGTAATGGTTTAGAGGTTGGACATCAGAAGTGACAATCGGAAGCTCATTTAATGTTGCTTGCTCATATCATGTACCAGCAGGTGTCCCAAACAGGTGTCCAGGAAGCCGGTTTCACATTCATAATGCATGGGTACACTCACTTTTGGAAAACATCCATTTGCAAAGACGGTTAGAATTACCCAGGGTGTGAAAACCCCCACAAACAAATCCACACTTGCTTTAAAAAAAAAAAACCGCTCCCCCAACTGAGTTCAGTAATTCATATGATGGAGCAGTGCGGCTGTAATTGTTATTTTGGACTCTGCATCTGTAATTACAGGTGCACCTTCTGCTGCAAAGGAAATGGCTTTGGAGTTTAAAGGCGTCTCCGAGGTGTGAAGTGTTGCTTTTGCTTCCACAAACTTTTATATGAGCTTTAACAGGGACTTCTTCCTCTTCTTCTGTGGTGTTGATGGTCGCTCTCGGTTCAGAGGGATTTGAGTGAGAAGTGGGACGAATTGGGTCCTGGAGTCAGTTTAGGAGGAGAACTTTTTTACTTTTTCTCTTAAGCACACAAACACACTGACTCTTACCAAACACGAACAAACAAACAAACAAGATCCGTGTGCACCTTTCGCCTCGGAAGGAGACGATAAGCTACTGGCAGCCAGTTAGATTTGGCTGTCAGTGTTTTCCACATGGGAATCACCCTGAACTAATTATATCTTAAGCAGCGGTGGAAAATGCAAATCAGAATTTTACTCACACCCCTGAAATCGGAGAGCCAATTTAATCTAATACCCCCTTTAATTTAGCGCGCTAATGCAAGGCCCTAGAGAATTGCCCTGTGTCACTGCTGTGCTGTTCTGCTGCAGATCCGTCTCTCTCTCTCTCTCTCTCTCTCTCACTGTGCCTGTGCTGCTCTCAGGCTCCAGGATGGATTAGTCTGGCAAAGGAATCTCATCTAACCTAACATTTCCCGAGCAGTTACCTTTGCGTAGCTTGAGCTCCTATAGCTCAAAGGTCCTTCATTAACTTTCAAAAGCAGTCATACTGATATATAAGGGCAGGCTGTGTTTTCACCGTTAGTTTACCTACCATGTTTACCTGACTTTATTTTTACTCCTGCTGAGTGAAAAAAGGGTCCTAGCATTTCTCTTAGTTTTTCAAATATCAATGGTATTATTATAATTATAAGGCTGTAACTGAATATTTTGGCACAAGATTGTCATGGCGTAAGTGCATTGTGTTGCTTTCTAAAGCAGCAGTTTCTTAGTGTTTAAGATGCTTGGGCCCTTTAAATCAAACAGTAACTTACTCAGACCCTTATCACAAGTTTTAGGTCCTATAACAGAAAATTATGTGCCCTGGTGGTTGGCAATTGATGGCTTTCAGGCAACGTCACACACTTAAGGAATGCCAATTGCAGGTAATAAACGCTTTGCTCTGCCTATAATATGAAGTCATTTACAGTCTCACTTGCCATGTACTGTACATTTTTTCACTGGGTAATGTTCATTCTTAGAATGAAAGACACTTGTTTTTCAGTCAAATGCAGCAAATGATGAGGAAAAAGCCAAAATTACACTTCGCCTATCCCTCATTTTGAAATGTCAATCCAGTGGAGCAAATAGCAGATTAATGCTGTCAGATGCTCCCCTTTGTTTGTAAATTATAAAAAATGCGAGCTCCTGTTACTCCCTTTGCCAAGAAGGTTGTTTTTTCTGGTTTTTGTTTGTCAGTCCGTCTGTCTGTCACCTGTCTGTGAGCAAAATAACTCAAATAGTTCTCAAAATATTTTAATGACTTTTTCAGGGAATACTGGTAATGACATAAGAAAGCAGTAATTTGATTTTAGTGGTGATCTGAACAGGAATGTGGATACAGTATTTTTTTAAGAATTTGTTGGCATTGCGCAATAGGCCAGCTCTCCACATTTTTGACATTATTTCAGCTAACAGTGTCAGAAATGCCTCAGCAGTGGTTTGTGTTCTTGGAGCACTTCCAGTTCTGGCAAAGATTTTATGATTATTTGGCCAGAATATAGTCTTTAATCAAGTCACTGCCCCAAATAACTGACTGATAGTGATCTTCATGCTATTAACAAATTACATTAATGAGCCAATGTTAGCGTATTGCTGTGTTTTGTTTTGATGATGAAGAATTTCTTGTTTGCTACTTTCCAAACAACTACATTTTTATCTAAACCGGGGTTGGGCAACTGGTGGCCAAGGGGCTATATTTGGCCCCCCTGCTTCTTTGATGTGACCTGCCAATAAGTTTGAATAAAGGAAAAAAAAATCTGCCATGACAACATTAAAATAGCAATATTTCCAGGAAAATAGTTTTATGTAATTGTTTATGTTAAATTCATTTTCTGCTTTCATCAAAATAGAAATTAAAAAACGAAATACTCAAAAGCTTTAACTGGCATTGATTCTGTGTATAGCTCATTAGATAAGGTATAGCTAGTTGAATTTGAGGTTAAATATACATAAATGTTAAAAATGACAGTTATACAACATCATTCAAAATGTTAAAGTTTAGCCCTCTGGCAATGAAGATGATGTAATTGTGGCCCTCAACATCACTGAAGTGCCACACTTTGATGATTTTGGTGATTTAAAGTGTTCATTGGTGCTGCACATGGATCTGAAGTGCCTAAAACTTATAGTTTACAATAATATCCCTGTTTAAACATGTCATTTTGTGGATATCTAAAATTAAAAAGCCTGTTCTGAAGCGCCACACAGTTGTTAATACTAGGTGACAATCTTTAAGCCCTGCAGCTCTCAGTGCTGGTCATGTGACTAAATGCTATACAAAGCATAAAATGTCAATGGAAGTATTAAATTACAGTAATATGAGAGTTTGATGGTCCAAAATATCTTTGGGAGGGACGCTTGAGCCTCCTGCTGTGTTGAAGCCTCTCAAAGGCCATCTTTGTTTCCAGTGAATTCCTAAAAGGTACTTTTTTTCATAGAAATACACTGTACTTGATTGGTAAGGGTGTAGTGTGTGTGTGGGTGTGTGTGTTTGTTGGTTGGGGGGGGGGGGGGGGGGGGGGGGGGGGGGGGTTGTAGCATGTGTCTTTCTCCACTTGTGTTTTTATATTTGTGTTTTGTTGCTAATGGATACTTTTACAGTATTCATCAACAGTTCAGTTTTCAAAGATGTTCAACATAGATTACCTTCATTGTAAAAACGAAAAAATCTGTAGTTAGCAGGAAAGCTTGGACTGTGGAGGCTTGTTAAGGTGGAGTTGGCATATCTAAACAATAACAAATGAAGTGCTAAAACATGTAAAGAAGCTGCAATTCAAGTTAAAAAAAAAAAAAAGCGTAAAGGGCACTTTACTTTTGTTGAGAGAGATTTCTCTGCATTTGGTGAATTTAGAAAAGGAGAGTATCAGTGGACATCTCTCCCTCTTTCACAGATAGTGATTATTATTGGATAAAAATGGTTTTAGAATATACTTTAAGCTGTCTCAAGACAGCTTTAATGAAGAGATTTTTTATTCTTCACACTTTTTTCTTTGCCCAGGGTTTCAAGTATAAATTCCTCCTTTTAAAGTTGTTTAACCTGAGGACTTTTTATGAGGCACTGTGGGGTGACAGTTAAAAATTATGGGATAATGGCCAGACTTAATTTTATATAGCATAATTTGAATTTTGTATTCAGCATTCAAAAAGTTTATAATGTAACAGTCTGCTTTAAGCTTGTCCAGAATATATTTTTGTAAAGCAAATATTATCCCTGCTACATATTTTACAAGTTTATTTTTATTTTTTCTTCTTTAATTGAACTCAGCCAATCAGAGCATTAACCCATCATAAGAAATACAAACTTTAGTTTGTTGAGGTAAAGTCCAACATGACTTTTAGTTACAGAAGACAGAAACACATTTTTGGTGGAATTTTGAAATACACACAGCTACTCAAATCAAATCAAATCAAACGTTCAATTTTACATATTTATCATGCTTCACTGGCAGGGGTGTTAGGGTTTGTCTCCAACAGTAGTTAGTGTGTGTGTTCATCACTGTCAGATGTTGAGGGGGGAAAAATTCTCACGTTTATTACAACTTGGAGACCTTTGTGAGGACATTATGTGCTACTTTTTTTGTATCTAATAGCTGAATTGATTCTTCCTCTTGACTGTAGTTTAATTTTAGGTATTTCTATTCATCCCAAAGAAGTAAAAGGTCTGACAAAGTCAGGAAGAATGAGATACATGATCATAGTCACAATGTATTATATCATGACTTATCTCCTGAACCTGGCTTTGGGACACTATGTTGGTCAAAAAGCCCAACTTTTTAAGTGAGTTTGTCATAGGAGTCATAATTATAACATCTGCCTTAAACTTTTCTACAGCACTGGACCATGAATGAACCAAATGCAACTGTCATAAAAAACAAACAAACTCCAACATAAATGTGCAATTGTTGCACAGATAAAGTCCTGCAGAACAGGCCTACAACACAAATCTTTTCTCTGAATATCCCTCAGGAACAACCTTCCTATACATTACCTCCCTACCCTCCCTATCTCTTTGTTCTCATGAGATATGTTCAAATCTCGTTCTGACTACTTCAGAGCAGACAGAGCTTTGCACCCCCATATGATTATTAGTGCCTCCTCTTTGTTGGTAACCAAAAGGGATGCAACAATTCTCAGAAAAAAATATTTATCCATTTGGTGCTGTGTCTACGATTTTATATGTGCTTGTGAATTGCAGTATTTTTAGTTTGGCAAAGCTCTAGTTTTTCATGCTTTATAATTATTTTCTGTATTTGTGCTGATTTGTGTTTGTCCGTGTGTCAACAAGCTGGGATGAGGAAAGTTCTGCCTATAAACGTCCAATATCCACAAAAAGGTGCTTTAGTTTGGGTGAGAGATCATTCATTACGTTAACATGCTGAGGTTTGATAAGAAGCAACTATATCAATGAAGCACTGTTAATCTGTTAGTTAGGGATGGTGATATTTCCCTGAATATTGATGACATTTGAACTAGAGTTCAAATTTATTTATTGGTAGTGCAATATAAAACCGGTATCATTCTAAGCACTACATAGGTTGGGACATACGTTTGCATTTTAAGGTGTTTTTCTTTCTTTCTTTCTTTTTTTGAAGATATGGGTTTTGTATCTCAAAAAATAAAGATAAAAATAAAGTAAAACAGCTTTTTCTTATTATTAACCCCTTGTGGTTCCTGTAAAAACAGCCAAAAAATACCATTAAGTCTTTAAAAACTCTCCTTTTCTGCAGAATATTATATAACTCAGTGATTCTATCACTAATGTTTAATCATTCATTTCTTTACTCACAAAACTTTGCTTATTTTACACCTGACTATTGTGAAACCTTTGTTATTCTGTAAAGTCCAGCGTTTTTCAAATAGTGGACGTGGTCACGTGCCATCGGGGAGTGCGACTTGTCTGGGCAAGGGCATAGCCAAATAGGGGTATGGGCCCAATGGACTCTGATTTGACAAACTATGTTTAAATCTAAAATTCTGCGCTGTGATTGGCAACTTGCAATGTCAGGGGTGAAGTTTTTGAAAAAAAAAATCAATGTGGGTCGTGTGAAAACTGGCTTTTGTTGGCTTTCTGTAGGGAATGCTGTTAGATGTGGATTATTTTTAGTCAGAACTTTTAAGTGTGACTCTGAACAAATCTTTTCCTTGAGTCTCCGCATAAATAAGTATTTCAGTTGCCACTTTGTTGTATATATACTGTATATATATGTAAATATATTGGAATAAAGATTATTAATTAAAATCTATGTGTGGCTATAACAAAGGGAAATAACTGCAGTGTATTTCTGTGTTTACATACTCGTCAGAGAAATTAATGTTTAATGTTCGGATGTATTTTAATAAGCCTCAACTTTGCCCTTTTAATAACTGTGGGTGGTGAGAGGCACAGAAAAATATTCATATCAAGGTGGGACACAACAGGAAGTAATTGAGAACCACTGGTATTGCCATTCCAAATTAAACCAAATTGACTCAAGAAGATACAACTTATGTTTCGTTTTAGATCTATGTCTCACTCAATAAAATCAAACTTTAAACCTGTGGTGAATTTCACAGATTCTAAAGCAGCATCCTCCTAAACTCTGCTATTTATAAAAAGAGTAGCACCTTCATTTCAAGTGCCAGCTCGATGGCTTGTTGACAACATTGATGGGATCAATTTGACTCCAACACCAGCGCTGTATTTTACTCCCATAATGCACAGAAAAAGCTAAAAAACCTTGAAATGAAAACACCCAAACAGGCTTTTTAATGGCTGAAGCGATATGGTGTAGAAAAAGCATTTAAAGGGCAAACAACATATTTCTTCTTTCAATTAACAAATGTCAAAGGCCAGCATCCATCCTGTGCAAGAAAAACAGCATCCTATAGCGTATAAGGGGACGTTCTTTTCTCTCCCTCTCTCCCCCGCTGCTCTTTGTGCACCGTTGATATGACTACATGAAATGGGCAAGATGAAAAGGTGCCACGGCTGCCTGGAAACCTTTCGCTATTGTGATAAAAGACAAGGCCCCCAAAATGCTAGAAAGCAGGACCTTGAGGAAAATAGCTTGAATTCAGCCCCCTTAATGAGAGCGCGGGAGCCAAATATGCGGCAGCAGCCAGGTCTAATTTGTTTTAGGTGTGCTCAGAATAGATAAGGACGAATCTGTGGCCTTCACCCCCTCCCCCACAACCTTTGCCTCCCCGGAGATAACACCGAGTGCTGCCAGCCAATCTCTGTGGGCAAAGGCAAGGGGGGGAGAGGAAATAAAAAAATTGGAGGAGAGTAGAAAAAAAAAGCCTGAGGGACAGACGGCCTTTAGATCTGCAGATCCCCAACTTACTGGATTTATTCAAGCTTTAAAACTGCAGATTAATTTGGTCGCATAGGTCTGGAAGAGTGTGAAAAAAAAAAAATGAGGCCTGAATGCTGCCACGCATCCCAACCTAAAGGGCAACCTTAAGCTCCTGTCAAGACAATAGGATTTGGCCATCTGAACCACGATGCAGGCCGCTTAATTATACACATCTTCCCTGCGAGCTACCTTAGAGCGCAGGCCCCCTTATTCATTGTCATGCCCTTTTTTCCCCTTCCTAGACTGGTCGTGCCGTGTGGATTTTCTGTCAGCTTCCATTTGCACAGAGTGGCTGTCCTCCTCGGGCCTTTTACAGCGTTCAGGAAGGCACAACTGCACGGCACTGTTAAAGAATTCATCAGGGTTTTTTTTCTCTTTGCCACCGCCACCAATTAAGGCCAAAGCGTAATCGGAGGCGTCTGGACGGTGGCCTTACATTATGTGGTCTGTCGCCTCCTCTGCCCCTGTTTGATTTAACATCTCTGGTTCAGCAGTGAGGGAGGACTCATTGTCTTTATTATACTGCGAGAGACAGAGAGAGGAGAGGAGAAAGAGAGAGAGGAAAGAGAGGGAAGTGTAGGGGATGTGAGAAGCAGCCCAGTGGAGGGTGGACAGCGTGAAAAAGCAGGTGCGGCAGGACGTTAATGTGTGGCACTTTAAATTTTAAACAGATGAGAATAAATAATTGATGCTGACTCCGGCTGAGAAGTTAAAAGGTATCTCGTCATTACCCAGAGCTCGTATGAAAAAGTGTGAGAGAAAAGTCGTCAGCCAGTGCATCCTGGGATTGCAATGCACTCAGAGTATCAAGACAAAGTGTTATTTTTGTCTCAAAAGGGTGTGAAATTGATATATTTTCATTTCTGTGCTTATTGTATGTGTAGAGCTAATGCTGCAGTTGTCCTTGTAAAATATTAGCTTTTATTATGGTTTAACAAAACAAGCTGAGACTGAGGCACTCGACTGATAAAACCACAAATTTTAAGCTGAATTCACTTAACCATGAGACTAAAAATTCTTTTTTTTTTTTGTTTTCATTGCCAAAGAAGTTCAGCGCTCTGTGCAGCAGATCCACAACAATGACCACTGTGCCCATGCAAGGCCAGTGGTTGGTGGTGGACTTTCTAAAGGCTCGGTTATGCTTTCTGCTTAGATAGTCGCACTGACACAAACTGCCAGGAACTCATGATGTTGAAATATTTTGTGCTTTTGTGCTCCGTGCAAAAAAGTCACTATTACTGCATAGTTTCAATTTAGCAAGTGAAAAAGAATACTTGTCAATATGGAGAACCATGAGGAGAAGTTGCTGCGTTTCCTCATGTTATTGAGACATAAAAGGGAGAGGAGATGATGCGGCCGCTAAATCAAAAGAAGACGAGAGGAGGGGGAGCATAGTGTACCTGAATACATATTAACAAAACAAATGTCTAGCTTTTTTCGAACTAGTGACAGCTCTAGTGCCTCAAAATTTGCCATGTTGTTGTCCACATTATCTGTTAAAATTAAAATCCACCTTACGGTACCCACGTGAAGGGGTGTGTCTGAACACGCGTGCAGACTCTTGTGACCTTGCAGATGCATCAAGCATAAAACAGGCTTAAAACTGTAACACATAAATGCTATAGACTGTAGAAAAATTGGACAACAAAACCCAGAGGGACATCAGATGAAGGGGAACTTTTGAGTCTAGCCCACAGAGGCTACCATATTGAAAATACCATCTCAAACTAACTTCAGATCATCCTAATAACAGACAAAGAGGTGGAGCTGAGGCAGGTTTTAAACCTGACAAACAAGCATTTTACACCTGGGCCTTCAGTAATATCTTTCTGCAAGTTCATCACCCCATGAGAACTAAATCATGACATCACAGCTGTAGGTTCCCAATTCACTGATCACCTCATGTCCATAGTGAGGGGCTACGGAAACTCTCTCTGCAGATACATAAATACATAATGTTTGTATCCTTCCTACCTATTTGCCTCAAAAGAGCTTGTGGGTAAATCCTGCACCAAATTCTTTTCTTTTCCTCATTCAAAATCTGAACCAACCAAACACTTAAAGAAGAGCTGTTATACTCATTTTCAGACCTTTGTATTTGATTTTTGGACTCCTGTAAAGCAGCTGCACGAGTACCCACACAGAAAGCTTTGTAGGTCTTCATGACATAGTGCCTCTCGCTGCCTCCCTTCCTTGTATAACCTGCATCCTGTGACAACAGTCTGCATAATGATAATAAACATAATAGTTCTCCTTTAAGTATTAGAAGTCTTAAAGACATGAAAAACTACACATGAATCATTTGACTTGAACAGTTTTGCTGATTCTGCTGTATTAGAAGTGGAACTGCTCGCTCAGGCTGAGCTTGATGTAACCCAGGTGTTACATTAATGTCTGACAGCTGAAAGGCAGCTGAAATGCCTTGGTGCATCAAAGAAAACAGCCAGTGTGTCAAACTCAATATTTGATTTATTGTACACCATGACAACAGCAGATAATTTGACCTGGAGACAACATGGGTGTAATGTGATTGGATGAAAGCTGTAAATGAAACGAGCTGCACTGGATGTGGCACAACCAAGGCAGAGAGTGACTACAAGATTAATGTGATTATTTAATGACAACATTGATGTAAAAGGAAGTTTGTATTAATGAAACAAATTTTAAAACTCTAAAATCAAAATTGTTAATCTGACTATATCTAGGCCGGTAAAGAAGGCCTTGATGGCCCTGATGACAGCCGTGCCCAATCTTATTTTCTACTGGTGAAATTTTACCATTAAGTGAGTGTGTGACTCCTAGAGCATCAATAACAGATCCTGACGATCAGTTATTGTTGTTGGAATACACCTAATCAGGTATGGCTTCTGCTCTTGTGCCAGACTCTAAGTTTTCAGAGGGAACTGTGTATTGTTTTTTTACACGAATAAAGAAAACTGTAAGGAAGTTTTTGCACTGAATGTTTTTCTGAGGTTAATAAGTCATGTTATAAAATTGTTTCTGATCATTCACCATTTGCTTCAATGCACTTGACTGTTTTTTTTAACATTTAACCTCTTGTTTCTGACATCAATTTCAAAAACAATAATTAAAACTCAAGAGCGCCATGCCTTTTTGTGTGATAAAGTTTTGTTTACCATGTGTCCAACCTTCTAACTAACTTTTTCAGATCATCAACTGCGTAAAACACGCGTGTACTCTCAGTGACTTTGCTGGTGTTTGTCTCCATATTGGAAATGCCAGCTCTGCTTGACTTTTGTGAAATCTATTACAAGTTAAGTAGAGGAAGCTTTAGAATCCTGGCGAACAGTTACAATAGGCCCACCTATCAGAAACTTTTATTCTTTGTAGAATCTGAATGTGTTGTTGAAAAAAAAATCCCTAAATAGTTGTAATCAACAAAGAAATTTACGAAATGAATATGTGCATTTTTAGACCCATTCTGTAAATGTATCTATTTGCTGTCGAAATTGGTATATGTTATTTTACTATTTTGGGGTGTGTTTTTGTGGACCCTTACAAGTGAAAAATCTACAGTTGTGTGCAGTTTTGTCTATGGCCTCTTTTCTTAGCACTGAAAGTTGAGGTTTTGTTTGAACAGTTTTAAACTTTTTTCTGGTCCTTGTTTCAGATATGGCCTTTTGTTGCCTGTTTGCAAAGTGCCAGAGAATCATAATTAGTTAAATGGTTTGAAGGTTAGTTCAACCAATATTTCTACAGTTAGAAGTGATAAATATTAACTTTCAACTCTTTTACATGATTTTGCATCATCAATGTATTGAGAGATGGATATGATGAACAGGTAGCCTTTACGACTAGTTGGCTCCACTTGTGCTGTGCCATTGTTTTCATCATCATTCCAATGGTTTTAGTATGTAAAGTCTCTAAAGCAGCTTACTTATTTCTTTTCTGTTTACTTGCCCACTCATAGTGGAAGCAAATTAGGATGACGAATTTGTGTTGGAATCAAAAAAATAGAAGACGGGTATATATAACCTGGTAGACGTGTAATTAATTAAATGATTTTTTTTAACCATTTCTAGAACATATGGATGCTCATGTCTTTCTGACCAAACAGGCTTATGTCTTATCAGCTCTCCTCTGTCTCTAACTTTAATCAACTTAAAGAAAATGATACATTAACCCACATCCTGTTCACCTGGGCATGCAATTATGAGGAATTAAACTGAAAGAATGACTTAAGGAGAGCAGCAAGTCACCATGGAGTCAGAATATGGCTTTAAAATAATCCTTTAATTCTAAGGTCAAGCAGTGACTGATGAGATCTGAATTAAACCTGAAGTGTAAATGATCTGCTCTCTGCTTGAGTTTTTTTTTTTTTTTTTTTTTAATACAGCATACATTTTGATATAACTCTGAATGTCTTCTGACTTCTTTCAATTTACCATTGATCAATCCAGCAGACGTGGAATTTCAGTGTGAAATCAAGTGATAACTTTTTTCAAAGTTATATTTTTCACTTGAAATAAAACTTCCTGCTTGATGAAGGTAAAGATGATGGATGTAAAATTGGGCAAAAGTTGATGTCACTGATCTGGCCCTGATGTTAGAGTGTTATTAAATTGGACAGAGCATGTAAGGGTCTAGACTATAGGTGCTGATTTTGTACAAATGGTCTTACTTCTGCCAAGGAGGTTATGATTTGAAGATGTTTGATAGTTTGTTTGTTAGTCTGTTAACAGGATAATTCAAAATTTTTAAATTAATTCAAAACACAAGGAAGGACAATTTGGTTTTGGTGGTGATCAGAAAACAGATGCTAATCTAGGAATTTTTGAAAGGGTTTGTTAACATTATGAGATAGGGCAGTTTTCCACATTTTAGCAAATAACTAAAAAACTTTTCAAGGGATTTTCACAACATTTTCAAGGAGTTTTGGTAATGGCACAAGGGAGAAGTGTTTTGGTGGTGATCTGAATCCGGATGTTGATCCAGGAATTTTTTCAAGGATTTCTTAGCATTGCGTCGTAGTGCAGTTTCCCACATTTTGACAATAACTCGCCCGGCAATGTTGGAAATGCCTTTGGGGTGGGGGTGGAGGGGTGTCTACTTAGTTATTCATTCTTTTCCTTATTTTTATTAACAGCTCTCCTTGTGCACAGCTATTTACTTTCTGAGCATACCCGGGATGTATGCACTTAGTCAACTCACTGATTAAAAGTTATCACCCTTGCCCTTTTGCATCAGCAGCATTGGCCAGCTCAATTTATTGACCACAGATTTATTATTTCAGCTGCGGGTTGCACCAGCTCTGTGTAAGTTCAGATGTCGCCTAGGGAGAACAGAAGCTCCACAATGACAGAGTTTATACCTTAAAAATATTTGAGGTTGTGTACCAGCTCAAGTTATGACTTAAATCTTACATCTACCTCCTACTAGGCACAAAGTCCTCAGTGAAATGAGGTTGTGTTGGTGTTACATTTTTAAAGATGCAGTAACTTGCAGGAGGATGAGGAAGAGCAGACAGTTTTTATTACCTGTTGTATGATGTTGACAATGTGTTTCCATTAATATATTACATTTATCAGAAGTGTGTGATGACTTTCTGACTCACACTTTAGTTTTCCATCAGCAGAGATAATTATATTTATGCTATGACGAAAAGTTCTTAGATTATCTTATGCTATTGACAATTGACCTTTTAATTCCACCACCAATGTTTTAATCTGTCATTCGATTAAGACTTTGAGCTTTCGTTGTCATTAATGACTGTTATGACAGTTAACAGAACTTTTTTCAGCAATCTGGCATGAAAGGCAACATTTTGTAATCACTGAATTAAAAAGATCTTCACTGATTGGTTGAATTAAATTAAGATATCAAAACTATGACTATATATCTTTGTTCGAGTGTTATGATTAACCACTATAGATTAATCTTATGTGTCTGTTGTGCAACGAAAGAGAGACAAACTGAGTTACACCTTCACTAGTTTCAGTGTGGGTATAGTGTGGACTGATCATCATAGCTTAAGATGGAATTTAGAGTGATTTCAATTTACCTCGATGAGATGAGAATTATATCCCACCCCAGTTGGCTGCATTCCAGTTATGAGCTGGTAAACTAGGGGTACCTGAAGATCTGACCTAAAGGGGAGTTCCAAGTGACATATATAATTTGCGACTTGAATATTACAACCTTAGAGCTCGGATTGAATGTGATGCAGCGTTGGCAAAATGTGTCTAGATGCTGATGTAACCTAGCACAGTGGCCAGCTTCATCTGACTGTGAGGAGTGATTAGGCTGTGTTTATATCTGACAACTTAAGATAAAGATGTCCAGAGGCCACATTAGGCCATCGTGTCATATGGGCCAGAACAATGTGTAACCACATTAAGTACTGGCCTGTGGGCGCTAATCTGCAGGGAGAATTGAAAACTGATGATGCTAGCACCACTGACGCTAGCCACACTGCTTCATCAGTTTGACATTGTTTACCATGCATCAGAAGGACTTTATTCCAAATAAGTAATTGTAGACCTGCTGACTAATCTTTGTTTAATTTTTATCCAAACAACTTTGACATTTTATCCCTATAACAGACCCAATACTCCACTGAGTCATGCTGAAGCACTTATTAGCTTTCAGTTTAAATAAAAATCTTGAAAAATGAATGAAGATAAAGGCCTGTCTACAAACTCCCAAACATGAGAAGAATCCCACCCCATTTTCCCTCGGTTGCTTGATGGACTAAAAATGGAGGGGAGAAATAGTATACTCAAGCAGTCACTTTAAAACTTGATGTGACGTCATGGGTGTATATGACACTGACTCATATACACTGACTCTGCCCTACATCAATCAAGTTCCTCCCCTCAGAGCAGGCTGGCTCCAGTGGTGGAAACGTGTTTAGCAATGTTTGTACAGCCACAGTAAACATCAGAGCAAAGCCCTGGAAAGACAAAGTTACAACCACTTCCTGAAAGGGAAGTTGTCAGACACATATCATCAGGATTTCCACCAACACAGCCAGTTATGATCAGGGCTGAAACTGGAGAGTTTATTGGCATGCCAAAAGCTAATATCTGAGTAGATTTTTAGAAAAAAACAGAACCCTTAAAGATATTCTCAGGGGAAATCTGGGACTTGTGTAAACTTTTTGGAAAGGAGTAAAATGTAACACCAATTAAAGTGGTTTCATAAGCTAAAGCCCAACAAGTGACTTGGATTGTTAAAGTTCTTACAAATATAATCTTTTAGGTCCTCTTAAGTATTGTAAGTATAACAGAACACTGGTTTATAGAGAGTATGCATGATGTCCCGTCAGGGCAACAGCAAGTGGTGTACCACCGAGCTTACATGCATCCAGGTAATGATGAATGTGAACCCTACTTCTCTCTGTCCTCTGGTTTTAAGTTTTTTTTTCCCATTTTTTTTGTGAAACCAAATGTCACAATCTTAAATGATGAGGTGCTAATGACAGCAGATTGTGTTTTCATGCTTGTTGATGACATAAAACCCAGAAGTCTGATTACAAAAGCTTGTTTGACAATATCTTTAAAAAAAAATTAAGTTTGCAGATGTATTTATTTATAAATTGATTAAATAATCGCATTAGTATGACTTCCATTTGGCCAACTATTGACCCTATTTTTCATTAAATAAAAGTGTCCAACCCATTTGTTTGTCACATTAAAATAAAAGGAAACAGTGGTTAAATGGATGTAAAACTGTATACCTAGAGCAGCCTGAGTGTATCAACCTCACTTTGGATAAACACAAAATAACAGATACAGAGTTCGAATTGTCTCAATGGAGCTTTATCCAATAACTTGGGCCTATAAATGCTGCATTGTAATCAAAACGTTATGGCTCCAAAAGGTTAATTTTGTCACCTTTAAACATGAATGAGGCTAAAAATCTATAATAATGAACATTTTAAAAAATAATTGGGCCTACTAAAAATGACTTAAAACTCTGCACTTTGCAGGTGAATTAAAGCATTTCACCATTTCTTACCATGAATAATATTTACTTGAACACTGTCCTGGAATTGCACCTTAGAGTTTCAGATTTCTGTCTTGGATTTTCAACTTTCAGGAGCAAACACATCATTGTGTTTGTTTGCATTCACTGTATAGCGATAGGTATCCATCACCACTTCCTGTCTGCCTTTGTTATGGTGACCTTATCAGCACATGATAAAGTGGTCATAAAAATGGGACCTTTGGTTTAATCCTTTATCTGCTGGTGTGGCTGCCAGTGAAGAATTTCAGGACTCCAGAATTTTGAGATCAGTTTCCGAACATGGATCAAAATTTTCAAGTTTAGTTGGTCAGTAGAAGAACTTGTAAAGAAGTTGATGCTGTGTTAAGACTTTAGCTTTTTCTCTTCTATCAGTCAGTAGCTGTTGAAATCCAAGATGTATTCAGAGGTATCATTGGTAAATTTTGATGTATAAGTCTTCAAATCGGTGGAAGACTTTTGTTGGGTTGTTAGAAGGTCCTGATTAAAACTATGAGCCGTTCATACCAATGTTATGGATGTACACAACATCAGAAACAATGAAGTGGTTTCACTATTTTTATGTCAGTATTGCCGTCTACATTGTTCCTCTTGGTTTCTTGAGTTGAAAATGTTCTTGATAGTTTGCACTCTCATGCATCTTTACTGTACTGTATGGACTTAAGCTTAAAAACACATCAAAATGTGCCATTATTAAATGAAACAGCAGTGCTCCTTGGTACAATGCTAAGCTGCTGAATAAAATGTCTTTCTTTATCCTTGTTTTAGTTTGCAAAGCAGATGAAATGGAATAAACGGGGCAATTGAATTTGAATCTCGCAGATGCACTAATGACATTATATGTGGAGGTTAAAAGGCAGTAAATGACAGGCGGATCTGTGCAATTCATCCAGAAAAAAGGGATGTGAAAGTCAATTTGTGAGTGACGAGTAGTGATGGGAGAAATCGGCCAGCGTGCTTTAAGCGTCTCAGTTTCTGCAAGTCAAATCCTCGCATGCTGCCACCTCCTCTATTGTGGCTCTGCTCTCACATTATGAATATTTCATGGCCAGCATCTGACACCATGCCCAGAAAGATATTTCAAGTTTTTTTTCTTTCCCTGATAGAAACCCCGGGGTTAGAGAGTGTCAGGGAGGCGTGAAGTCAGCGTGTGGCCCCCGGGCAGGGGATGGATTTATGATGCGGCGGTTGATGACATCAGGTGGATATTTTCATTCCTGAGCGCAGAGACCCTTTGTCCTCAGCTTGATGTCACTCCTAAAAAAGACCTGTTTCCTCTGATGCATTGGGTCGAGGGGATAAATGATTTGGATCTGCTCACAGTTCAAGCTGTGTTTTGACAGGATGTGACCAGTCTCTCGTCCCCTCAGTGTTGATCTGAAGTAGGGCTGGACAATTAATCTAGTCTTTATCTTCATTAACTTGGACATCACAGTATCATGAAAACATGACAACAACAACTTTATGATAACATAAAAGCAGTGATATAATTTTTTATCTTTTAGTGGTAGAAATAATTTCTGCTGTACATTTATGTTTTTTAATTTATTTCTGTTAATTGCTTGATTCAGTAAGCATTCAATTTATTACAGTGATCAGAGTGTTTCTATTCAAATGTGTTAGATACAGGTGTTGTAAAACCAATGTGTTATCATGTTAACTGCTCTCAGTATTGGTCAAAATGTCATGATAATAATTTTTGCCATAATCGAGAAGCTAATCTGGAGTAGGAATAAGGATTGCCAATTTTATGGATCACCTTTTCGTCTCATTACTACTGCTGTGAATTCTTTTCTAGTATTACAGGCATGTTGGTCAAAAGGTTGTTGACATAAAATGAAAACAACATCCATCTCCAAATGATCGTTAGCATTTAAGGTTTTTCTTTCCTAGATGACATTGATCCATCTTCACTAAGGGTCATTTTACCCACCAGACCTTTAATATGGATGAGCATTGGTAACATGTTGTTGATACCAGTGCCATTATCAAATCAGCATGTTAATACACTTTATCCATTCCCTTATGGATACCTGTAGCTTTATGTGTTAAAAAAATACTTTGTCACAGGTTATTTGTTTCAACAACACCAAACACATGGCACTCCTTCTAGTGAGTGTTGCATGGACAAATGCTCATTGCTGGTGCCTTAGTGTTGCTTGAAATCACACAGCTATAGACATTGCACATTGTGCTGTTGGTTTGCAGTTTGTCTGCAATTTTTAATAGCTAAAAATGAATTTTCCCCAAAATTGTATGTTTAGGACTTCTGTTCTCTCCCTGTTATATTAAACATGTATCAACATTGTTCTATCTTTACTTTTTAAAGTTTCCAATTCTGCTGGGACAACTACTTATTTGTTCTTTACATAAAAAAGATTTTGAGGGATAAACTGTCTGTCACCATCCAGCTTAAACAATATTTCATAGGGTTCAGCCCTATTAGTAATGCATGTTTTTATTAATACATAACAGGAAAGCCAATCCTACTCTTTCAAGTGTAACATCACTTAATCAAATTGAGCTAACACATCTTTTTGATATTTTTTCTAAGCCTTGTGTTGGGACAGGGTTGAAGCAAGAGGCATATTGGCCGAAATGTGATGTAAGAGGTTAGAAGTTCCCTGGTTGTTGGTGGTTTGGTAGGCCTTCATGTTGTTTATGCCAAAGTTTGACCCTACATCTGAAGGTTGCAGCAGACACCTAACCTGACTCATTAGACTGGCAATGTTTTGACAATCTTCTGCTGTACACTTTGGTGAGTGTGTGTGAGTTTTAGCCTCAATTTCCTTTGTGTAGTTGACAGAGGTGACATCTGGTTTGATCTTCTGCTGCTGGGACCATTCTGCTTCAAGGTTTAAGGTGAAGAGACGCTCTTCTGCAAATCTGATTGTAAGGCTTAGTCATTTGAGTCACTGTTAGCTTCCCGATGGCTTTATAAGATACTTTTCCCCTTTTTAGTACTTTTTTTGTTGTAAGTCATGTTATCATGGGTGCCATATTGATCCAAATTGCAGGGTTTGTGGGCAGGTGCTTAATAACCGCAAAAGTGCTTGAATTTCAGATGAGAAGCTTGACAGTACTTAGAATAAGAGATGCATCAATTTTGCAGATATCCAAAATGAGAGCAGATGTTTTCAAAATCATTTTTCTTCAGATACTTATACTGATAATCATACTGATACAGAAGTGAAACAAGAAAACCAACTTTTGATTTCATGACAAAACTGTACTGTATTGTTTTTTTTTAAAAAAATGTTGACATACAGTGATTATTGGGGGAAGCGTGAGGGCCAATATTACAGCTGATAAATTTATAGAGTCAATATGTATGACCAAGTGCATATTTATAGTATAATACAGGCAGAAAGTTGAATATTGCAGCGGTTGTTTGCCAATACCAATATTGTGCTGATATATCCTATGCTAGTTGATCAAGTAATGCTTTGGAAATATCAGTTCCTCTTTCAGCAGAACATCAGGTAAGAATGAGGTAAACACAGGGAGTCTGAGTTTTTCCTCATGGTTATCACTTTTAAATTAAATTATTCTATTGGATTATTTTTGGACTTTTTCCCTTGTTTCCTTGAAACTTGTCGTCTTTTTTACAGACTATTGTCATGAAGCACAATGTCCAGTTTTCTATTCAAGGGCATAATGGGGACATAATAAAATAAAGTTTTATAAATAAAAGAAACCCATTAATGATGTAGAACAAACTCATCATCTTTGAGATTGTAAAGTCGTTAATGTGCAAGAAGCTAAATGTAGATTTTTCAAGTTAAAGTCTTCATATTGCAAGAAAAAAACTTGAAATTTAAGAAGTTTAAGCAGTCATAAATTTACAATAAACCAAACTCACAGTTTTGGAGAATTAAAAAGAATGAAAAATAGCCTATTGTGTTAAAGAAAAACATTCCAGGTAAAGCTGTTGCCTCGTATGATGCCTGTAGTTAAGAGCCTGAACTAATTTCCTTTTTATTTGACCTGAGTAAAAGAGAATACTTGTAGTTTTGGCCCAGAATCATCAGATTATCAAGAATATTCAGAATTGGAACAGACATTGTTGTAAATTGGGGTTATGTAGAGGAAAACAACACACTGATACAGTTGGAACCAGAATGCATAGGGTGTTGCTTAATTATTGCTTAATTGATGCTTAATTATTTTTTGAGTTTATAAAAGTTAAGATTTATACTGAAAAAACTCAAAAAAATATTGATAAAGATTGCAACTTAAGAATGTTCAAAAAAGAAATCTTTGATGATGTGTAAATGTATGCCTTTTTCAAAACCCCAATAAGTTGAGGTCTTTTTGTTGCACCTAAATAAATGTACTGAAAATATTTTATGTACTGGTGTTAACTTGCCTCCACTGAATAAAAAAAAAACTGATATCCAAGTATTGACAACCACCTCAGTGATTCATTAATGTACTCTTCAAAATGAAACAACTATAACTTACTTATCTTTTTTTTTCTTTTGAGTGGCCCTGATGGGCTGCTGCAGTTTTTATATCATAGGGGAGTTTACCAGTATTTTTTGGTATATGTAGTATCTGTATGAATACTGTAATATCTGCAGCTATATGATGCTAGAAAAGCCCAAAATGGACCTTGAAAGTAACTAAAAGTGCTTATATTTGACATTTCAAACTGTGTACAAACCCTGAAAATGTAGCCGTAATCTAAACTGTTTTAATATCATTATTTACTTCAGCCTCCTTTGGTCATTAGTGTTCACTTTATTGTCTTGTTATTTGACATTCAGTACTTCTATACAGGGTCACAGTTTATTCTCATCCTACATTTTATACTTATTTTCTCTTCTCACAGAGAATATCCTCTGCAAGCCTCCCTCTGCTGCGGAAAAGCCCACACACTCACACACTCTCACTCCTGGGATCTGCCCAGTAAAACCACAGAGTGACCTCTTCACCCTAAACATCAAGACACGAGTGGTTTGTGTTAGGGGTCTGTCTCAGGGGCACATCAGAGATGCTAATGAGGCCGACATTAACTGGGACAGCTCCATATGCATTAAAGCTGACTCTGTGAGTCACCAGAACATAGACTGGAGGCACTGCACTCGACAGGTGCAAACATATTCGAAATCTTATTTACCAAACTGACATTTTTGTTTCTCATGAGTTTGGTGCCAATATTTATTTCACTCAATTTCCCTTTAAGTGAGAGCAATTAAAGATTCAACCGAGGCTGTGTGCATTCTCTAAGCCTAACCTAAATATGATGTTGATTTACAGTAAATATGCAGAGCTCTGCATATAGACCCTCCGAGTTTAAGGGCTCCCACACAGATGCTGAGAAATCTGCTCAAAACAAGGAGGCCTGCTCCTACTTTGCATTTCAATTTAACATTTCAGAGAACTGGCAGCACGTTGCCTCGCTTAGCCCTCGCTTCGTTACACCCACATGGCTTCTCGTCGTGCATGCTGACGTCTTCCGCTGTTCAAAGGGCTGCAACTTGGCGGAGAAATTGGGGATTTCCATACCCGATCCCCCAGGTATCTACACTCTCAAACGCGTGTCCTGCTCATCTTCTCCCCTCCCCCCCTCCTTCGTTCAACAATCCCACTCTGTCTCCCCCCTGCCCTTTTTGCCTCGCTCTTACTGCTCTGATTTCCCGTCGTGGAGCTCAATTGACCTCGACGCTGCACCGCTTTGTTTTGTTTTTGCTGAAATCTCAGCAGCACCTGAAAGCCTCTCTGCTGTCTCCCATAAAGGCTTCGCTCCCAGAGGAGAGGTAGCTTTGTAGCAGCCTGTCCTAAAATAGCTTTACTCAGGCGAGTATACTCAGCTGAGGCTAATTGAAATGGAGGCCAGCACTGTTGTACTTAGCAGCAGGTAGGTGATCCTGACTACAGTCTGCAGCCTCTGACCCACGGGTGATGCTGTAGTTTAACACAGTTGTTCACAGCTGGTCCAGCCTCAGGGCCCACTGCCAACTGCAAAAAATAAAAATAAAAACAAAAATTGCATATATTTGATAAAAAATGTTGCAGTTTGGACCTTAGATGGAACAAAACATGACTAAACAAAGACAAAGAACAAAAAAATGTGTTGTAGGAAAGCATTCTCTAACAGAAGAGTTTGGATGAAATGCATGCAAAATACTTTTATTTCACATATATTTCACTGTATTACCTGATAATGAGGAAATTTAGCTTGTTTACCAGGGTTTTTTTTTTTTAAATTAACTCTTAAACATGGGGCATTGGACATTATGCAATCACTGAAACTGTGGTCAGTTGACCTCAGAGGAAAGAGGAGTTCACTCTGAGTTTGTGCTCAAAAAGAAAAAAAAAAAAAAATGGCGCAATTAACTTTAGGAAGCCTTTTAGCTTTATAGGTGAACAGAATATTTTGGTTACAACAAATCAACTAGTTCAACCAATCATTCGAAGAGTAGGTCAAATGTCATGCCCCTCCTTTTATACACATACACATATCTCTCTCTCTCTCGCTTTCTCTCTCTCTCTCTCTCTCTCTCTCTACATATATATATACATAAGCATTACGTCTGCCAAGGAGGTTATGTTTTCACAGGCATTTGTGAGTTTGTTTGATAGATCGTGAACAGGTTTTCTCAAAAAGTTACGAGCAGATTTTCAGGGAATCTTCCTCATGGCAAAAGGCAAAAGTGATTAGAGGAAGGGGAGAAAAGCAGTAAAAGCCCCCCAAGCAAGCATCAGTGTCAGCTGACATTAATTAAGTCAGAGAATAGCATAAAGGAGGTACTAAGTTGGAGGAGGGTTGCAAAGCAGTTTGCAGTGGGTGCAGCAAAGAGTTGGCAGGCTACAAAGGCTTAAGTAAGGCAGTCTGAGAGCATTTAGCCAATGGCAGTTTACAGGCAATCAGCCGGCTGTCAGTAGTGGTGGGCTAGCATTGGATCAGCTGTTTAACAATGAAAGACAGACAGTGTTAGAAATGCCTTAGCAAAACTTTGTGCTATTGAAGCACTTCCAGTTTCATTATATTTTAATTCATTTATATATTTATTTTTTTAACTTGTTTTTTAAATTCAGATCCAACATGTGTCCACCATGAATGTGACACGCTGCCACAAATGACAACAGTTACATTGGCAGGAAAAAAATCTTCTGTTTAGCAGCAGAAAAACTTGAGCAGAAGCAGACGCACGTTGAACAGCCATCCAATGAAGCTGTGTTTGGGGAGTGAGTGGGGGGAGTTTGTCTCCTTAAAGAAATTCAATCAAAGCAGATTTTAAGCACATCCTGAGAGTCCCGTCTTAATTTTTTTTAAGAGAATGACATTTCATCACAACAACAGGAGTTTTGCTTTCAACAAGAAAAGTTTTTCGATTAAGACAACTCAAATTTCTGTGATTATAGGAAAATTCATGAATATGCCTTGATTAGAAATCCATTTATTATGTATAATAATTTTTAGTGAGCTTCCTACCTTTAATATACTGCTCATTAAAGTTTTTGCTTTACACTGGGCTTACCACCTTGAACCAATGGACTTGAACTACTGATGGTGGATTGATAGGTTGGCACTGATCACATTAGGAGAGGGAAAAGTCCTGATGCTTTAGACTGGTGATGTACATTTCACTCTAAAGGGCATGTAAAAATTGCACAATATCAACCCTTTATTAAAACACAACATGGTGCATCTTGTAATACCACAAACATAATACATTTTTAACAATCTTTATTTTCCTTACTTCTTTGTTGAGCAATCTTTTCAATAATTATGCACTGTGCTCAAGGTTTTTACTAAATAGGTAACCACAGTTTTTGTTTCAAGAATGAGTTTGACACAGTAAAGGGAGAAAAGCTCTTAAAATGGCTCTCTTGGCTTGTCTTTCTAACTATAGAGGAATGCTTTGCAAGCGGCTCATGGTGCAAACCAGGAAGACCACTTTTAAACAGCTTTTTTTTAAAGGCATACACTCAACTAAAACAATGCTTAAGCCTTATAGGTGTAGTTTTTTGTAGAATAAAAAAAAAGTAAACAGCATTGGTGGGCAGAGTTGACTGTGTATTGTTTCATGTCATTTTTTGTTGCTCTTTTAACTTATCTAACAGTGGTATTTACGTTCTGTGTTTGATGTCAAAGAAATAGAAGTCGAGCTGTGGTTTGAGCTGTTTTCTTCTGCCATTATTTTCATTTTTGCTGATGATTTCAAGAACCAAATCTCTCAGGAGTTGTTCTTCACAAAGTGTTTAATGGACATGACCAAGTAAATGACAGCTTGTATGCTCTTCCAAATGTTTGTAGTTTGGAGTAAATATGATTGCTGCCTTTCGGACGTTTGGTTGTCAGTTGCAAGAAAATGTTGTTTGGTTTGTTTGTTAGGATGAGTGGAGGTCAGAATCAAAAGTTGTGCATTAATATCACATGATCCCCACATTCAGAATTGTGGTTTGTGAGCCCAGTCTCCTGTGTTTTTGAAATATTGGCCACTGGGTTAGAGCTGAGGAAAGATTTTGTTTTTTTAAATAAATTTTGGTGCTGCTTGAGAAGAGCTTAGATTCAGGAAAATACACAAAAATGTTGAGATCAGAGTTTTCCTAGGAAGTTTAAAATTTAACATGAGCATTGAACTATTTGCATATGTTTAATGGTGTCTTTGTTGATTTGATTAAGAATATAGTTTGTAAACTATGAAACTGACAATATTGAAGTGAGAGCAAAACCTTTCCACCAGTCGCAGTCATCGGCTAATATTGATTATTATTGTTAATATTTACATTTTGTAGTTAACGTTCAGTCATTTACTAATTTTGAACAGCTTTAAAAAAACATTAGCAGATAATCAAAGCAAAAAAAATAAACAAATACTTGCTGGAATGACTTCATTCTGAACTACCTCTTGTTTGAGAAGGTTGCAAGGTGAAGTGAAAACTTTGTAGTTGTACCATTTGTCACCAACCTGACACACCAAATAGACCATTCAATGCATTTAACCAGTCAATGGCAACAGCCCATAAAATTTTTGGGAATGGGCTGAACCTTTCAAAAGCATATCTGGCAGGT
Source organism: Cetoscarus ocellatus (assembly GCA_037902135.1). NCBI lineage: Eukaryota > Metazoa > Chordata > Actinopteri > Labriformes > Labridae > Cetoscarus > Cetoscarus ocellatus. Next base: position 914,751 of record JBAMNC010000871.1, on the reverse strand, counting down.
AATTGTTGGACCATTTCATCAATCACATTAATTACGGGCCAATCAGATAATGTAGTGGGCGGATGCTACTGCCACAACGCAGTACATAAGAAACTACGGAGAACAAAAATGGCCAAAACATGTCAGAAATGGAGCAGAAATATCCTTTCTGTAGAGAAATGCTTGCAGTGTTGTTTTGTTGTTCATTTAATGAACTGCTACTGAAGCTTTTAGCATCTATACTAATCTCTGTACGAGCAGTCACTTACCGCTGTCGTCTCCCTTGTAGCTACAACCTCTTCCTGCTCCAGAGGATGCTAATATAGCTGTGCCACTTTGAGCCACTCACAATCATTGTAGGTTGGAGCTTGAAAAGATGCACCTGACATTGGAACAGGTAGATCCAGCTGCTGCACAAGGTTAACTTGCTAAGTTAAATTATTCTTGTATAATAGTTTTATCTGCCCTCTTCAACATGTTTTTATTTCTTCACTACAGCTGTTCAGTATAACAACTTTATTTGTTCCAATATAATAAGTTTACATGTTGGATTCAACTGTCAGAAACACGTTTATTCCTGTTTTCTTAACAAATAACCTCCCTGTTTTTCCAGTGAAGGCAGGAATAATGTCATTTTTAAGGGAATATTTCAACATAACAGACAAATAGTTAAACTGTTATTAATGGCTGTACACTGATAGGTTTTAAATGTCTTCATACAAGGGAATGACGTTTTTTTTAGTGGAACCAAAAGTCAAGAGTGCTCTTACCCACCATTTAAACCCAGTCATAATGCTCCAGGCACCTTCCTACTTTTAAATAGTAGCTATGAAAATACCTGCTCAGCACATGCAAAGAAAATACTTAGCAAGCATCTCTGTCACAGTGGTAATTATTTATACTTACAAGTTGCAGTATACCTTAATTTCAGCCACGAGTCTTGTTAATTGGTTCAGCCCTACATCCACATGCTACCTGTCTGTGTTCAGCTGCTTCAACACAAAGAGCTGCAATGGCCACAACAGATTTAATTGAAAAATAAAAACGGTATCAAGAAATGACTTGATATCAGATGTCTGCTTCAACATAATGCAATTTGTAATGAATGGGCCTCCTTTGTAATTATTTGCTGTAACGTCTCTTTGATAAATATCTTTAGTTTTTAGTTTGATGACACATCAAAGCCAAAAAAGATGAAAATCAATTAACCTTAAATTTGTCAGTCAATAATCCAAAAAATGAATAGGCTAAGAATAATGGCTTATCTTTACCATTCAGGGACTGACTCAGAAAAAAGCAATAATAAGGAAATGAGCACCTTCCTTGTATTACTTTACCTTTGTATTTAGTTCCTTTTTTTACTTTTACCGCTTTTATATTACTTGTCTAAGATGTGATAATCAGTCATTTTTCTATATTGGAATCTTTAACTTCTAACCAATGTAGTGCAACATCTCTACTAACATACTGTTCGCATAGCTGCTTATAACCTGAGAAGATTATTGTGCAATATTGATGTGATGTTTATCAAAAGTCTAAGTTTTATTTTTTAACCTGAAATGGATGTAACACAACAAATGAAGTGCTGCATCATTCTGTTGGAGATTTCAAGCTTCTCACGCTTTAGCAGCGTCGTGATCAGTGACCTCACAAACCCAGCAGGTGTTTTGCTCTTGGCGGCGGATGGAAAACATCTGCCGTGATGTCAGTGATTTGGGCGTGTCCAGCTTGTCGCCACATGGGATTCTGTGTCTATTCACCCCCCCTTTAAACATCTGATTTTAGCTGTTTTCATTTTCATCAATATACACCAACTTCCTCATAAGCTGACAGATTGCTGTGCTGCCACAGATAAACCGCCCCGTTCCATTTCAGCGTCCGCTCAACAGCTCCCTGGCTGTTTGATAAAAAGTGTATTTTCCGAAGCCACTGAGGCTTGGCCTGTCTCGCTGCAGACCCTCTCGTATGGAGGGCTGGTAAAATATACGTCCTACAGGAATAGTGCGCTGTAATTACATTCCCCCATTAGCATACGGAGGCTGGGAGTCACACCGCACTCAGCCTCCAGCAGCACTTTGCCATATGGTCCGTCTGCGCTTCTCAGGCGAGATTTGGCAAGACTTCTGCAGAAGGTCAAATATCAAGTCAGAGGACGGTGCCAGAATTGCATCTATGCTAATTGCTCTCTCTCTCTCTCTCTCTCCCTTTTTCCCTGCTCCACCATCCATCTCACGCCCCCCTCCCTCACTTCTCTCCCATCTCTCTTGCTGAAGGAAGTAATCTGCTTTAGGATGTTTCTGAGATGGAGATGGATTTGGTTTTCCTCTGCTGCCCCTCAGCCTAATCCCCCCCCCCCCCCCCGTGACCACCCATCCCCTCCCAGGCATAGCTCTTAAGCACACCATCATCATACAACCCCTCTTTACCCCCACCCCTCAGATCATACATGCCTAGTCAGCAAAAAACTCCCAAATTCCTCATTACTCACAAACGTCCGCAACACACTTAGCTTGATTTGTTCCGAAGAGAGTCTGCTGCAAGGCTGGACCTTGAATTGAAAGACTGTAGCTGTGTTTTGGTGGTGGAATTCCATCTTGACAGCATCTTTCTTGGTTTCTTTGTCTGCATGCGTTGGTGTATCTGTACAAGTTTTTAATTGTACAGGCATTTCAGGGGGCCGAAAACTCACATTTTTTAAAACAGGTCCAAGAGTGGATAAATCTGACAACACCTGCCTTGTGTTCCTTGTGGACAATGAACGTGGATAGCTTCAGACAATGATGTCATAGCCCCACCTCTCCCTTACACCGTGTGCATCAACCCCAACGACAATGGCAATGAGTACAGTGTCACATTCGTGCCGCAGAAGCTACTGAGCTTGTTATGGCTTTTACAGCAAAATCTTTTCCTCCGCTGCTACCACGGTGAGCAACAACAGGACATGGAGAATAGCAGACAACAGTGTTTGTTGACATTCCTCATGATGTATATGCACGCACCATCTCTTCTTCTCTGGTTTTTAGTTTATGTGTGCAGCAGCATCACAAGTGTGTGATCTTCTGACATTTTTATGAGAAGACCAAACTATTTTATAAATTTTTTATTTCCCATAGAGAACATGCTGGGATGAAAATCTTGTTTTGGATCAAGGGGCCATTTACACAACTCCTATTCGTCCGAATCCGAAGAGTTTCCATTGCGTTTTCGCCTCCCTTTTACATGAGAACCGTGCCTAGAGTGCCTGAATCCGCAAACTTTTGCCTTTGGCCGTCTACCAAGCAACATGTGTGCTGCTTACCGTACCGTGTTATCCAGACAAAACTATCCAGACAGATTTGTTGTCTTCTTCGTACGTGTGTTGTAACACCGCTGTTTCTCTGCAAACCTACGTCGCCACCTACTGGACTGGCATGCATCCTGCAGCGTTTTCAGTCGGTCTCACGTCTCCATCTGAACGTGGATTGCTTTTTAAAACACAAAGGAAAAACCTTTTCATTTCTGGTGAAAACATTGTGTAAACAGGGCCTAACACGGTCTGGTGTGTTAAAAGTTTTATGGCAAAAATTAATCTAGGTGTGTTTTTATTCTTTGTGCTGAGTCAGCATAAGGAATAAAAAGGCACATTCAGCCCATTGTGTCCTAACAGTGGACACATCAAATACATTTCCATGGTAATTTTACATATTTTTATTATTTCCTACATTTACTACATCAACTACTTTCACAAACATTATTCCTGTTTACAAACAAAACCAATTATTTATATTAAAAAGTTAAACCCTTATATCCCAATATTTGTAAATTACGTCCCACATATTTGTATCGTGAATAAACACAATAAAAAAAATAATTTTCTATGCACAAAATGCCAGAGGTCAAAGTTTCCCTGTGTGATTTCACATTGTTTACTAAAATAGTTGCATGTTTTTGTCCTAAGTTATTCAGATAAACAGTGGGGCTCTCTGCTTGAAAATAGTAAATGCTGTTGATATTTAAGGCTTGGCCTGCAACTGAAAGCATACTGTAAGACAGATGATTTTGATCACAGAGAACCATAGGCCCATTGAAATTGATGGACATCAAATTCCAAAATTCATTTTTTAAGCATATTTATACCAAATTACACATCATGGCTTATACTTTTAAATTGTCTTCCCACTGATAATTTCAAAAATATAAGGTTCCCTAAAAGGGACGTGAGGTTTATGGGGTTATCTTACCTGACAGATCAGATAGACAATTCAATATAAATATACTGTATACACAATAAATTACACTATTCTATCTTGACAACAGCCCATAGAAAGTATATGAGGAAGGCAAGAAGCATAGCATAAAAGAAATGGACGAAGCTATATGATGTCAGACATTTGATTATCAAAGCAGCCATCAGCATTGTTGATGTGTCGATTTTGGATCTCGAGGGCTAAAGGCCATCCACACGCATACCCGAAAATTTTGGCTCCCCTTACACCTCATGTGTGAACCCCAACAAAAGCAATGGTGGAATAGTATGAAGTAGGGGATGAGTTTGTGATATATGACAAGTGTTGGTTTTCCTAAAATTTTACCCAAAAAATATCTTTAAAGCTTTTTTGAAATATTGTTCTCACAAGATATCAGGTCATAGTGAACTTGACCTTGTACCTCCTTGTACCTCAATTTGTGTAAAGCATTCTCTAGATATCATGTTCACAGATGGGAAATGAACGTTGGACCCAGCAACCCTGACCTTATTTTCTCTTAAAATAATATAAGTATGCCCTTAGGTCAGAGTGAAAACTTGTGCAAACTTTGATAAAAAAAAAAAATCTCCAAACCTTTTTAAGATATTATGTTGATAAGGACTGCCTGATTTGAAAGGGATAATGCCCCCAACCTAAGGAATCATCAGTGTAAAGTCATAAAAGTTGGAGTGAAAACATCAGTATTTTTAGTAAGTAGCCGCTTAAGAAACATATCAGCCCAAACATTATGACTATGATCTTGCACAGCAATCAGGTCATTATAGAAGAAATCAGCCACAACAGAAGTATGTGTAGAGAGATTTTAGCTGGCTTTTATCTGTGTGATTTACATAATATCTCACTGTGGTCTGTAATAGCCATTGCTGTTGTGTACCATTAAAAGTTTAAAAAATACTCAGGAAATCACCACCATATTGCAATGCTTGATAGCTCTCAAAAAAGCAAACTGAAAGTTGAAGATTGTTCGATCACAGTTGTTTGTTATTCCACTACAGTCAGCTCATTAGTCAAGCTATGATCACTTGAGCTGATGTTATTAAAATCTGTCATTTTAATATGTGGGTAATATTCAATGTTTAAGTGTGTCTGTCTGCATTTCAGTGTTATGATGCAGGACTGCTGGCAGTGGCACGTGCATGAGCATAGATGAGTGGTCTGGCCGTGATGGCGGCCTTGGAGAGGTATATCTTTTACAAACAGCATTGGGTGGCTGGAATATTGGCTACAAGCTTCAAGATGAGATTTCAGCCCCCACCCGCCAATGCCCGGTAACAGTGCAGGTGATGGATTGCTCTACCTTCCAGGTTTGAGCTTGGCAACGCCCCAATATTCCTGCAGAATAAAGTGACAGGCAATATATAACACATCAGTTAAGGCTGACTGCACTGCTGAAACTTCTTCCATCTCCTCCTCCTCTTCCTCAGACTTGGTGATCGGCCCTGATTCTTTGGCAGACTCCCAAAACCAGACATTACCCTTGATCCATATGAAACATTTGATTTCTTGATTTTTTGATTCTTGACTTTTTTCCCACTTGGTATGAAACTGAATTGATTCTGATGCCTCTTAATGAAGAGAAAATGGGACCATCAGCAAGGAGACTGCACATTGTTGTATAGCTATACTTAATACCCAGATTTGCCTCAGTGGGGTAGGTGTCAAATGAAGTGATTTACAACAAACTACAGAAACATCCTTTTATATCTCCACAGAAAAAAATATGCAGTAAGTCAAAGGTTTGACCATAGGAGAGGGAAAAATTAGATCTTTTGTCTTTAATATAACACATACTAGTGAAAAGGACATTCATACAAGAATAAGATCATTTACATTGTACATAGGGAGCAGCAGAGTCAAAGTTTTCACAGGAGCTTTAACTTTGATTAATGTAGTTCTTGCTTATGTGGGTCAAAGACAACAAAATGTCCTGACACCAATCTCACATACTCCTCTGTAGTTCTAAACAAAATGGTATATAATTAACTATATAAGTACTCTGTTTTGGGGTATCAAGGTTTAAGTTGGATCCCTTGGTCTGCAACAAAATTTTGTCAGTTGAACTAATTTTTTATGCTTTCCTCAGTCAGAAACTGTCTAGACTGTAAGGCAGGGACCGTCTACTTGTAGCCTCTCAAATGCCAATAAATGGTTACTGCCTGACTTCCATAATGCTCTACAACACAGATGTAGTCAAAGCTCATTGAATGGATGTAATGTTTGGCTGTACTGTTGGCGAGAGAATGGGAATACAGTTTGTGGGATTTCTTTTGTCATTCTTGTATGTAACCCCTTATTGGTGTAATGAGTATTCAAATTTAGCTAATGCATGTGGAACTGCTTGGAAGATCAAAAGGAAGGAAAGTCAAGTTTATTTGTGTAGCAACTTTCTACAGCAAGGCAATTCAAAGTGTGTCACACAGCTCATCAGGTCACAATCGACAAAGGAAAAACATCAGAGTAAACCTTTATCAAGAATCAATGAAACCACAAAAGATAAAAAAAAAATAAGGAAGTTAAAACATGAAAAAGTGTCAAGCTAAAAACGAAAAGCTAAAATGTAGAAAAAAAAAATCAAAAATCAGAAATTCATTAGACAGCTAAAACTCTGATATTTACAGTTCAGTGTCTGAACTAAATGATATATTGAATTCTTTAAGCTCCTTTTGGTTTTATGGTATAATTAAGTTTTTTTTTTGCATCCACACGTTTTGGTGATAATAGAAGAAAGTAAATAAATAAATAGCTAAAACTAACAACACTCTAGTCATTTTATGATGTTGTGTCTGTTGTGAGTGATCTTCATAGATATCACCCAGTTGCACACAGCCACTGTTGGCAAACTAACGTCCTGTTATTTCCCTGCTGATACTCAAGTGGACTGACTTGCAGTCATCTAAAAGTTCCCCTATTTCAAATTTCCTGATAGACAAACTCACCAAATTAAAGCAGTTAAGAGCAGTATAATATTGCATGTAAACCTTCTCATTTAGGCCAGACTAATCTTGGTGGTCTCGGCATGCTACTCCATGAGCAGCGCAGGAAAATAATCAACACTTACCTGGGATGTTGAAGGCAGCAGTAGCTAAGTTTGTAACGACTTGGATGAAGGACTGAAGGGTTCGTCGTTTAAGTCTAGACTGTACCTTAGATTCAGTGTGGAGGCTGGGGACCTTGAAGTCCCTCTGCTGGTACCCTTGAGCAAGGAACCAAACCTCCAACTGTTGCATGTTCCCTGTTTGAACATGTCTTCATAACCCTGGTCTATAAATGTGCATGTTCATGAAGAGGGTGTTATTCAGTCAAGAAGATCATTGAAATATAAAAGAAAAAAATCAGTGTGCTAGAGTTTGAGCAAATTAGCATCAATGCTAAGAGTTCTGTCATTGAAATACATAGGTAGCATTGTCTGAAGTCCCATTTATGTCTACTTTATGTATAACAAAAAGCTACAAGGATAGTTTATTGCCCTTTCACAGAAAATAAAGTGTGGAGTGTATACAAAGTTCAAAGCTGTAAATTTGGTCATATTTTTGTTTGTTACTTCCTTCAGTAAATTGCCTCATGGAACTTTTCCATATCTAAACCTATTGACAGTGTTATCTTACTAAGTGTAACACTGTGTCAAATGAATTGTGCCTAAATTTTGTAAAGGTCTGAGTTTTTTCTTAACTTTAGACCATTTTACCACATTTAAATTTGAGTTTAACTGAAAGTAAAATTGTTTGCGGAGGGACATCCTCATTTCCAACCCTCTTCCTACGTGACATTTTTTTGTTAAAGGATAAGTTCGGTTTTTTGACACCTGGACCTTATTTTTAGGATTAAATATGCTCGTAGACTCACCCAGACAATTTTGGCGGAGCTCGGAGCCGTTTTTGAGCAATTTAGATCCATCCGACGGCGTTTTTTTCTCATGCCATAGTAGCAGACGGGGCCAGAAATCGAAACCCCTAAATTAGACATTATCTGCTGTGAAACTCACTCCTCCTCTGTTGCCATTGCTGTGCAATGTCCACAACAACACCACCAGTTAGACCCATTCGTGGACGTGCAGTGGCTGCTTGTTCTCTGGCCAGCTGTTCGGCTCTTTCCCTCTGCATCCTCCTTTCAAATAGCTCCTCGTCGGTATATTCTGGCTTAAAACGATACAGGCATCCATTATACTCAAAGTCGTCGTCAGACACTTCTACATTGGATAAATATTCCGCCATGTTGCACAAAAATAGCCGTGTAGCCGTGTAGTCTAGCAACAACAGCGGCTCTACTCAGCTGCGCTCTTGTCTATGACGTCACCAAAAGTTATCCATCCTTGTAAAGCCCCGGATGACCATAACAACAAAGTTGCGCTGACATGGTGATAACACTGGCCATTCATTTATAAAATGTAGCTGAAATGAGCGAGTTTCGCAGCAGATAATGTCTAATTTAGGGGCTTCGATTTCTGGCCCTGTCTGCTACTATGGCATGAGAAAAAAACGCCGTCGGATGGATCTAAATTGCTCGAAAACGGCTCCGAGCTCCGCCAAAATTGTCTGGGTGAGTCTACGAGCGTATTTAATCCTAAAAATAAGGTCCAGGTGTCAAAAAACCGAACTTATCCTTTAAATAAGGTCCAATTTAACAGTTCATGTGAGTTTCTCTCTCTGAACCACCTGTACATCAATGAGGTCTAAGCATTTACTGCTAACTTTGTAAGATAGGACAGCAGCCAACAAGTGCTCACTTTTAGTCTGTTATGGGGCTTTTTCAATCAAACCAGCAATAAACAAGATTTATGTATTAACAGTGTACCACTGCTTTCTTTGAATGTCTAAAAATTACATAATGATGGAGAAAAGCTGATTTCAAGGGGTGCTGCCAGCCTGGTGTTGCATTTTATTCTTGTTTTTTTTTAGTGAAGTGACGTTTTGAAGTGCATTATAAAATAAATAAAGAAATATTGATACCACAGGTTATGTGTAGTGTGTGATGATTGTAGTGGTCATGAAAACACACAAGACAGCATTTTGTGTTGGTGCATTGGTTGATATATAGAACGCTGCCATCTTCTAGGTAAGATATAAAATGTTTTACTGTTGCTGTGTCAGACACAACCAGCTTTTTAGATAAAAAAATAAACAATAGCAGATTTTCTTATAAACTGGATTTTAGGTTTTGTTCAATGACATTTCACCTCCAGACAATAAGAGAGATGTCTGCTCTTGATTGTTTATATGTGTTAAAGAGCAACAGAGGACAGTGTGTTTTATTTATCCGTATTAAGGTCCCTGTCAGAGCTGCATCCACAGGATCAAATGTTTAAAAATTGGCCTAGTTCGCCCGGTCTGTTAGTTAATAAATTATGGGTTTGTCAGGTGAATGTACAGACCTTGTGTTATTCTGAGCATCCTGAAACACATCAGCTCCACTCTTTCAGGCTGCTGTTCAACCTGCTGAAGTTTCCTCCCTCCCTGCCTCTGCCCCTCATCTGTCTGCTCCATCTTCCCTCACACTTTTTTTTTTATCCAGGATACTTTCTCATCTCTTAAACTTGTTTTTATCACAGAGATTTAAGAATTCCTCAATGGAGATAGAGAGAGGGAGAGGCGGGGGACTGCAGTGGGCTAAAAAAATTCCAGCAGTAATTATGGTAAATTAAAACTTTTATGATGTTGTGCCTGGCTTTGTGTGTGTGTGCCTAGAGTGTGTGAGAAAAGGATGGAGGGAGGTGGTGAAGGAGGAGGAGGAGGGGGCATCTGTGACAAGGCTGGCTGGAAGCACAGAGCTGAGGGTGAGTGCCAGACATGTCTCAAGAGAAACCGGGGCACATTTGCAATCACCCCGAGTTCAAAAGGGTAATTTATTCACAGTCTGTGGTTAAAGCGGGGCTGCTCAGAATGCCAGTGGGATTGTGCCGGGAAGCAGAGTGGTAGAGACACATTATTTTCAGTTTTTTCACCTCTTCTTGTTTTCCTCCTCATCCTCTCTCTCTCTCTCTCTTTCCGTCTCTTGCCTTTTTCCCTCTTCATCGCCTGTTGTTGTTTCTGCCTTCCCTGCGTGGCGTCTTTTAACACACGCCGGCGAGCATATTTCACTTTTACACTCATCCGCATTGACGTCCCGGTGCTGATTGAATTTTGAGGCGCTGCGGCGTCTGCCATTATCATCCTCATCGTCTTGAGTGGTTTATCTCTGGCCTCAGCTCCGTGTGACGCCAAGGCTGCGGGGAGGGAAAAGAGACAAGGGTGGGCTGGGGGTCGAGGATTGTTGGTGTGTTTTTATCATGTGCGTGGATAAAGGTAGTGAGATTTAGTCCTACCTGGATGTTTAAGATAGTTGGTGAAAGGGTTTTTTCCTGTATGGCTATGCAGGAGGAATACTAAGACTAGATCAATTTGGTGGCACTTTGCTCTGATCTGACCAAATCTCATTGGCTGAACAATCAGATGTGTTACTTTCATAGCAAAGAGGACCTTTATATACTATTTCCTAGGTTGGGATAGAGACCTGATGTATTAAAACCTGAGTAATGCTGTGTAGAAAACATCATTGTTAATTGTCAGTTAAATAAAGATTTAGTTACCTATGCTAAATAGTTTGAGCTTGCACAGTGCTTTTCTAGTCTCCCTGACTACTTAAGCTACAGGTCACATTTACTCATTTACATTCATTCACATCCAAAGAGCTTTACTGGCATGAATGTTGCCTGGCATTATTGCTGAATCAGTTAATCAAAATAAAATGAAATAAAATAAATTTATTTGAAAATAGGAAAGATGTGAATTACGATGGCACAAGTTAGTAGTGTTGTGATAGGAGAGGTTAAATAAAGACTGAAAAAAGGTTATGATTAGAGCTCCAAATTGATGAGATTTTATTGATTTCCACCATTATGGTAAATGGTAAATGAACTTGAACTTATAAAACACTTTTCTAGTCTTTGACTACTCAAAGCTGCTTTACACTGCAGGTCACACTTACCCTTTCACACCCATTATCAATTCTGCTAAACGATCCAAGCCTTAATTGATTCCCTTATAAATCCCTGTGGATTTGTCAGTATGGAAAAAGCAGGCCTACGCTGGTTTTTGGTGTCAACAATGCCAAACACATGTCACTCCCAATATTTGAAGCTTTTTAATGTTAGGTAAATAGTAAATGGTGAATGGACTTGAGCTTATGTAGCACTTTTCTTGTCTCTCTGACAAGTCAGAGCGCTGTACACTGCAGTTCACATCTACCCATTCACTCTCAAATTCACTCACTGATGGTTCAGAGTTTCTATGCAAGTTATGCATCAGTGTTAGCTAACATGTCCTTTCATATCCATTTACATTACTATTTCCAATCACTGATAAAGCGAACTATCAGACTAAGCTACCGATGCCCCTAAATAAAGACTTCATGATGATGCTATGTCCATTAAGCTACTCCAGCCACTGGAATAGGTTGGTCCTTAAAAGCCTTTAAGTGTTTCTTTTGTCCCACCTGTGCATTTTGTGTGTCCTTTGTCCTTTCATTGTTTTAATCTTTTGCCTTTTGCACATATAAAGCAAAATGAGTAATAATAAATAGTAAATAAACATAAATTCTGTGCTGTATAGACTGATGTGAGCTTGCAGAACAGAGAAGAAGTAATTATTAAGGCCATCGTTCAGCATAAATAAAAATGATACTGATTCCCTGAGCTGCCTGTTACTGTTTCTCAACTGAAATGTTTCTTGATTGTCATCCCTAGTTAAGATTAAATATATATGAAAGGAAATAAAAACAATGTGTATATTATTTTTGAATTGTGTATGCCTTTATGTCTGTGTATGTGGTTGTGTGTGTTCAGGTTCTCCTGGCTCTCCTCGGGTCCCTCGCACACTTTGATATGTTTGGCCACAATATTCTCTCAGTTTTGTGTTTTTCCCAGTAAATATGGGATTTTATGAGTATCAGTTGTATACCTGAATTTCCCCTCTGGGGATCAATAAAGGTTTATCTTATACTAAAACTCTGGGTGAATCTGTGTTATTTGGGGATTGTATTCCTCCCTAAGCCTGATATTTAGCAGGATGTGAGGGAGTGGAGCTCTGTCTCTACCTGTTGGGTGTCACAGTTGGCGCTGAGTCTCTTCTTCTCTGGAAGCCTGCTCTTTTTCTGATGACTTGTCTTTGTAGCCAATCTGTGGTCACAGAGTCTGTACTTTGTCAGGACTTTTCTCACTGAAGGATCCTTTACAGTGCTCAGGTAGTCAGGTAATACCAAATAGTATTTCAATCTGCTTTGTTTTTGGGTTGCTTCTTTCAAACATTTCACATAAATGTCTTTTTTGTTGGTTGATAATGTTGTCTGGTATAATATGATGGGTCTTGGGCTCCCAAGTCTGTCATATTCTGAAGCAAGTCCAGGGAGAATCAAAAACATATTTTTCATTGAGAGAAGCTTTCATTTCACTCCTTGCATTTCACTGGTAACAGGGCGCTCATGGTATGTTAATTTTCTGACCAGGCAAAAGCATTTCAGTTTTAAGCTTTTCAAACTGGATCTGCCTGATGACAGACATTCAAGCATAAAATCCAGCTGTGTTACAAGATGGATGTTTTGCTGAGAGAGTTTTGAAATTCACTCAAAAAACTGCTGGTTTGGCCTCTGCTATCCAAACAATGCAGGTTGTCACGTAAGCTAGCACATTGTCACACAGACTCTCCAAAATCCACAGCTACAAAGTTAATTTTCTTCAGTGTACTTGAGCTCTGATTTGGACTCAGATAATACAGAGATGAGTGTTTTGCAGGCACATTGCATATTATAAATATTCCCATAGAAATAAATGGACCGAATATTTGCCTCCGTACATACGCCTGTGGAAACGAGACATGACATATGAGCTCATGGAAGTAGAAAAAACACACTTAGAGTTCTGTCCTTTACCCTGGCACAAGAACACTTGCTGCCACCGGTGATCTGCTAAGGTCCACACAGTTTTTATACATGCCAGCTTTGTTTACCATAACAGTATAACATTTTACCTCTGCCAAGGAGATATATGCTTTTGCCAGCATTTGTCTGTTTGTTGGTTTGTCTGTGAGCAAGCTAACTGAAAAAGTTCTCAACAGACGTTGATGACATTTTCAGGAAATGCTGATCATGGCACAAGAAAGAAGTGATATGATTTGGTTAGTGATTCAAATACGGATGCAGATCCAGGATTTTTTAAAGGGTTTGTTCATATCTTCATCAAGCATGTGGACTCATTTAGCTGCTGAGGCACTCTCACTCAGATGTTCTCAAACAAACAACAGAAAAATGAGCAAATAAGCTCTTCAAACGTGTTACATTTTGATATACAACACTCAAGAAGACCGTTTCCTCACCCTAGCTTCACTGAGGAACCTTAGGCTTTCTTCCAGGGGGAGAGGGGATTTTGGCACATTTTTTGGTCACTACCCACATGTTTAGCTGTGTTACTAATTCCACAAATGCATGATCCTTACAAGTTGTACCTCATTGTAAAGGTGACTAATCAGGCTTTCCAACAGCATAAACTACAAAACCAGTTAGTATTATTAAAGGGGAAAAATAGTTGACTGAAATAATGTTTCTGGTGGATATTTCCTGTGTGCTTTACCGACATGAATGTTTTCTTCCCTAGTGAATCTGCTGTTCAACTTATTACTCATAAATCTTGTTTTTTAATATATTTTATTGCGTTTAATGTAAGTAATCAAACCAGTGCGTGGTTAATTGCTGTTTAATGCAGGTTATCGTGGCTAAATGTGTGGTACACGGTCCATATGGAGGTGTAATTTTAATACATCAACTTTTTCCTTGGTTGATTTCAGCCCTGGCAGTGTCCCCTTTTAGCCAGCAATGTCTCCCTACAAAATCATCTCAATCAGCCGACGTCATGTCTCCCGCTTTAACTCCACCTGCCAGGTTCACTCAGGATCAAAGGATGTCATGGCTGCCCAGAGACCTCACGCTGCCTCGCCAGAATCAGCCGAGAATTATTCCACCACATGTCACTTTTACTGTGTCGTTATCACCCAAAGCCACAGGCAGACACTTAGAAAACACTGCCTGCTGTGGTGGTGTGGTGGGGTTAATTTGAGGTCTGAGAAAAAAATCTCTTTCCCCCTCCCGCCTTTGGTCGGTTCAATACTCAGTGGTGTGCATTCATTGCCAGAGCGGGAAATTGTCTCTCCCTGTGTGTGTCGTTGTAGCCGGGTTGTTATGCATGCTCTGCTGCGGAGGCTGCCGTGTTGACGTGAGGCTGAGCTGCTGCCATGGCGTCTTGATTTGAGGTGAAACCTTGGTGTAACACTATCAGCCCTTACCTTCCCCCCCTCCCCCTCCTCCATCTCTCTCTTCTTGTTTTCCTTTATTCCTCCTCCCTCTTTGTCTCTCCTGCTCTGCCCTGTTGTTTCTGTTTTCTGCCGTCTCCTCTCCCCGGTGGTTGATGGAGTGATTCTGTAGTTGCATGCAGGTGGGGGAGCAAAACAACGCCGAGCTGTGCTAATTGAGCCTTCTTTGTGCCTGGTCACTGCAGTGTGCCGAGGCGAGCGGGGCCCGGGAGTGAATCCAAGCAGCACTCAAGAGCCCCGCTGGATCGATAACGCAGGAACTTAACAAAACAGAGACATGCCGAGTGCCCAGATCAGGGTCATTATTGTCTCTGGCGAGCCACACTTCCACCGGGGCTGATCAATGTGAGAATATGGATCAAGATAAACATTCCCACCTCCTGTCTGCCTCAGCTCCTACAGCATCAGGTTTTAGACAGAGAGAGGCAAGTTTAAGGTGGAAAGAAAACCTGTGGGAGCATAATAAGCACTGCACATCTACACATGATGTCCCCACAGCTGTTTGTCTGCATTATGGTTGTGCCCATGTTTTATGTGGCATATAGTAAGGACATAAATGATGATAATAATCAACTCAAATTACATATTATTACTCAAGTACTCATTGATGTCTTTACTTGACGAACATCTGATTAATCTTGTGCTGTGGTTACAATATGTCACCTGTTACTACAATGTGTAAGAGATCTGTCTTAGTCCATCTGACAGGGTGGTTCCCCTCTTTTTTCCTGTAAGGCTCCACTTTGAGATTATCACTATTATTCAGTAGAATAAAGATGGGCATCCTATAAAAAATGTATAGTAAGAGCACTAGGATCATTTAATTAGACCTCAGCTTTTTTTTTTTTTTAACCAGGCAGTTAATATATTTATTTAGACTGTAAGAACCATCTCACCTTGCACAGCTGCTGGACTGGCCTGATTCAGTGTCTGTTAGGCAGATCAATCTTGTCAAGCTTCAATCTACAACGATTGTGAGCGGTGCAAAGTGGCATGATCCAATCAGAGTCCTTAAGAGCAGGAAGAGAAACAAGCTACAAGCAAGACAACAGCAGGAAGTGACTTCACACACAGGGATTAGCATTAAAGCTTCAGTGGCAGTTTTATCAGATGATGACCACATTTCTTTATTAAGTGAAAAACAAATATCAACACCACAAACCTCTACAGTAAGGATATTTTCACTTCACTGCTGACATGTTTTGACAAGAGTTTGTCTTATGAACTGGCTCACTTTCTGTAGTACAGTAGCTCTTACCTACGACATTATCTGATTGGCACGTAATTAATGTTGATTGCCAGAATGATCATCCAGTTACCTGGGCTCTTTCCCAGACTAGTTAAATATATTGAACAGTACATCTGGTGTGCCAGAGTAAGAACCATCCACTCCCTGCACACAACCATTTAACCTCCATGGTTCCTGAGCCAGCCGCAAGTGGACACTTGAGGAACTACAGATTTCACATCAGCTTGGGCTTCCTTTTCAGTCCTGGAGGTTGCCTCTTGATGTGTACCACAGTCAGCACCAGTATCCTCAGCTGGTGCAGTCATGTTCATACTAACAGTGTTTTTGAGATTTTCTTTGCATTCTTCAATTTGTGTAACAACTACAAATGGTCAGTCACACAGCCATGAACAGTTTGCCTTGGAAGCACTGGTTCTGAGACTTTTTTTATGTATAAATGTGTGAAAGTATGGGTTTTATTGTGGGTGAAAGGAAACAAAAGTTGAAGAGCACTGACCACTTTGACTCTACAGTATTTATTAAAAAACTGGAAACATGAATAAATCAAATCAGCCTGTTCTCGGTGTATTCCTGTTTTACACCCCTCTTCTTAGCAATGTCACAGTCTGCTTTTCACCTTTGTTTCATGACAATCAGTAATAATTTCTTTGTTCTTTAACATAATTTCAAACACAGAAGTGACTTTGACAATGGCTTTGATTTTACATATTGATTTCAGCACAGTAGCTTTCACAAACATTGAGAGACGACTAATGGAGCTATGGTGACATAACGGGGGTGTCGACTCAGTGTAATTAACTAAAAAAGAAAACATGAGATCTGTTAGAGCATGCTGACCCTTCAAAACATGACAGTGTTTCATTTCATCCACCACTTTAAATTGGTGATGATGGTGTCCTGCTGCTCCATTATTCACTCGGGAGGATAATAGTGATTGCTTAATGTGGCATGAAATATGGTAAATGGTTTCTACGCACACAGGAGGAATGTATGTGTCCAAAGCCTGTTTGATGAGAGGACAGATCTGTGGACAGACTTCGTTTATGTTCTTTGACTGCAGAGATGAGAGAGAATGTCCAAACCTTTGATCATTTCTGGGAAAACCTTTTTAAAGAAAAAAATGTTAAGTTTAAAAGTGTGAATGTGGGGTCATGGATCAATTTTTCCTGATTGGATGAGCTGATTGTGGTCTAAAACTGGTGGTGTAAAGAGAAATAAATGATTTTTATGATCCCGAAGATTCAGGTGTATTGATATCTGGAGTTCTGCAATCAATCTAGAGACAACAATCTAGAAAGGACAATGGCCTGGTTAGAGCTAATTGAATTGGATTAATTTGTTTAATGTCCAAATAAAAAATCAGGGATAATATTGTAACGTGTTAATTGAGATTTGGATTAAATTGTCATGCAAAAGAGAGACTCACAACCCTAGTTAAAAAATGTGTTGGTGACCTGACAAGACAACAAAGCCACAAGTAAATGCTGCACATGAAACATCAGAATTCACTAACATACTGCCCTCTGCTAACATACCTGTCTTTTGAAAGTGTATCTCAAACATCGTCTGTAGAAAGCACTGAGTTACAAATTAAGTTAGTAAAAACACACAGAAAACAAACATCAAACTATTTCATAAAGTGGACACTTTGAAAGGTGATGCCTCAATTTTAAGTTAATTCTGATGAAATGTGGCAAAACGAAAAATGTTCCTTTGATTAGCCACTGTTCAGCAGTGGGGTATCCCCACCTTTAAACACCATGTTAAAAGGTGCTTTCACTCACTAAGAATACCAGTGAGCGCATCTTTGAGTTAACCCTACAAAGCAGCTGGATCTGCCAGATTTCAAATCCGTCATCAGGCAGATGCATCTTGGAAAGCCTCAAGCTGATTCACATGCCTGTTGTTATCCCTTCAGTAGAAAGAGGTGGTTGCTTACAAGCGCGGATTAATCATGCTGAAAGTTAGAAGTTCTTCTTAAACACATATTATGAGAGTGTTGTCCAGATGGAAGAGTGAAATGTATCCCATGGGACAATACGTATGTTGTAACTGGTTAACTTTGTGCTTTTTATTAAACACATGTTTGATGAGCATTCATAAAAACAAGGTACTGAACAAAAAAGTACAAACAAGGACATTAATAAAGCTTAAATTTACTCCAAGATCATATTCTGTGTATGATAAAAGGTCTTTTTTCATTGGGGTCTTCTCTTGTTTCTCTGTTTGTGAGCCCTTGCAAATCTGTTCTTTTGATTGAGCTGATTTTTACTGGGAACTTAGAGTGTTTATGGTTCCTGAATACATTTGAATGTAATTATGGGCTAAAATGACCTAATGACAACAGTTGTATATTCATCATCCATTTTGAGTGATGTGTAATGTCATAGTAGTCATGTGTCTGCAAGAAGTCAAAGCAGAACAGTGCTTTTTAACTGTTTTAGCCTCTAAACCCATCTACCCCATTTAGTGAGAAATCACAGCCAAAATATCAATACTTATTTTTATATATATAAAGACTGTAAAGAAGTTAATTAAAAAGGACTATTCTGAATTCCTAAAATTAAGTATGCCAATAAAAGCTCTGTAAACTATTTTTTTCTTCAGTAAAATCACAAGTTGTTAAAATTGTCTCTCAATAGAGTTGTATAAATTTTTAAAGGTCATGTATTGTGCAAAATATTAATTTTGATGGTTTTTATACCAAAATGGCCTGTCTAAAAACCTCCCAACATGAGGAAGACCCTTTCTTTTCCTCTCTTGCCCTTAAGAAAAATGTGTGTTTATACAGTCCACATGAAAAATGTCCCCAGGTGCGACCACAGTAAACATTAGAGCAGAGTGCCAGGAAGCCAAATCCAGAACAGCAGCTCGTGGGCATGTTAACATCAAGTGTCTGTGTGGATTATTAGGGACGATTCTTCAAAAATATGCACTTGGGACATCTGAGACTAGTGTAAACTTGGGGAAAAGTAGTCAGATATGTGACCTTTAACATTTACATTATTAGGCAGAGAGAATTTGGATATGGGCCTGCGTGCCACCCCTGATCAGGCGGTTTGGTAGAGAAAAAGAGGCTGTAGTCCTTCATCTGACTCTTTCATGCTCATTTCACTCTTTCTCTTCTCGGTTTTCTTCTTCTGTCTTTTCACTGACCTCCCTGAGACAGAGGCATGACAAACCAATCCAATAATCCCAGAGCCTTTGGTAAAACAATAACATAACTCTCTCCAATGCTATTTCCAAAAAGTGGAGATAAGTGAGTATGAAATTAGCACCCAGCCGTTCTGCACACTGTAAATAACGTTTACATGTGGTCCATGTGCCTGACTGTGGGATCCAGCCTGCTGCTTAAACCCTCATCAGTGTGCCTTTAAAGAGCCACTGATGACACTCGGTATTAAAATGTCAAATTGCGCTCCACTCAGACTAAAGTGATTTTAGTTGTGATTATGCTCTATTTCCCTCCTGTCAACAGCAGGAAAAAAATAATCAAAAAATGTGCTAATTGGTCATGGGGATTGGTGGGAGTCTTCAGTATTTTACGTCTTTGACTTCCAAATGAGTTTGGGAAAGAGGAGGCTGTCACTCTGGCACAGAGGTTTTTGGGGAGAAGGAGGAGGAGGAGGAGGAGGAGGAGGAGGAGGAGGGGCAGCTGCTGGCGCGGGCTCAAATTGAAATGATGCACTGTTCCCCCTCACTGCAGCTAGAGCTCACAGTAATTAAATGCCTCATTGTTGCTTCTTGGGAATTTGTATTGAATATTTCATTCAGCGTAATGATTATTTGGGTGTGGGTGGGACGTGGATGTAATCACCTTGGCTGGCTCTTTGATGAAATACTTGGTTTGGTGGTTGAGCTTTATTGCCATTTTAAGTGCCCTTCTGGGTTTTTTTACTGTTCCTAATGGCCACGCTGTTTAATAGAAAATCCTTGTCTTAATATTATTGATTATTAGCCTCAATATATCTGAATTTCATAATTTTACTGTTGATAAGAAATGATTTAATGCTGACATAAACTCTAAACCTTCAAATTAAAATATGTCCTTCACATTTTGTCTCCCACAGAGGACGCCGGTCAACAATGGCGAAGCTTTTCGGTGGTTCTTTTAAAGAGATGAGCCATGGCCGCCCTATCCAGCAGCAGCAGCAGGAGGGCAGGTGGGACTCTTGACTCTCTGCTAAAGGAGCATTCCCTGGGTTCACAGAACCCGACCACACACGCCCAAAACGCTCGAGAAGGACGAGAGGAGAAAAGTGGATGGACAAAAAGAGAAATGAAAACATAATGGTGTTGTTTTAACTCTGTAATTTCCTTTTCTGTGTAAAATTATTGTACCTTTTGACAGTATCATAATGTATATTTTTGGTGTCTATGAATGTGTTTTCAGTGTTGTGGCTGTAGGTTCACAGCCGATCCTATGTAAAGGACTCCAACAGACAATCAAACCAAACACACTGAATCCGTCAAACAGAGGAGGCCACAAGGATTGAAAACATAAATACAACACAATTAACTCTGGAGCAATAATTGATTCTGTTCATAATTCTTTAATCTTTACTTTCTGCTCAGTCAGATTATTTTAACAAAATTTTTTTTTCTTTATTGATTTTTGGTTTTACGTCATTTTTATTGTCACACTTACAGCGAGACCTTCACTGACAGCGACCTTAAAAATGGCAGCCTTTCTCAAACTGATCCTTCTGCACTTGCAAAGAGTGGTCGAAGTTACACTCGTATGAAAACAGCATCGCTCACCAAATGGACTTATTAACTTTATGAAGAGGCCAATTCACACTGGATGCTTTATAGCACTAGAATCTCTCCATGCCACGTGCACGTCTTGGCAAAAACAGACAGGAAAATGAAAAACAGAGAGACAAATTTACCTTAATACAGATGGAATGTATGTCCACAAAGGTACAATATATTACAGAGCACATATAAACAGTTTGATCGAATCCTGTCTGGGTCCTTCTCTTTTCCTCCTCTACGGAGGTCAGAAGTTCTGGCACAACTTCAGGGACCCTGATGAAGGCCACAAGCCGAAACGCGTTGGTCTAATAAAGTTGTTTCCCGAAGTACAAGGGTTGCTGGAGCTCTTTTGATCTCGTTCACAGTGCTTTCATTTTTTTCAGTTTCCCCAGGTCAGGTATTCAATGAATCAGTCACTTGAAGGGAGATTTTAATGTTCCATTTACATACCATAATATTAGAGAATCCCTCCCTTCACACTACTACCATGAGGAAAAAAAACAAATGTATTTGCAGTTTTAAGTATTTTTAATGTGTTTGGATCAGATTTTCTGTTGTTTTTGATGTGAGGAACAAGAAATTTTCCATTATCAACACACTGGTAAATGAGGAGCAAACGTTAGCCTTTTTATGTTATTTATTGATAGTTTCACAATCACAGTCAGCTGTCAGTGCCAGCATCTCAGGGCAGTACTTTTATCAAATGAGGGTAATGCTCTAATCAAGTTAAAACAAAACTGTATGTCAAGATAAGAAGAAGTTTTTTGGCGTTATTGCCTTTGTAACTTACAGACACAGAAGAGTGTCTGACAGCATTAATCCACGATTTGCTCCTCTCTGGGTGTCTCTCTGAGATAGGGAGAAAAAGTAAAAGTTGAATCCTGATTTGTCTCCTCATCGTTTAGTGTGTCCAATCAGACGATGGTCCTCCTTCATTGGAATAAATAAATTGTAGGGATGCACGATAACAGATTTTCGCTGATATCCAATATGCCAATAGTTCCAAACTCATTATCAACTATACAGATATCATTACTGACTTTTCTTTTTCAAAAGCACGGGGCTTCCACTTCACTACTATTGATCCGTTTCTTTCATGGTGAGTCTGTTTGTGCTAGAAACAGATGTGACGCAGAAAAAACAACATTTAAATCTTTAATAAATAATACATTATACAAAAAGTGGACATTTACTGATGATGAGGCGAACTTTGTACATCCTGCAAATATTACAGCCAATAAAAGGGATATATATGTCCAATATGTGCAGACAATTTATGTGCGGAAAATATCAGCAAAAATGTTCATATCTGCCAATATAGATAATCATTTTTTAAGGCAATTATTTGCTGTCACTAATATTGTTCTGAAAATATTAATAACAACCATTATGAATACTAATGATTATAATAACAACAGAATTATGATGAAAACCCTGATAAAATGGTTGGCAACTGAGACCATCAACATCTCCGTTATGTAAAGTAGAGGGACTTGTTTCTTGTCTGCCACGGGAGCTTTTGATGAGTGTTTAATGTCACTTGAAAACTATCAATCCAGAGTTTTGGGACCCTCTGTGCACGTGTGCAGAGTGTAAGTTTGCAGGAAGATGTTTGAGAAAGGTTGCCAGCATGTCACTACGTGGACCCACTGCACAGGGCACATTGTCCTGTGTGGTGAGTGGCACCTCTCTGACCAAACCTGGCATTGTTTCATGGTGGCAGCAGCAGAGGTTTATGAGTCTGAGTCAGCCTGGAGGTTAAACTCACAACGATGATCAGCGCTGATGTTTTCAAACCAAACTATTATAAGTCTTCAAACCTCCAACCCTGATTTTTTTTTTCTTTCAGCTTGAATTTAAGGGTTGTAACTGTCTAAAAGGTAACGAGTGATGCCAAGAGTATTAACTAACATACTTTTAAAGTAGCATACAAGGAGTTGTATGTTATGTTTAAAGGACTCAGATTAAGACTCAATTACAGTTCACAAGACAAATTTGCATAGAAGACTATTTCTGCCACACAGAAAACTGAGTGCTGTTGAAAAAGATCACATAAAAGTCATAATAATGCTAAAAAAGTCCTGATAATGAGATAAAATTGTCATAATAATGGGTTAGGGTTAGGGGTTGGGGTTAACCCTAACCCTAGATTAAAAAAATCAAAATTGTGAGATAAAAATCAGAACTGAGATATAAAGAAATAATTTTGAGGTAAAGAAATCCCAGTATGAGATGATAAATTGAAATTATGAGATTAAAAATTAAATTTATGGTCATTTTGAAGATGGATCTAAATTTTTAGTTTTATTTTAGTCATGGCTTTTTATGACATTTTTGACTTCTGTCATTTTGAGATTTAAGGTCAAATTTTGTATATTTGGTCTAAATATGATTTTTTTTTATTCCCTAATGTGACATTTTTATCTCATAATTTTGACATTAAATCCTATTTATCCCATAATTATGATTTATTTTCCCATAAGTACAATATCTTGGCTCAGAATTTTGAGATGAGTTTACAATTTTTTACTTTTTATCCCATAATTATATGTTTTTTGCCTTTATTTCAACCTTATCTCACAAGTATGACTTTATGCCACATTTTTTTTTTAAATTTTATCTCATAATTTTGACTTTTTTCTTCATAATTATGACTTTATAACTCATAACACAGATTTTAATCCAGAGTTAACACAGTCTGATAATTATTCCTCAGTATCTCATAATTTGATTTTCATCTCTTAGTTTTGACTTTGTTCCTGTTGTTTCAATATAT
This sequence comes from Cetoscarus ocellatus, assembly GCA_037902135.1. Taxonomy (NCBI): domain Eukaryota; kingdom Metazoa; phylum Chordata; class Actinopteri; order Labriformes; family Labridae; genus Cetoscarus; species Cetoscarus ocellatus. Next base: position 891,411 of record JBAMNC010000871.1, on the reverse strand, counting down.
GTTTTCAGAAATCTGAGATTTAAGATCATCATTTTGACATTTTATCTCATCATCATGTTTTTTTATCTCACGATTTTGAGTTTCTATCTCATAATTCTGACAGTTTCTTTCAATTTGGACTTTTTGACCTCATAATTATGACTTAAGAATGTAGTTTGTTTCATCAGTGCTCAGTTTCTTTCCTTTTTGATATAGTGGTGGAAGTAGTCTTCCACATATTTGACATATCAGGTGTGGTTCTGGAGAAGGAGGATCTTTTGGACTTCAGCGGCAGCCCTTTTCTCCGTTAAAGCGACACATTCCAAAACCAGATTATTCAATAAGTTACTCATTGTCTTAAACCCTATTGTTGCATGTGTAAATGTGTTTTGGTTTTAAAGATTACTAAGAATTTGTATATTGTTGTTGTGATGCTTTTATGTGTTAAAATAAAAAAGAAGACTTCTGTAAAAGACATCTTGATGGTGAATATTTTGATGAGAAGTCAAAAATGATCCACAAGGGGGAAGGAGAAAAAAAAATCACTGATCAGTTATTATCACCTGATTAAAAACCACCTTTTTATACCCTCCTGCAAAGCATCAACAGAAAAAACATCCAGGAGGAGACGTGAGGAATATAACAGCATTGGTTGCCTCCCCAGTCACGTCTCCCCTTGAATACTAAAACGATGCACGGAGAAGAGTGGTTCCCAGAGGCAGCAGACTTTAAAGGACTAGTGAAATCCCATGTGGTTTGTCATGCTGGAATGCACTTGGGGAGGGAGGGGGGCAATATGAGGAAGGATGGTGGATTGGGGAAGGAAAGAGGGGGGGCTAAAGCGAGACAGGCTCCTGAGATAGCTCAAGCTGACTGAGCGATTGTCGGGTCTTTGGGTTTCAGGGGTGCAGGGGAGGGTGGGGGTGGGGAGGGGGTCGATTTTGCAGGAAAAGAGAGGACAGAGGAGGCACATTTGGGCGGTTACTGAGGTGGGGAGGGGGTGATGCTGAGGAGAACGAGCAGAGGAGGAGGAAATCATCCGGGACCGACTTCTCCCCTCACTGAGCACGCTTGCCATCACCCAAATTGAGCCGCTGACTGGTTAGGGCCGGCCGGGGGAGACGACTCGGGAGTGCTCTGTAGTGGCCGTGTTAGCGGCAATGTGGCATCTGAGGCGCCCAATCCCCCCCCATCCACCCCCCTCGCTGGTCATCAGAGGTTGATAACGTGCATCAGGGTGCTCCGCTCGCTCACTCCCTGGCCGGTGAGATTAAATAACATCAGAGACAGCTCTCTCTAATCCCCCCTCCCCACCTCCCACTCCCAGCTCTGGAACTGGGATTTAAAGTCCTCGGGCCCTGATGGTAATGTTCAGCTTCCTGCTTCAGAGAGGCACAGACAGACGCTAGAGCAGGGCCACATTAACGAGCCAGCCAAGTGTGGAGATATATATGCCGTGTCCTCAGTCCTCAATCTTAGTTTTTTAAGCAATTACCGTCTTTCACACTGACCTTTCAGACTACAGTTGGATTATTAACAACATAAGGACATCAACTCTTCGTACCTGATCGTGATCTAAACAGTTTCCTCTTTAAAAAACATGTGTGATATTTCACATTTTTGGACACCATCTGCTATTGCAACAACATCAGGTCTGGTAAAGTCAGCTTCATTGTCAATTTTGGCCATATGTTCCTGACACATAGATAATTGGTTATTATCAGACCAACAAAGAAAATGTATTACCCCACCACCTTTCCTGTAGTGGGTTGGAACCTTTTTGCCTACAAATCTGCCTTAACTCTTTATGGCTTGGATTCAATAAGGTGTGGGAACATTCCTCAGAGATGTTGTGTGACATTGACATGATAGCATCACACAGTTGCTGCAGGTCTGTCAGCTGCACATCCATGATGCCAGCGTCTTGTTCCACCTCATCCCAAAGGTGCTCTTTTGGATTGAGGCTGCTGGAGTACAGCAACTCATTGTCATGTTGAAGAAACCAGTTTGAGAGGATTTTAGCTTTGTGCCATGGCACATTACCCTGCTGGACGTTGCCATTGTGGTCATAAATGGATGGACATGGTCAGCAACAATACTGAGGCCGGCTGTGGCATTAAAGCAATGTCCAGCTGGTCATAAGGGGCCTAAAGTGCACCAAGAAAATAGTCCCTGCAACATTACACCATCACGAGCCACAACTGTTACAAGGCAGGATGGATCCATGCTGTCATGTTTTTTACACCAAAGTCAGACTCTACCATCTGACTGTGGCAGCAGAAATAGAAACTTATCAGACCAGGCAATGCTTTCCTAATCTTCTGTCCAGTTTTGGTGACCATGTGTTTTTTGTAGCCTCAGTTTCCTGTTCTTAGCAGACAGGAATAATCCCGGGTAGGATTTCTGCTGCTGTAGCCTATTTGCTAGTTGTTCGAGTTGTTCATTCAGACATGTTCATAATCAGTGGTTCCTTTTTGTCAACTCAAACCACTCTGGCTATTCTCCTTTGACCTCTGGCCTATATAAAGCTATTTTTCCCCGCAAACTGCTGCTCACTGGATATTTTTTCCCTTTCAGACCATTATGTGTTAACCACAGAATGTATTATACAATGTTAAAAAAATCACTAAAGAAAAGCTCCTGTATCCGCACCAAAATCAAATCACTTCTTCTCTGTGTCATGTCCCTTACAATGGATGAAAAAAAATCAGTTATTTGTTCAAAGACCAGTGGATGGCAAACAAACAAACAAACAAACAAACATTGGCAAAAACAGACTCCTTGGCAGAGGTAATACGTTTATGTCTTCTTCAGGTTTCCATTTTTGCCACTATTTTCCCAGAACACGTTCACATGTCCAGTCAATCACACCTCAATGAGCTACTTCTGGCTCCTGTCTCACCAATTAAGAACCTTTGGCCTAAACCTCCTTTTTCTGGAAGAAAGCCTACAGCTCTTCAGTGAAACCAGGGTCAAGAACTGGTCTTCTTGGGGTGTTGTCTTCCTGGGATGACCACTTTGTGGTCTGTCTTTGACTTAACCAGTTGAAAAGAACAATGAAACTGAAATAAGCTGATTAAAATTGAAGACCATAGCTAAAAAACAACAGAAAACACCTTCAAAACAGAAATGAAAGTGTCAAAAAAGGACTCAGTAATAAGTAGCTTCACCGTTCTTGTTGATTGCATAAAAAGTTCTTTAGGGCATGCTTGATGTGGGTGTTTCCAGGAGGCTCGTGGGAACATTGCTTCACGGAGGGCATCCACTCTCTGGAACTGATGTCCATTTTTGTAAACTTCCCTTGCCCCTAAACCCCCAATTGTTCTCAACTGGATTTAGATCAGGGGAACATGCAGGATGGTCCAAAAGAGTGACGTTATTCTCCTGGAAGAAGTCCTCTGTCAACTGCAGCAATGTTAAAAGACGAAAGCCTTCAGTCATGAGGGATCCCTGCTGCAACATCTCCACATAGCCAGCTGCCGTTTGACGCCCCTGCACGACCTGAAGCTCCATTGTTCCATTGAAGGAAAAAGCACCCCAGATCATGATGGCGCCCCCTCCACTGTGCCGCGTAGATAACATCTCAAGTGGGATCTCCTTGTCATGCCACTAACGCTGGAAGCCATCAGGGCTGTCAAGGTTACATTTTTTCTCTTCAGGGAATAAAACGTTCTTCCACCGTTCAATGTCCCGTGTTTGGTGCTGCCTTGCAAATTCCAAACGGGCAATTTTGTGCCATTGAAGGAGACGAGGACCTTGAAGAAATGTTTATTTTTTTAAGCCCTTTCCTCGCAGATGCCGTCTGATGGTTTTATTTATATAAACAGCCTCTGAGAGTTAACATAATGGGTGGATATAAGCTGATATTGCTCTTGAAACCTTTTAAACCTCTTAAAGGTTTTAACACAAAAAAGGTCTAATCTGTAACATAAAAGTCAGAAATATTTACATTTCAGCAAGCCAAAATTTAAAAGTAAAAAATCCCAGACAAACTTGGGAGCAGAAAGCTTCAATGGCTCCAAAGTCAAAACCTCACATTTTATGCTCAATGTTTTTAAAATAACAAAAAACAACCAACCACTCAGTAGTGACACTCTTAGGAACCCTCCTCAAACCCTTAGAGAGACTGAGGATCAAACATCACCCAAATAAACCCTTAACTAAATTCAGGTCTCTGTGATGTCAGTCATGCCACCAGGTGCCAGAGGTTAGTGGGCCAATCAGATGTGCTTACCCTCCCTGTGTCCTCCACAGGGATGCAGAGTCGGTGTGATAATCCCTTTAGGGATTCTGCCTGAAAACGCTTCCTCGCTCTGCTGGCATACTTGTGACTGAGCTGAGGAAAAACCCACACACCTTCCTACAAGGAGGCTAAGGAAGGACATGTGCTCCTGTAAACTTTCTGAAACACTGAGGAGATATAAAACCTTCTCTGATGAGTTTTAAATGGACTGAAATTAATACTGATGCCCCAATATGACCCGCAAAAGAAAACAAGACCATCAGGAGTATAAATATTTATATTGTTAGAGTTTTATTACTGTCTGTCAGCGCTGCCACTGGGACAGTGTCAGACAAAGTAATGTCAGCATAAAGACTGGAAGGGTCATTTTTTATCATCTACTTTGTGAAAGATACATAGTGATGCATTTGACTGTAACTACAGAGAAGGGGAAATCTTCCCTGTGACAAAACAGAGCTGGATGAACAAATGACTATTTTCAAGACTGAAAAACCCAAACTTTTCGACAGGAAAAACCTCAATTTATAAGTACAATTAGCCTCCTGAGAACCGACATGCACACACAGGGACATCACATTCTACCTCACCTCTACCTTGCAAATATGCTAGAAAGTCAGACCTGTTGTCCTCATTATAAGACATTCATGCCACACATTGTGGTCAGAAAAGCAAATTACACTCATCACTGTAAATAAAAGATACCCACCATTTCCTCCTAAATGCTTTGCAGTTGGTTTTGACACAAAACTTGATTGAGTACAAATACTTATACAATTTTATGATGATTAGAATTTGCTGATTCATACATTATTTTTTGCATAATACAACATGACAATTTAATAATTGAATCAGTGTGGTAGACACAAGCAAACCACAAAGTAAAACATGGAGAACCACAATGAAGACGTTGGGACTTTATCAATGAAACAAACATCCATGTGTTACTGTTACGCCAGATTTGATTGGTGCTTAGTCTAAACACTACCTTGTGTTCCACCTTGTGCAGCACTGTGCAAAAGCTTGAAGGGATAGTTCTGGATTTTTTTTAATATTAGGTTATAGGTGGTAGATAGCACTAGACTGAACATTGGCCACAGTGACAGAGATCAGGTCTGCGTCTGTACAGAAAGAGTCAACACAGAAGCTAGAGCTACATATTGCGGCACATGAGGCCAACATCTTTGCATAATTTAAAGGGTTTAAATCAAAACAAGCTACAGAACAGACTTGGCTGATTGCCTCACCTTTGATAAGCAAAATAAACAGACGTGTTTGAGTCTGTAAAGTCTCACACATTATTCAGATGTTGATGATTCTGGTCTTGATTTATCAGTTTATCTTTAAAACTTAGTGTTGTATTTTTTCTGCTGCTGTTCTCAATCTGTCATCCCTCCTCTGCCTCTACACTGACTTTACCGGTTATGTGTTAAAATGTACTGAATCAACACAGAGGACATGTGGCAGCCATGATGAGTTCTTGTCGGCATAATTTATCATCTCTGGCTTAGTGCATATTATACCGTTGTACTTTTTTTGACAAAATTAGTACATAGTGTTACTATGATACTTACTACATTGTTGTTGTTTTTTTTTTTTTTACTTTTTGTAAGACTAAAATTATCTAGGTTATCCTCATTCACATACACAATACATGGTAAAATAAACACAGCCAGAAAAATACTCAGTAAAAACATAAAGTTGTATAAGTTGTGCAGTTTAATTACACGAAAAGTTTAAAATCATATTAAAACTTAAGGAAATCTTTATCCATGATGAAGATAATTGTTTGACTTATTGTACATCTCTAAGACAAAAGTGTCAAACTCAATCACATAAGGGACAAAACTGCGAATGCATTCATCTGCTGATCACTGATCAGAGTGATAACAAAGCAATGGGAGGAAGGGTTGGTGTGTAGTTACATGTTTTGCATAGAAGCTTTTGCAGTGCATTGTGGGAATTAAAGTATAAATAGTGGGAGTGTTATTCAAAGGAGGGCTATGGATAATAGAGGTACGAAATGATCTTGCGGGATGTATTTAATCATATCCTTAGTTTTGACATGTCTGCTCCAAGGGAACAAAAAAATGCATAAAATGTCAGCAAGTGCAGAGGAAGTTGAACTAACGTTAGGTATGGCTACATCAGTAAAATACAATGACAGTGAACAAACTTTTTGCATAAAACAAAATGTGTTTTTACATAATATCGTATCCAAGCCAGGTCCTTCTTTTTTTTTTAATCAGCTATTAAAAGAGCTGCTAATTTGTTCCTAGCCTACTCCACTCAACTTCAGCCCATAATATTGTTCAAATAATGGAACATAAAATAAGGATAATGCTAATCTGATTTAACCAAGAGCAGGGGCACTGCCAGAAATTTTTGGCCCCTTGAAATGCCTAAAACTGGGGAGGAAAATACATTTATATAAAGCTATACAATAAATGATAATTAAAACTATGCTCTTTGAGAAACTTACGGGCATTCGGACCATTTTGTGCATTTAACATGTTTTTGTTTATCATGTACTCCATCTTGATAAATCTCTGATCTTTTGACCCTGCAAAATATTTAAAATGTATGCATATCACATATTTAACACAACATTTAAAGACCCATATAATTAACATGCCATTTGGACATTTCAATATCCAGCAAAATGCATAGAACTAAAGTCCTCTAATAAATGTTCTGAGGGGCCTCCTTTTCCAATTACATGTCATTTAATAAGAGTTTACCCTTGCAAAAAAGCCTGAGTATTACTTTTATCCAATTAAAACAATAAAAAACATGGTATTTTTTTGTAAATAGAGTGCAGTGAAATCTTAAAACACCAAATGTTTCTGAGACTATAATGTTTTTAGAATCTTAATTTCCCCCCTTTAGGACACCCCTGCCTAAGAGAAACAACTTTAATCTACATCTCAAGTGATCTCAAATAGTCTTTTTTTTCCGCTGAGAAAGCAATTGCATTTTTGACAATGAGTGAATTCTTGGTCCTTTTTAAAGATCTTTTATCTGCACGTTTATGGTTCTCATCATTACATATCCTTAGACTAACAACATTAAGCTTTCCCACACTGAGTCAGTGGAACCCACGGAGGACGGAGAATGAGACAGAGAGAAAACGACACATCCAGCCTCCCTCCCCTCCTCCCGCCTCGTCTTTCATTATTTATTTACTGTCTGCAGTTTTTCCATCGCACGCATATTGATGCGGAGAAAGCAGGGTGTGAGTGCGTGTCAGAATCATTTCCTGACGAGGGAGACAAGGTGGAAGTAATCAGCAGAGCGCTGATGCAATATGACAGCCCCTAGAACCGCTGGTACACAGTTAAGAGCAGGAGGGAGAAGAAAAACATCTCCCTGCTGAACGAAGTGGCAAGATTTGCACAAGCGACATTTGGGTGGAAAGTAGATTTACAAACTTCTAAAAGTTTAGGGGAAAGAAAATCTGATTATGGCATTCTTTGGTCTAAACTCATCTCTTACTGTTCTAGTGAAGCAGCCTTAAAATCTTTATCAAGGAAGAAGAACATGTCTGAAAATGTAGGATGTAATCCCAAAACTCATTTATTAAGATGCTTTAGCTGTCAGCTGTTCCAAAAATGTTTAGTACTTTTACTTTCGCTAAATCATCACATCTTCCAAGGTTTTATTAATATATCAATGAATTAGGACTACTTGTTCAATCATGATTATCAGCCATTTACAGTGGCCACTTTCCTCTAAAGTCATGCCCACATTAGCTAAGATGCTATGATATTGAACTGCTGTGTTGCAAGTTGTTAATTATTTATTAAAAAATAATTCACACATTACTGATAGTCTTACTTTCATGGCTCCCAGATTGATCAACTTAAAACTATAAAAGAAAGCGAAATAGTCCACAGTGCTACTGCCATGTTGTAAAGGACAGAATGTTTCGTTAAACAAACTCTCAGAAAAACATGTCGGGAGTGGAGTGAACATATCCTTCCTATTGAAAGTTTGTTTTGTTTTTCATTTAATAAAGAAATGTGGCCCAGATCTGATAAAACTACTATTGAAGCTGTTATCATCTATGCTAGCAGTCATTGCCTGCTGTTTCTCGCTGGTAGCCTCCACTTCTTCCTGCTCTAGAGGACGCTGATTGGGCCTTGCCACTCAGGGCTGCTCACACTTGTTGTAGATTGGAGCTTGGCATGATGGATCTGTCTGATTGCAGACCCTGAATCAGACAGATCCATCTGCACTGCAACGTTACAGCTTTCCACCAGTGCTCATCATGGCGATTCAGATCAGCTGGACACTTTTCTTGTGATTTAAATAGTTTGTCAGCAGAATTCAATTTGTCCTGCAGTGACTAACAAATTCTTTAAAACGTTGTAATTGTTTTTTAGCCTTAATCTTTGTTGGCCCAGTGGCTTAACCATTAATCTTAAGTTACAGTGGACATACAGTTTATCGTGAATGATGTCAACAACGATGATTTGTTCAAAGAATGTTAGAACAATGTTAACCATCACAACATGTGTTGCTACTGCTAACACTGCCACAGCCATGAACGTCTGTGTTTTGTTTTAAGGAGTGTCCTTGGTGAAGGTTATTTATGAAAATGTTTTTTCATACTCATATTAGAAATGACATAATTTAACATAAATTCTCAATATGATGTGATATAACCCTATTTAATGACAGTTGAACTAAATTCTGCTGTATTATTTCAGATCAGCCCTCTCTACCTTATAATAATTAGAGTTGTTAATATTAATATTAATATTAGAACGATCTCTCTAGCCATGGTTGTTATTGATAATACCTCCATAATAGCTATCTTTTCAATGAGGAACCCTCTTGAAAACAAGATGTCACATCTCAAGGGGGCCAACTCCTACCAGATATCAACTCAATAGAGACATTTGTGATGAGGACAGAATTATGGTCCAGGCATCCATGAATATGTCGCTATCATCAGTTCTTACTTTAGTCCCTTTGTCTCTGCACACCTCACTACCCCCGGCCACTCGCACCCCCAGCATGGCTTTGGTGAATGGCTGTTCAACATGAATCTAGTTCTGCTCCAAGATTTCCTCCTGCTTAAAGGAACACGCCAACATTTTTGTTGTTTTCATGTCTTGCCTCACTCCCAAAGTCCATGACAAGCAGGCAGATACCATTCTTTCATCTGTGTGTCCAGTAACAAGGAAAAGACGACCAAAGCTCGCCCACCGCTAGTTAGCTTAGCTCAAACACTGGGAGTCAACAGGTAGCGCTAGCCTGACTTGAGCCTACAGTCATCAGATAAACTCTTCAGCAACTCTAAATGGTTCTGTGTGCTTGTTGTGACTCTTTTTTTTTTCCAACCCCTTTATGTTATGCTATCTTCTACTTTCTACATACTATCTTCTTCTACTCGTAAACAGAGGCTTTGTTTTGTTGACCTACTTCCACAGTGGTTTGTGGTAGAGTTGTGACATTAGCAAACAAATGAAGTCTTTACATGTACAGACCCAAATCAGCATTTTTCAAACTCAAAAGACAAACCATAAGAGCTGATGAAAGTTTATCTTCAAAGTAAGTGTTCAGCTGACACAAATTGTTTATTGTATAAAGACACAGCCATGCTTCAAATGATACTTTCACTTGACGATTGCTAGAATTAGCATTAACCAACAAAGTGTTTCTTTCGCATAATAGTTTAAACTTCATAAAATGACTCAGAGATATATGAAACTGACATTGTTGGATTAGCCCACTAAACACAGTAGTCAATAATTATGATTGGATAAGTATGTTTAAGTTCACCAAGGGGACATTTTTTTTTTATTCAGCATATTCTATTAAGTTATATGCTGGACAGCATTGTTTTGGACGTCCAGCTGAACTGGATCAGAGGTTGACATCATGTGCAATGGTCAGCATGTGCATATATATCTATAACATGAAGAGTAAGGCTTTGGCCTGCTCTATTATATTCAGTGTCTTGAGATAAAATTTATGATTTGGTGTATACAAATAAAGATTGATTGATTGATTGATTGACTGACACTCCTGCACTGGCATCTTGTGGCATAATAATTCACTGTTTTAGTAATCTAAACTGCATCTTTGTATTTATCTCCATATGTTTACACTATGTTCTTGCCACCAGTATGCATGCACATCTGCTGTGACATAACTGTGACATCTACTACAAATGGTCTATCATTGTTGTTTTGGCATCAATTGAGCAGAATACCCCTTTAGATTTTCAGTTGGGGAAAGTTGTTGGATAATAGTGACTTGGCAGAGCACAAAAGGCCTTTAATCATAGCTGGTGTTCAAGTCTTAAAACTTGTTTTAAAAAGCACATTTCTGCTTAATCACTTCATAGGACATATTAATTTAAACTAACCTGAAAAACACAAGTATTTGTATCACCAAACAGCACCAAAGGGACCTAAGACAACCCAGTGTTCCCACTTGTATTTACAGCGTTATGCAGTATGGGAAGCAGAACACAGACCAGCAGTGTCTACTGAGAAACCAGCGTGGCACCTGGCTGACATGATCTTTCTCCACTAATCATGTCTGAATGTTCCCCCCAACTCTCTCTCCCAGGCAGGTGTGGATTGATTAGTTATCCTGCAGCCATCACCAGCGCGATGAGACAGCAGCCCACGCCATCTCTCCCCCATGACGTCTCCTCAAGTAACACACCTGTATGTATCTCCCTCACACATCTGTACACCTCTATCTCATACAATTCTATCTCTGTCTCTATCATCACCTTGCTCTGTCTCTCGCGTATGGACAAACAGCCTCACACTAACACACACACAGTGTATGTACTCACACACATGCATAGACGCCATCTGCCCATCCTGACAGGCACAACCTTCTTGGGTGCTGTAATTGATGAATGTGGAAGATGGTGCATTTAGGGTCTTCCCGCCTCCCCTTTTCAGCACGCTGACCTGAGAGAGTAAATGAGTAATCTCCATACAGAAACACACACACACACAGCGCCACATTTACACACACACACAAAAGTGTAAGCATGCTGATTGATTGATTGGGCTCGTAGGTTTCATGACGGTTGGCAACATTTCTCCACATCATGTCAGCGCTCCAGGCAGCAGGAGCATGAGAGTGATCTCTGAGGGATTGGGTAATCACAGTCAGCAGGGCAGGATTCCAGAGTAGTGCCCATGAAACTATCCAGATTGGTTTTACTACATTTGAAAAAGCATTTTAGTAGTCTTTCAAACCTTTGAACGAGTAGATTTGGGTTCATGTAAAGCATTAACATCATACATCAAATGTAGCTCATCTAAGTTATGACTAAAAACAAGGGATGCCCAGATCAGGCATTTTGCTGAGTGACATTGGTCAAAACTTTTACTAATAGACATCATATTTTATGTTGTGGCAGTTTGTTTAGCAAATAAGCTTTGTCCTGTACTGGGACCTTGTACAGGTGGCAGTGAAACCTGGCAAAAGGAGCACAAAAGATATTCGTATTTATAGTCAACAACATGCTTCTGCTTTCTTCGCTCAGTAGATCAAAACAGAACCTTCAAGGAGCAATGCATCCAAAATCCAACAAGCCAGCTGAATTACTCAATGTATTGATTAGTAACTTACAGATGTTAACTCATGTGAATGTTTTAACACGGGTATTAACAGATGAAAAACATTTATTGAGCTTCTTCACTGTTCACTTATTTTATATTCCCATTGAAACAAATTTCCCCTCCAAAAATTGTTTTTATTCAAAGGTTTTAGAAAAAAATCTAAATATCCTCCTCTTTAATTTACATTTTAACATATCAAACTGATGCTGTTTTTTTCTAATACAGTGGGTCCCAAAGTGGCACTTGGGATCCTCTGGTGGGTTGCCAGATGCCATCAGGGGGAACTTTCCAAGATTGATCTTTGTATCTTAATGGGAACATTTCTGGTAAAATACAGGTTAAATAAGCAAAACAACAAACAGAGAAACAAACGAAAACCAGATGTACAAAGCACAAACCTCTGCCAAGGCATTTACAACATTGTCAGCTGTGTATTGCCAAAACTGTTGAAAACTGCCCAATCTCACACTGTTAAGAAATCCTTACACAGTCTCTGGATCTCTTTTTAGATCACCACTAAAACCATATCACTTCTTCCTTGTGCTATGGCCAACAGTCCCTGAACATTTCGTAAAAATCAGTCCAGGACTTACTGGGTTATTAGCAAAAATTTGGAAAACTGCACCAGCTTGCAATGTTAAAAAAAATCCTTAATATAATTATTGGGGCTGCATAGGGATTCAGAACACCATCAAAATAATAATGCTTCTTTTTGTGCAATGAATAGCATTCCCTGAAAAGTTTCATTTACATTTTTCATAACTTTTTGAGTTATCCGGTTCATAATCTAAAAGCCAATCAAACAAACAAACAAACCAACCAACTAACTAGACAGCACTTGGCAAACCTCTGCCAAGGTAGGTCACATACTGTTACACCTAAAAGCAGTATTTCCATGATGAAGTGACGATCAAACTATGATTCACTGGCCCTGAAAATCTGTCTGTAGCACTTAGAATCATGTTGATATCATTACTACTTTGACAGTTATTGAGCAAAAACAATTGTTACTGATGGATCTCTGGATTCCAACCAAAATGTAATCATTTTTAAGTTACTGATATCTCCTGAAAATTTCAACAAAATCTCTCCTTTAGTTTTGTGTAATCTTGCAAACAACCAATCAAACAAACAAACAGCCAAACAAAACATAACTTTCTTGCTGAAGGTAATATATATTCAAATAATTTAAAATAGTGTATTTAATCTATTAAAAAAGAAACATAAAAATGAGATAAAATTTCCTCTTTATCCTCTCTGTCCTCCCATTCACATAAAAACTTCAATTAATTCTTAGGAAAAATAAAAAGATCAACACAAATTGGGGACTGTTAAGGCTGTATGTGCTGTGGAGACTTAGACATGATTCTGATTCTGTTCCACATGGTTTTAATCCAAGATAGATGATCAATATATGAGGGGACAAAAAACACTCCTCACTGAAGAAATGGTTGAGGTTTTGGCTGGAAGGTAGATGAGACTGAAGTAGCATTGCAGAAAATTAAAATATTAAGACCCTATTGAAGATGTGAACATATTGTTTCACGTCCAAGCAGATCTTAAGTTTGATTCTATCTGCAAAACATTCAGCAATCCTTTCAAAGCTGCTTAGATCTTTAGAAGAACTCTTTTTTGAGCCTCAATTTAAAGTGATTTTTCATACAGCAAATTAAAATCCATCATAAAACATAGCACACACCATAAAAATGTAGACCAACCTTAACTGCCAATTTACTTGGCATGTGTTAATATACCTGCACAGGGGAGCATCTGATCAGAGCATCACACAAATGCCACTGGGCCAGATATAAGCATGTTTCAGTGGCTTTATTTTTAATTACATTAGTCCTATGTTAAGAGGAGTAGCAAACCTAATCTAACCACACCATCCCTGCATCCTCATCCAAAAGCCAGATCTGTGACAGTGTACCCAAAACTGGCAGCAAAGAGGAGCCTGGATACAAACAGTCATCTTTGGTTGCCCCTAATCCAGACTTCTCTCGAGTATAAATACATGTGAGCGGAGTCCTGAGGAGATGCTACATTCAAATTTATGCTAGTTTTCCAAAATTACCAACCCTAGCTTTAAATCTTTTGATTTGAGAAAGAAATTAAGTGTTTAACTCCCCGTAAACTTCAGTTTTACAAAAAAAAAAAACATTAAGAGCAAACCTACAAAACAGTCATATAAAGGATAAAAATATCTGCATCTTGTGGTTTAATGGGATGTAAACAAACTTCATGTTAGATTTTAAAGCATGTGCAGCAGCTCCACACAGTAGTCATTGACAGGTGACACTCTCTTTGCCTTCAAGCTCATCACCCTTGTCACTGGAAAACACTATGGGTGTGTGCTGATATATATAAACTGAGCACAAAAATTCAGGACATTCGTCTTTGGTTGATTATTTTTTTGTTGTAACAGTGCCTTTTGGCAATAAATCTAATAATACTAGAAAGCATGTTTATATCCCATTGAAATGGTGCCCCATTTGTAAGGAACATTCATTTGAGGGGTGAGCACAGACTACCTCCAGTATTTAGGAGAGGAGGCCTGTCAGAAGTCCTGACCTAAAACCCATTGAGCACTTGTGGGATCAGGTTGACTGTACTCCTTGTGCCAGAGTGGCCTTTGCAACAACACTGGCTGATTTGTGACAAATGCTGTTTATAGAATGGTATGCTATCCCAAAAACAGTGTGTGACCAGGCTGCTGTGGTTGTGTATGGATCTTCCACATGCTACTGAGGCTCCTGTTTGTTAAATGAATAAATTGTTAAATTACCAATATGTCTTGTCTCTTCAGACTTCAATCATTCAATCCACCTAACAACACCAAACAAAAGTCAATAGCAACAGCAAAAAAGCTGTTTGGCACTGGCATTGAAGATTTGGCAAATGTTTCATGTGTGCAACTGTTGACTGAGTTCTAGTTGAGATGAGTACTCATCTCCTTTTTTTCTAGTCCATCTCTCCCTCACTGTTTGATCAGGCAAAGGTAGCCCGTAAAAAATCCTGAAGGAAAAAGGGGTCGAGAAACAAATGGTTTACTGTACACTGGCTGCATCCATTTATTTTAGACAGTCTAGTGTCCCCATTTATGCCCAATCTTAAACCTCCCCTTTAAAGCCAATGCTGACAATCTGTTTTCTCTGTAAAGAGAATTAATAAAAGTTTTAAAATTCCATAGACTGGTTATTTCAGCTGTGCAGTATACCTTGCACCCTGAAAAAAGGTTAAAGAAATAAAGAAATGTGTCATCAGTATAAAAGGAACACCTACATACTCTGTATCTAAAGAGGCTTTCATTCACTTAACTCCAAATGTATCAGCCATTTCTATTTTCATCCATATCCATTCATCCATGCATTAACTGCACTATTCATCACCTACAGTATCTTTCCATCCACCTATCCAACCATCCATCTCCTGGCTGCTGCAGTAACCCTCCTAAACATCCAGCCATCAAGTCAAGTCAAGTGATCCAATGAACCCTTTACTTTTCACTGTGAAGACAAAACCCACTGGGCTTTGTTCACCAAAGGCTGGTAGTGAAACATCTAATAGCGGTAGCGCCATGAGCGTGATGGTGAATGAGCTGAATGTTTGAAAAGAGGAGATGGAGGAGTGAAGAGGAAGGACAGGGAGGGTCCATGTGTCAGGTCCCATTGGGGTCAGACGAGGGCGACGACACTTACCAAAGCAAACAGCCCAGAGGAGCAGAGTACTTCACCTGTCGCTGTGGATTATTCCATTATCACATCCACCAGTCCCACAGTGTCCTGTTCCACACACTTACTATTCAAAATTCATACAATGAACAGAAGGCCGGCTGCAATGAAATGTTAAACTGCAGCTGGGCTCAAATATAAAAACAAGTGTTGTTATAGTCAGTGAGAGGAGCTGACTTGAGTGAACCACTTTACTTTTTCAATCTGAAATGTCTGACAGTCTGGTTGTGGTTTAAATTGATGGTAATGTCATGTACAAAATTAACTGTAAATTTATGCACATGCATTTTTGAATGCTGAACATGAAATTCAAGTGATGGCTTTATAGCAACGTGAATGTGAAGAGGTCAAAATCTGTGTATGTCAATCTCCACTTTAAGTTTTATTTCATTCATTCATACAATTTCTAGACCGACCATCCCTTTCATCCCAGCTGTCATTAGGCGAGAGGCGGGGTCACCCTGAACCGGTCGCCAGACGATTGCAGGGCAACGTATAAAGACAGACAACCATTCACCCTCACACTCATACCTAAGGGCAATTTAGAGTGACCAATTAACCTAATGAGCATGAGTGCCCGGAGAAAACCCACGCATGCACCGGAAGAACATGCAAACTTCACACAGAAAGGCCCTGCCTGACCCGGGATTCGAACCGGCGACCTTCTTGCTGTGAGGTACATGCACTACCTGCTGCGGCACTGTGCCGCCCAAAGTTTTATTTAAACAATGATAATTCAGGAAGTATGGTGTTATAGTTTTGACAAAATAAAGTCATTTCACTAACCAGTTCAATCTCTTCTATGTGTAAAAGCTCATCTCTGATGGTGTAAAGACATAACATGCAGTGTGCCATGCTCCTCAGCCAGGGTTGTGTACCATTTTAAATACAATTATCATTATTTGTGTTATCGATACTGGTCCAGATTCTGGTTCTGTTACCAGTTTCAGTTTTGAACAGTTCTTAAATATGATTCCACTTTTTTGGGAAGTAAAAAAAATATATATTTCAAGTATAAAAGTCTAAAAGCCATAAATGTTGCCCAGTCTAAGATGTCAATAGTTAGCTTTCAGCTGTGATAGAATTGTTCTTTTCCTCCCTATTTATTAAAATAAACACAACTATAATTAATGAGGACGTGATGACTGAAAACTACAGCTCAAAACTAGGTATTTAAATAAGGACAAAGCTTGAACATATACAGCATGTTCAATAATATTTTAATTTGTTGAATTATCTCTAATATTATCATGTTGTTTCTGATTAAACATGATGATAACATAAAAACCGGAAACCAGGGCTGAAACTATGTGTTGTGCTCCAGACATCCATCAATAAATTGTGTTTACTACAGATCTAAATGGCTGACTGGGGCAAAAGGGTTTGGTGACAACCCTACTTTCTCCTCCTTTATTCATACATAAAGTGGGCAGAGTTTTTGCACGTGACTGTCTCTGAAAAGTAATGTGGTTAAGGGACGCTCTCTGGACTTTTATCTTAAAGAATATACTTGAGATATCTGTCACCATGATTCAGTACCTTTAATAGCAGTGTGAACATAATCCAGCTGTGTTTTTACTTCTCCTTGATGAGATGCTGCTACTGTTGCTAAATCTACCTGAGGCTGAGTATACTGAGTATAAAAAGGCTGGATGTGATGGGAGAATTGGTGAATATTCTTACATTAATGCTGTGTTAAGGAAAATGCTTGGTAAAATCAGATAGTTAGTAGTTTGGACAAGAAAATGGTTGCCACAGTCCAGAATGATCCTCTTCTCATAACTTTGTTTACATGCTGTGTCACAACTAATGTGTTGACACAGCAGGTCAAAGCAGATTAGTAAACTACGAATCTCAGTACTCTCACTGAAGTTTATACAGCTGTCAGGATACCAAAAAGTGAAACAGAAACCAATGCACATCATCAAATTCACATATCTTTGGATGAGCCCCCAAAATTATGTTACACACCTGTCTAGGGGGTAGGTGTATGACATGATTAATGGAAAAAAAGGAAGATCCCTGCTCGGTCCCTAAACCAAACACTAGCTCAAAATATTAAAATTACAAGATTTGTTACAAAAACGAGAAATTGTTTACAAACAAACTGGAAAGCTAGTTTTTAAACAAATGGTACACAATCAAAAAGCAGCTGAAACTGGCACACAAACTGAAGATTTACTCAAAATTTCAAAAAACAAACAAAAAACAACAAAAAAATCATAATTTCACAAAATTATCAGAAAAAAATTTGAGGCAGAGAGCGATGAGATGCTGCTGTCGAAGAACACCACCCTCTGTGTGCTGGCTGAGGCTTTTTGGAAGGACAGCTCTTAGCTCTTGAGTCAATGGGAGGGCCGCTTCTCCCTCCACCGAACCTGCCTCTCCAGCCAAATCAGAGAAAGACACCTGAACGCAGAACAAAGATCCTCAGGCATACATTGCAACCACCCTCACACCTTACAAGAAGAAAAAAAATCCACAAGAAAACAAATAATTGCAATAAATATGTCCAGGGCCATAACAGGTGCCTAAGCCTATCCTCATTGGGGTTTAGCGCAGAGCAGGGGGTGAGTGTGTACTTGCTTAAGAAGCACAATGGCCCTGTTTACACAATGCATTGGCACACATTGGCACTGGGCATTCAGATACAATGTTGACAAGGTGCATTAACACAATACATACCATTAAAACTTTCATGATGACCTGCAGTTCAAACTACTTTGGTTGCCTAGCATCCTCTTTTTTAAAAAACAAATTTTATCCCTCATTTTGTCATAAAAATTGCCATGAAGTGAAACATTGATAACCTTTTAGAGCACTGAGAAGATTGACAATGACAACTAAATTTTTCATTTTTTCACTTTTAAAGCATTTTTTCTTCACTTGTAATGTGTTTAGGGACATCTTTCTGATTTTGGTTCATGGGGTGTTTCATCAATGAATGTCCAAACTAGGTGTTGAAAACCAACAAAAACCTGCCCCCTCACCTCTTGAGGATATTCTTTTGGATATTCCTGAAGCTTGAGACGGCTGGTGGATTTAGCAGCACCATACTTTCCCCCTGCAGAAATATTGAAGGCCAAGGCTCTCATAATACCAATGTGGTTTAGCTAGGTAGCAAATAGGACATGTGAAATGGCACAAAAGACTTATTCGGGGTAAAGCAGCGTCCCTGGAAAGAAGAGTGACACCCAGGAGTCCCCATGCTCCTTCTCAGCAGCGTGATTAATAACCCCTGTGCCCCATAATCTCTCCATCATCTATCTATGTAAATGCCCGCAGACCTGGAGCGCCAACACACTTTGACTGATGGCTGTTCCACCGCACTGAGCTCCGTGTGCATGTGTGTGTGGTAGATAGTGTGTGTGTGTGTGTGTGTGTGTGAGTATTTTGCATATGTACAGAGGCATTGTGTGCAAGGGGATGTGCGGGGTCTTGGGGATGGTGAAGGAGAAATGAGAAAATCACACAATCTCTTTGCCAAAGATACACTTACAGTTTTGGTCTGTTACTAACAAAACAAGGGCTCACTGTGGGAAATAATAACACAACTCACAAGAACAAGACACGGGGGAGGCTATAATTTACTCGCTCACACAAAAAACAGAGAGATAAAACTAGATTTGGCTGATATTTCATTCCCGTTGCCCTGCTTTTTAAGAAATGCCAGTTTCAATGAGAAGTCTGACTGTGATTAATTAGGCATCTCAAAGCACTATTTAAATGTTTCATCAATTATTAATGCGGGCATCATTTTTTTATCTTCTTGTCTGTGTTAGGCATGGTTTGTAGGACTGTAGGAATAATCAGGCCTTCAAAGCATCTACAGTTTGCCATACATTTGAGACTGTAGGGCCAGAGGCATGTTTTTAGCTGTCTGTTCAGGTCATTTCTGTTAAAGCAATATCACAGTGGGACTTTTGTCAACATTGGTGTGGCCCATGCTTGGACTTCAAGTTTAACAGATTAGACTCCAGGAGGTCAAAGGTCAACACAACCTCACAGTATCACAAGCATTACCCCAGTCCTTTTTCTTGACCCACCACTGTACTTTCACCGTCAAGAAGTTTTCTGGCATATTCACAAGTGTTGCACCACAATAAGGCACTTTTTAAAGATTTCAAAGGTTTTTGTTTTGTTCCTACTAACTGCACCTTTTATCAGTCGATGGCAGTAGGTGGTTGTTGACTTTCTGCTTTATTCTGATATTGAAAATGAAACAAAAGTGTTTTTTGTTAAATTAGTAAATTCAGGCTTTAAAAAGACTTTGTACGATTATTAAGTAACAGCATTACAATGCAGAATCACCCCTGCAATGTAATTCGATTTTTTTTTCTAAGCCTTTACAAGGTTTTAAGGTTTTGCATCCATGATGTTCCTCATATTTCTGAAAATTGTTGTCCTATGTTTGGGGGATGGTGAGAGCTGATCTAGATGCTCCATGTTTTTGTAACCATGACATCCCTGGGGCAGCTTTGGGCACAGAGACAGACAACAAAAGAGTTATGAAAAGGTCAAGGAGGAACATCGTCTTAATGTGCAACTGAATCTGTCTGACAACAGAGGAATATCAGACTGAAAATCTGCTCAAGAAACAGCTATACATCTAAAATGTATCTTTATCAATCATCAAATGAAAATAGTGGTGTAAAATATTTCGATTTATCTTTTAATAAAATATGCTGCATAATGTATATTTCATATGTTATGTATCCTTCACGTACATCTCTCTCTGATTTAAATGTGGGAATGATCTAAGCTCTCTGCTTTGCTTTGCATCATAACTCTCATTAAATCCTCAGACCTATAGAGATCCTCAGGGTGACCAGACTTAATGATTTGTGGGACCGCTGTTAGTGCTGACAAGAACCTGACAAATCTTGGCCTAATTCAGGTTTAATGCTGAGGCTAAACCTGATCTCATTGCCTAATTACCAAGCCATCTCCATCATGTAATTGATAATTACAGATGACTGATTGTTGGATAATTACAATGCAGCTGAAATGAAAACAGGCACTTATTGATTAGATGCTGTTTAAATGCTGCTGGAGATCTGTTCCCTTCTCTTGATACCCTAATGAGTGCTATTGCTCTGTTATGAATGTAAGTTATACCCCTCTCTTATTGCTTTATTTAATACAGTGGTCATCAGTCTTTTCTACCATTCATGAGAGTCTGAGTCTACCAGCCTTAATACATAGAAAACACCATATATAGTCACTTTCACTAGATACTATTTAATTACCCAAACTAGTAGACATAATCTTCAATCTATCAGAAACCCTTCAAAAAATAATAAAAACTATTCAGGGCATTCAAAAACCTGTGCAGCTTATTACTAAATAAAGCCCATGAGACTTTAAGACTGGGACAGTGCAAGGTGGCCTATGACTGTGATACATTTTCAGCAGTGTAAGCATCTAGTGAGCGAGGTTCACTAGATCCATAAATGCCATGGATATTTGGACCTCTCCATCAAGTGTGTCGGATTAAGACCTAATGTACATCTGGTGTCAAAGATCTATTACAAATGTCTCAGAGATCTTCCAGTGGATCAAGGTCTACAGGTTGGTGACACCTGCTTTAATACAAGGTTCATGTCAAGTCAAGTCAAGTCAAACTTTATTTATAGAGCACCTTCAAGAAGACAGCAGTCGATCAAAGTGCTGTACACAAAATACGTATAAATAAATAAATAGATTGATAACAATTACAGCATGCCTGTGATTTGTATGAGCTCATTTATGAAAACGCCAGGGAGAAGAAGTGGACCTTTAAGGAAGATTTAAAAATCTCAATGGTCTGAGAGGCTCTAATATGGACGGGGAGACTATTCCACAGTCTAGGGGCAGCCACTGCAAAGGCCCTGTCACCTCTCGACTTAAGTCTGATTTTGGGGACCTCCAGTAGCAACTGGTCAGAAGACCTTAGGGCTCTGGTTGTGGAGTGGCGATGCAGGATTTCAGACGGGTAAAGAGGGGCAAGACCATTGAGGGCTTAATAAGCGATTAAAAGGAGTTTAAAATCAATGCAAAGCAGACTGGGAGCCAGTGGAGGGCCGCAAGAACTGGAGTGATGTGGTCGTGCTTTTTCTTGCCAGAGAGAAGAGTCAGGCAGCAGCGTTCTGGATGAGCTGAAGGCGGTTAATAGATGACTTACCCATGCCAGTGTATAAGGAGTTACAGAAGTCTAATCTGCATGTAATAAAGGCATGGATAGTCTTTTCAAGATCAACCTGTGAGAAATAGCATTTGGTCTTTGCTAAGAGATGGAGTTGGAAAAAGCTCGTTTTCACAATGGCACTGACCTGCTTATCAAAGTTAAACTGGTTGTCAAAGATAACACCGAGGGCCCAGGATATCTGCAAAGCAGGCTGTTGTGGAGGTGTGTCCTCCAAACAGGATAATCTCCGTCTTAGAATCATTAAGTTTGAGAAAATTTGCACTCATCCGAGCTTTGACCTTTCAACCTTCACTGAGGCAGTCAAGAAATGTCTGTACAGTGTCCTTGCCTAGCAACCTTAGCGGCATGTGTATTTGGACGTTGTCCGCAAAACAATGAAAAGAAACGTTATGTTTCTGAATGACATCCCCAAGTGGCAACATGTACAGAAGAAAAAGAATAGGACCCAGGATGGAGCCTTGAGGGACTCCGCAGGTCAGTGGGGCCACATCTGAGGAAGTGTGGCCTAACCGAACAGAGAACGTCCTACTTTGGCTGCTTTCCACCAGGTTGTGGACTGTCCAACAAGAAACAACAGGACCATGGACTTGCTGTATGTTGATGTGAGAGATGCAATCAGAGTCACACTCCTCCCCCTTCCAGGGAAGTCTGATCACAACCTGGTCCACCTACAGCCAGAGTACACCCCCCTGGTCAAACGGCAGCTGGTAACCACATGTTTCATCAGGAGGTGGTCCCCTGAATGGAAAGTGCCCTGAGAGACTGCTTCAGCACCACGGCCTGGGATGAGCTGATCAACCCCCACAGTAAGGACATAGAGGAGCTGACACACTGTCCGACAGACTACTTTAACTTCTGTGCAGACGTGGTCTCCCCTGCCAAGACTGTCTGCTGTTACCCTAATAACAAACCATGGGTAACACAGGAAGTCAAAGCTGTCCTCAACAGGAGGAAGGCTGCCTTCAGGAGCAGAGACAAGGAGGAGATTAAAGCAACACAGCAGGAAGTAAAACAATGCGCGAGGGAAGCGAAGGACAGCTACAGGAGAAAGGTGGAGCAGAAGCTGAAGGAGAACAACATGAGGGAGGTCTGGACAGAGGTGAAAAAACATCACAGGCCACAACATAAAGACCAGTGCCTTAGAGGTGACAATGGAGAAGGTGATTGAACTTAATGACTTCTTCAACCAGATCAATCAGGCCATGCCCCCCCCCCCCCCCCCCCCACCCACCCCCACCCACCCTCTCCCTCACTGCAGCCATCTCTCCTTCTTCCCTCAGCACACCTCCCCTCACTCATCACAGCAACAGCCCCCTCCTCCTCCTCCTCTTCTCGCTCACTTCAACACAGCCTCCTCCATACATCACTGTGGACCAGGTCAGAGGACAGCTGAGGAAGCAGCACCCCAGGAAAGCAGCAGGCCCGGACAAGATGTGTCCCCGACTACTGAAGGCCTGTGCTGCTGAACTGGGAGAACCGCTACAATGCATCTTCAACCTTAGCCTGCATCTAGGGAGAGTGCCCACACTCTGGAAGACATCTTTAAGATAACCATGACCTGGATGAATGAGAATCTACACAGACGTTCTGGAAGACATCCTGCATTGTTCCAGTTGATAAGAAAAGCCGGCCCAGCTGAATGACTTCCGACCAGTGGCACTTACCTCACACCTGATGAAGACGTTGAAGCGGCTCTTCCTCAGTCTCCTTAGACCACAGGTAAAACATGGCCAGGACAGTGTGCAGTTTCTATACCGGCCAGGTGTTGGTGTGGAGGATGCCATCCTCTACCTGCTACACTGAGTTCTGGGTAAGGGATGCGGCATGGTGAGGATTCTCTTCCTGGACATCTTGAGTGCCTTTAACACTATCCAGCCCCTTGTGCTTCAGGACAAAATAAACAGGATGTGAGTGGACCCCTGTCTGGTCACCTGGATCTCCAGCTACCTCACTGACAGGCTGCAGTATGTCAGGCTGAAGGACACCATGTCTGACACTGTGATCAGCAACTCTTGAGCACCCCAGGGCACGTTGCTGACCCCTCTTCTCTTCACCCTGTACACCTCGGACTTCTGCTACAATTCTGAGCTGTGTCACATCCAGAAGTTTGCCGATGACACAGCCATCGTTGGATGCATCAGGGACGACAGAAAGGAGGAGTACAGGAGCCTAGTGAGGGACTTTGCTGTCTGGTGCCACACAAACCACCTACAACTCCACACCTCGAAGACAAAGGAGCTGGTCATCGACTTTGGGAAGTCCAGACCAAGATCACGACCAGTTCTGATCAAGGGAGCTGAGGTGGAGACTGTGGGCTCCTATAAGTCTGTGGTTGAACAGCAAACTGGACTGGATGATCCACACTGACCACCTGTACAGGAAGGGACAGAGCAGGCTGTACTTCCTGAGGAGGCTGCGGTTTTTTAACATCTGCGGGAAACTCCTGCAGATGTTTTAGCAGTCTGTGGTAGCAAGCGTCTCTTTCTACTCGGTGGTGTGCTAGGTGGGCAGCACATCTAAGAAGGATGTATCCAGGCTGGAGAAACTGATCAGGCAGGCCAGCTCTGTGGTCGGCATGAAGCTGCACTCTCTGGTGATGGTGGCAGAGGAAAGAACACTAGAAAAACTGCTGGAAATTATGGACGATGTCAGTTACCCTCTGCACACTGTCATCGGCAATCAGAGGAGCCTACTTTTCCAAGACTGCTCCTTCCCAAGTGCAGGACCAACAGACTGAGAAACTCTTTTTTCCCTCAGGCCATCAGACTGTACAACTCCTCACTGGGAGGGAGGTGGAGTACAGGAAGACAGAGGACGGGAAGGAGCAGTAGCCAGCCAGTTGCCATATTTTTATATTTGATTTTGTATTTACATTAATTTATAATTTTGTTTATATCTATCTCTTTTATGTATCTTTTTATGTACTGTACAACTGCTACTTGAATCCCAATTTCCCTGTGGGAGTTTTCCAAAGGGATTAATAAAGTTTTATCAATCTAATCTAATATTAAAAGTGGGCTGGCAAAGGTCGGTTATTTGGGTAACTTTTCTTCTTATCTGACAGCGGAAACACCGGGAAATGCGTGCCTAACCAAGCTGATCTGTACTGAACTGCTTGGGGGAAAAGCAGCTTATGTGGCCCTGTGATCTGCTGGTGCACTCACATCCAATGTCAGCAGGGATAAGGACCAGCCCCCTGTGACCCTGAAAGGGATAATCAATATAGACGATATATGGACAGTTCCTTTGACAAAATGAAGGCAAAAATATAACTCAGCAAACCATAATATGCAGCAATGTTGCAATTTAATCCCTGTATTAATCAAATCATATATACTCTTAATGTTACAGTGACCTTCAAGTCAGATGTTTGGAAAAGTCTTCAAAGTTCTTCAAAAAACCTCTGCAAGTGTTTTTAATTTTGTCATGTTTCTGAGGGAACAATTTTGAGTTTCTTTTGGCACATAGGCTTGGTTTTGGCTCAAGATAAGGAAAAGAAATTAATACCTTCTTACAGCAGCAATTAAAGAATTTTGCATATTCCCATTTACAAAAATATCACACATACCTTCAGAAAAATACACTTTTCAGACTTCTTACCGAATGACACCAGTAGCCAATCAATACTGTACTTCTCACGGTTCCTCTTAATGATTTAACACTTGGATACGAACCCCTGGAAGTGAGTGTCTTCAGATCTTTCAGAACTCTGACTCGATGGCGTCTGCTTGAATTTAAATGCAAGAGAAACTGAGTCACTCTAGTTTTGCTTATATTTAAAAAGTAAGCTTAATTACAGTCTTACAAGAGGAAATTGGAAGATAAATATCCACTAACTAACAGCTTCACTTGAAGACTTCCTTTCCTTAACTGAATATCTATGCACCCAGAGGATAGTCTGCACCCAGCCCACACTCAGCAGCACCTTTTCTCGGCGAGTCGCCCGCACACGGCTCTTCAGAGGGGAGACATGTTGTTAATAATTAAGGCTGTGGCTGCAGGCACAGGGAGGCTAAACTTCCTCTAACAAGTGGCTCCCTGACAGCGCAGACATATGGCTCTCGCTTCCCCATATTCTCCTCAGCCCTGCAGACTTGTGTATTTCACACACGTCCAAGGCGAGGGTGAGAAACCTCCATCCTGACTGCCAAGCAACAATAAATCACGTTCCTAATGGTCGACAACAATCGGATAATTATGAGTGCGGCCGCACGCCACGAGAGGGAATTTTCTCCTTCAAATCGAGTTAAGCATCCGTCCTGATTCCTTGCCAAATGCTCAGAATGTTTGGTGCAATAGTTCACGTTATTTAAAACAGAGAACTACCAAATATTTTAACTTCATTGCAGAACTACTCAGCCTTTTTCATCACAGCATAAACAGTGATTACTGTAGCAGCCAAATTAGCTTCTGGTCAAAAAGCAGATCTGCTGGTTTCATACATTTTGTTGTTGTTTGATGTTGTCAAGGTCCAGCACATTTTGAAATATTCTGCTGAAAGAATATATTTGTGACATTTTAAGTTTACGTCAGTACAACCGCACAAGGTTTGAGGCTGAGATTTAAAGATGGTGCAGGAAGTTGCATTGACTAAGATAACAAATCTTTTTTATGTTTCTCAAGGGATTTCCTGTGAGTATGTAACTGTAAAATAGGACTCTTCTTGCCCTTTGAATTTAACTCGTCTTGTACATGAATAGGCATCATTACCATGCTCTTTGGGTATTAGTTCCCCCTCTCTATTACAAACCAATTTAAAGCTTGTCTGCTCCTGTGATTTGTAGTTAGAAGAGGTGCTCGGAACTAGTATCAGGACCTAAACTGCTGACGTCACACATAAATAGATGGATGCAAGATGGGGTTGTTTTCGACATTTTTGACGATAACTCACCCAACAATGTAGGAAACGTATTGTTGGAGGTTTGTGATCTTGGAGCACTTCTTAGTTTATTTATTTAGTCATTTGTGCATGTGTTTATTTATGTAACTTGTTTTGGGGTATCTATATCTTATTACTGGGAAAGGACATTGGGCCACCCGCTTCAAGGACTACAGCCTCTGTACGGTGACATCAAAAGTTGGTAGCTTATAGCTTATATGACTAGCATGGAGGCCTAAAAGGCAAAAAATGGCTCAAGAACGAGGCTGTCACCCAATGCATGGAGCTGCAACACTGGCTTTTTAATACAGTACATCTTTTTAAAATGACTCATGTTTACCTATGAACTTTATCAACTTTACTCTTCTGAAGCAGTGCGCACCTTATACATCATCTGACTGGCCCATAGTGAATGGGATTGACAGGATGATGGTCCAATTTCCCTCCTGTATGATTTCCCAAACAGGCTGAGGCCTACACATATCTGTGAAAGGTCTTGTTGGTTTATTGAACCGTCCATTTGGTGTATCAGCTTTTTGGAGTGGTGATGTTGGTTAAAATGCAGTCATTTCATCAAGTATTCACAACACTTAATGGCAGAATTTGGCACTGCTGTATTTTGACCTACTGAGAGTATGAAGTTGAGTGTGTCTGACAGAACTGATTCACTATTTGCTCCTCTGTGGTTTTCTCTCTGAGATTAAACTCTGAAGAAGTATAATCCGAGCTTGTCTCCTCAGTAATAAATACAGTTGAATGACAACTTTATTTAATTCAAGAATATAAGAAGTTAACAGGTTAATACATCTAAGTAGCATCAGAGACCGGTAACTTCTCCATCACTCACAGCAGAGGGAAGTGCTTCTTTACCTTTAGGGGCTACTTCCATTAATTTGGAACATCCCCTAAAAGTTGTCATCCCAAATGTGGTTTTATTTTTTAAATATACATACTATCTAGTTTTACCACCTCTTCTACGTGTTGCATGATTTTTTTTTAACAATAGCATGTGAATTTTTAATCAGGTGTATGATTTAATGATTGACTTTGTGTTTTATAGTCTAATTTTGTAAATTTCTTGTTTAACCTGTGTTCAATTTTATCATTTTTACAAAGATTTTGTTCATGTAAAGATGCGTGTCATTGCAGTAGGGCACAAATCTCCTATCTTCATTTTTGGTGCTTTCTTTTTTTTTTTTTTTAATTTCCAAAACACACTAGTAGTGGTCACCTTTCATGCTAGTGAGTGGGTTTTTAACAATTTCTGATCCATTACAAGTACAAAAAAGTAACCTGTAATCAGTAAAATACAATATTTATTCAATTAGTAGTAGAACTTTTTTCTATTTCCTGAAAGGTAGCAGTTTTGGAGATATGAGCTTTGTGCCTGACAGCAATGACGTGCAGGTTACTTGTAATTTATAAAACAGGCCTGCAAAACACAGCTGAGGCGCTCATACAACTGAATGAGTCCACCACTCATTTAAAATTTGATGTATAAATTATTCTGACACGAATAGGAATAGTTGTGCTTTTATAAATCAAACCATATCAATATCACCTCCCGGGTTTCAGAACTTAAGGACAGTTTTAGACATTTCTGTTAATCAGTGTGCATACCACATGAATTCAATGAAGTCGTAGTTTTGTGACTTAAATATTGTACTGCTAGAAATCAAAGGAAAGCAGAAAGACAAAAGCTTTGTGTAGGAGAAACCAATGGTATTTATCTATGACTAATCTGAGCATTTATCCAGAAAAAAGATCTGTCATTTAAAGCAACCATCGCCTTCCTCCTGCTTCCTCTCCCTCTCTTTATGTTGGGTGGGGGAAGGTGGGACGAATCTTGTTTTGATGCTGGCACCGTCAGGGGGCTCGCCAGAGAGGATAGTAGACACTGCCTTTGCAGAACATTTAAAATCAATCCTTCAGCCACAGGCCGCACACCTCCCTTGCTTCTCTTTCTCCATCCCTCTCTCTCTCCTTCTTTCTCCTCTTTTCTCTCTTTCCTCGCTGTAATGTGTCCGTCGCTTTCTGAGAATAGAGGCAGCACTTAAAAGTCGGGCGTGGGGGCTGAGCTTTGTGACAACAGCTCCGGTTTTTATTACCATGCCGAGATGTGACCAGCACCCCTCCACCACCTGCATCAAACACGCGCACACAGAGACTTGCACGCCTCTACACTCACTCATACACACTCAACGCTGCCCTGATGAGCAAATAATCTTGTCATTAGTCTGTATGCGTTTGAGGCGGTGGCTCATTTGCAGTCTTTTAAGTGCTACCCTTGCTTATGATTGGCCAGAATATTAGATGAAAATCATTTTGTTTGCAGCGCTATTGCCTGATTAAGTCATCATCTCCCAGCCAATAGAAAGAGTCAGCAGATACTCACCAGATAGGTGTTATTGATGGACTCTAATACAAGACAAACATATGCCTACAGAACATCAAGGCAAATGTTTACTGTATCTTTTATATTGAGGTGAGTAAAATACCAAAGTTCTTGCAAACAGTTGATTTTCTAAACACCTCAGCTGCAGCTTTGTCTCAGCCTGCTCCATTACATGAGCGAGCCGCTTCGTGGTGTTGAGCAGCTGGTGGAAAGCGTGTGAAATGTGACCTCAGAGAGGGTAATATGAACCCTGGTGCACACGGACAGCACTCTCACTCTGGCCACTTCAAGGATTGTGGGTGACACCCTGCACCTCCTCACAGGAGCCTCTCATTTAATATCCAGCAGGTGGAATGACTTTGTATGGCTTTTTCCTGCAACAGAGCAAGCAAACTCTAGAATTTAGTGTTTTTAAGTGGTGCAAGTGGGACTTAAAATCCCAAAAGCATCTGCAGTGTTCTTGTTTCTCTCCCAACTGTTGGCATGTCAGCATGTAGCTGCATGCAGATGAAAGTAAACGCAAATGTGTGTGTTGGAGCCCAAAGCTAACTGTTTTCATTTCATTTAATGACAGAGAGGACAGTATCACACTGTGAGAACATTCCCATCATAACTTTAAATAGTTCTTTGTGACTAACATTTACCTTTTTTCATGACAAATCATTCAAAAAAAATATAAAACAAAGTAATCATGTCCTGGCATTATCACAAGACGTAGACCAGACAAGTCAGATCACTTTCTCTGTTGGTATTTTTGTTGACAAAACAGACATCAGAAGTCCCTCCCTTTTGCTATTTTGATTGGTCAATTCAGGAGGTGACATTGAATAGCATGGTGCTGCTGCCAAAAATCAAAACATCAAGCTATTTTCAGCTGAGAACAAAACATAAACATTATGAGCATGGCAACAAAAAGGAGCTGGTGTTTTCAGGGCTGCTTGTCAGAATGCTGGACTATAGTGGTTTTGTATTAAGAACAAGAACCAGCACAAAAAGACTGCAGCTGTGGATACAGGTTCTTAAGGTAAAATTTGCACAAAGTTGAACAAAGCTGCCACAGGCTGCAGATGTAAAGACGTACTTCTATGTTTTAAAGCACTTTCCTTACCAATGTGTGCACTACAATTAGCGAAATTGTTTTAAAGGTTGGCTTGAAAAAGATGTGTAAAAAATTAGGCAAGCACCATATCGGTAAAAATATATATATACATTAAGTATGATAACATTGTTTAATACTGAGATAAATGTTCAAAGATGAGGGGTGCATGTAAGCTATAACTCAGAGCCTTTCTTTATATTCATACTGTATTTGTAGGTATAACATTTTTCTCTGATACTAAAATAAATCCAAGAATTCTTTCATGATTAGTATTGTAAAAAAATTTTTTTGACAGTTTCAGTATGTTAACTGGAATAACTCACGATGCAAAAATGATAAAATCACATCTTATTGCACAGCTCTATTAAGAAATGATGTGTGCGACACATCTGCAGCAGCATTACAACTGAGCAAAATCACGCTTTATCAACACAAACTTGTAGTAAAATGAAGACAAAATATCAATTTAGAATCTGGAGTGAGCTTATATGTATGCTGTAAATGGCCTTACTAACTTTATCCTCAATAATCAAAATGGGCTTTCTACCACTGACTGACTGGCTGAGCTGAGATTTCTATACTGCCCCACATTACCTCAGATAGGAGCTGATGGAGGCGGTGGGGGCTGGGCCAGGAAGGGATTTCTGGTACAAACAGCCATCAAAGATTGGGGCGTTTCATGTGAGCAAAAGAAGCTGCAGAAAGGGACGGCTTTTGTAGTTCACAAGCATGAGGTAAATAACATGCCCCCCTAAAAGACAAGCACAGAAAAGATGGACACATTTGACAAAAAAGAAGTCTGGTATTGACAAACCCATACTCACTGACAAAGAACTGAAGGAAATCTGACCCAGAACTGAATGGGCTTAGACTGACAAAGCAATTGTCTTTTATTCTATTTTATATGCAAACAAAAAAGCAAACACACAAACAAAAAAAAAACATGATGTAGGCCTCTATTTTTTTCTTGCTCTTTCCTTGGAGTCTCATATTAAGGACTTAAAATCCCTGACTTCCTGCAACACTATGCAAAGCAGGGTGAAGGTAAAATAAATCAGTTCATTTTGGCAGCAGAAACAAAGGTTAGCTTTTTGTTGAGCAGTAAACAATTCATGGGGCAAATATTTAAATGCAAAATTGGGCTAAGAAACTCAAACTCTGTCAAAGAAATGATAAAATTTGTTCACACTGCTGATTGGTTTAACTTGAACAGATCTCGTTGAGCACTTAAGGCAATTTGACAAGTCGCCATTGAAAGGTAATCAACATCCATGAGGACATTTATTGTGCTCCGGTTTTTATTGGACCATTAGAAGAGAAGGCACCATCGGGGCAAACCTGCAAATGTGCCGAGGTTAACAGATGCACAGGGCACCCAGGCATCGATCATTGAGCTGGTCTGTCTGTTTAAGATGATTTGTAGAGCCTGATCGTACAGCTAATCCTCCTTCTGTTTTACTGAAAGCAAGAGGCTACTTGCTCATCCTGTCAACAGGTGTGGTACAAGTGGAGAGGATGATTAGTGATGTGCTAAGGATACAAATATGGCTGGATCTAATATGCTCAGAATAACTCACAGAAAACAAGCACTGGTGCTGGAGCAGGGGGGACACCAAGACCTTTTGTCACACCACTGTTCATGGGACAACCATTATTCTCTTATTCTCAAATAGGATTGTTTATTTATAATTACTAAGATTCTCAATTAAAAGTACCTGAAGGAAAGAGGAAACAAAATTAGTTATGACAATAATTTTATTTCCACAGGTTTGTACAAAAGCTAAAAACACTCAACTCCTACAATTAAAATAGACTATTATGAGGATTTGTAATTAAATACAATGAGTAGTCAGGGTACTTACTGCAGGGAGACTCTATTGCAAACCCCACTAGATACCACAAAGTGAGCACACTGTGAACTCCAGTACTGCAAATGTTCACTGCAAATCCACACCGCAAAGAGAAGTTGGTCTTCAAGGCATTCAAGTGACCACCACCAGACCTACCACACAGCATGCAAACATGTGGACCCCACAGATGATGAATCCTTTAATTGTGTACAGGAAGACAATTTTCTGAAGCTGATCGGGGTCATAAATATTCACGATCACAGTGAAGTATTCTCCATTGTTTACAAGTTGAAACAATGATATAAATTGACCTACATAAACAGAAAGTCAAGCCTCTTTTAGCACCTTAAGCAAGCAAAATAAACAGTCCCAAAGGACCAATTTGAGCAAAGCCAAGCCAAGTTGAGCAAAGCCAAGCAGGACAAAGCTCAGCACAGCAAAGCATGGAGGGCAAAAAAAAGCTGGTTAAGGCAAAGCATGGGAGGCAAAACAGCAGTCTGGCAATTAAATCTTACTCAATGAGGGACCCTGATAAGGGAGAGTCAATAGGCTGGCTACCCCGGCTCAAACAGGGTGGGGGACAAGGGCAGACTTCCCTCTCTATATACTCATCTACAAAGTGCACTTCAGTCAGGGTCAATCAGGAGACAGCTTCACCACATCTGCACACACCGAGGTGCCCTGCCACACTGCTACCACCATTCAGAACAAAGAGAAGGCACTAATTGCCCACACCTAACCTTATAAAGACAGGAAACACCACCTGATCCTACCTACAGAGGGGAGAGTTTTCACTTTTAGCTTCAGCCTTCACATATAACCTTATGTTGTATGACAGATGGACTGCCTTCATGGCCTGAGCCGAGTTGCAGGGCTTAGTCATTATGTCAGTGGTTTGCACCCTTTAGAGGAGGCTGTGCTAATGTTCAATATATGAGGAAAAAAATCTTGTATCATGATACAGATTACAATATTATCCTTTATGCAACTTTAAAGCTTTACTCCATGACCTTGACATCAGGATAAAAAGGCTGCCTTGTGGATGTGATGAATCAGGTATTATTAAAGAAAAGACACACCTCACAGTCGGTCAGTGGTTTATTTGTAGACATAAGCGTGTGCACTGTTGCACTTAGGGCCTGTATTTTTTTGTCTTATTGGGGCACAACAAGGAATAAGTCACATAGTGCTGGATCAGGTAAATAAGGGGGGGTGATCAAGCTCTGTGATTTGTTTTTGGGCCAGAAACTGCTTCACTGAAAGCGCAGTGGGAGCAGGTCATTGTCATGATGAAGAATGAAACTATTTTTCTACAATTCTGGTCCTTTTTTTCTCACAGTTTTTCTCTGCTCTGTTTGTAATGGTGCTGCTTCACCATTGACTCTTCCAGAACCCACTCCTCCACAATTATGCCCTTAATGTCAAAGAAAACAATAAACATGGTTTTAATTTGTACTAGCTTCATCGTGCTTTCTTCATCCTTGGTGACGAAGGTGTTTTCCAGTGCACTGACTATTATTTTATCTCAGGATCATTCATATTGGAAGAACCAAGTTTCATCGCATGTAATTAGTCTGAAGAACAGATTTTCCATCAATTTGCTCCTAAATGCCTCCACAAATTTGCTTGCGTTTTTTCTTCTGATCAGGAAGAACTAGTCCATCATGAGAAACATCTCTTCTGAAACACGGTGAAACTTTTCACACAGCTGAGTTTAATAGGAAAAAACACAGAGCAGTCAAAATCATTTGAGATTTTATAAAGTAAATTTTATTATAGCTTTGTCAAAACGATTGCACAAGGGCAGCATGCCAATTCAATCATGGTGTGCAGCCATCCTAAACAAAAATGAATTAAAAGTATATTGTAAAGGTACTATCACACTGGTAAGGTATGAAACTAAAGACGGATTTACTTTTTGATCCACCTTTAAATATCCCACTGATTAAATGTGATGTATAACACAGCACCCTAATGTCAATTTATGGTTTAAATAATTGTTTTAATTCCATCAAACATGAACTAATTTATCAGAAAGAGTTGTGCAAGTAGATCCTTTCAGAAAGCTTTCAGAGGTGTTTAATGAACTCAACACCGATTTGATTTATTGGCCTGTTCCGGGTTAGAAGCCTCTCGCAACTCTGAGGCTGGAATTTATATGAATAGGGATAAAGTTTGCTTACAGTCTGATCCCTAAGGATACACACATAAACTGTTATATATAATCATAATTTTTTACTTTGAAGAAATTTTGATGCATGAAGTTGGGATGTGCATTTGACGTAAAGTTACAATTTCAAAGTAACTGGCATCAATTGGAAAAAAACAGTTGAAGCTCTCAATGACCCATCTTCTTACAGATGGACCAGGATGAAGGTCATCTAAGGTCACTTTCACACATAGAGTTTGGTGAGTTTGGTCTTGATTATTGATGCAACAAAACTGTTTCCATTTTATTTGGTTTAGTCACTTTTTGGCTTTCACACTGCACTTTGTCAACTGGACTAAAGTTTAGCTTGGCCACCCCTTACTAGTTGGAGCTTTAGCTGCAGTCAATTGCTCCTGCCACCTGACCTTTTGCTTCACTGTGACCCAGAACAGTTGTACTTTGAGTCATGAAATAAAGTTATATTTAGGATGCGTCAGATGACACTGGTACACTGACCAAAGTGATGAGTTAATCCTTTTTAAATGAAAAAAAAAACATTATCTCCATACATATAGTACTCCTGATAATGCTGTATTCTCTCTGTCTAGGATGCTTTGTTTTGAGCACCTGCCCCCATTAAGACTCCCTTCCCCAAGTGAGCCTAGTCTGCTCTTATTAGTTTACAGGTCTGATCTATGGGAATTGTAATGCTGCTCTGCGCCATATTGTCAACAAGTCTGCATTCATTCAAATGTCTCTGCTCTGTACTGATGGTGTACATGTACAGGTGCCACTGACATGGGGAGAAGGAGAGGTCCTGATGCCACTGACTTTTTTAAAGACATGTTTAGCACACCAGAGAGCATAAAAACACAAAAAAGCATAATATGGGCTCTTTAACCTACAAGGACAACCAATGTCTGGTGGTAGTTTTTACACTATTGTAAGTATTGTCAGATTTACAGCAGAATATCAGCTATAGTTTGCATGGTTGAGTTAAGACAATTTAAAATTTATTAATTTATGCATCAGTTTGACCCCATACAGTTAACCAGGAGAGCTGTGGTCAAAAGTTTATTCCAGAACTTGCACTTGCACTTTTAAATAAAATTTTCTAACATAACGCTACTACAAAAAACATCACAAACCTCCTTGACTCATCTTTTTTAATGTCCAGAGAGACATGATAACACAGGGCAGAAGCTTTATTTCTTTTTGTTTTTAGAAATTCTTGAAGTGATAAAACAGAACGAGTCCATAATGACATGACAAGGGGATCAAAAACTGTCTCTGAGGTAGAAGAGTTGGGGTTTTTGCACTGACTTCAGGTTAATTTAATTGTCAAAACTTTTTTTAACAAAAATCCCCACAGAGATGATGGATCACAACAAAATGAAATCTTAAAAAAAAACAAAAAAACCCTTGTGTGAAAAACATAAATCTTCTTTTACTCATTTTTTCCAAAAAGGATGGCGTTTTTCATGCATGGCTTCCGTTTGCTGCACAGTGAAGAATGCTGTTACCAGGAAACAGGCATAACAATGACACAGGTGCCCGTTAGCTCTCTTTGTCTCTCTGTCTCTCTTTCCCTCGCTCTCTGTCTCTTCTCTCTCTCTCATTGTTCGTGGGTTTGGCCTCCTTTTATCAATCATGTTAAATGGCACTTGATCTAAGTTCAGCATGAATCCATTACTTTTAGAAATGGGTTACCTTGATCATTCAGAACATCTTAAACCACAGTCAGGTATTTTTATCAGTGGCTATGTATTAGAGATGTTTTACTTTATTATTTTATTTTCAGTAGTTCTGTAATATGTTATTAATTCTTTAGTGATTTTACAATCTCTCCATACCGCTCTGTTAGGGTCTTTGTCGTTGAAAAGACTTGATATGCCATAAAAAAAAATCTTTGTAAGGAGTTGTGTCCAAAAGAGTTTTTTTTAAAAACAACATTCACATTTCAAATTCAGTCAGACAAAACATGTTTGTATTTGTGTGAAGTATGAAGTATAGCAGTATCCCAGCTTCAACTCTATCAATCCCTGATGATCTATTTGACATGCAAGATTTAAGGAGTTATGGTACCATAAGCTCCCCTGTAGGAGTTGATAGGTGGATGCTCAGCTAGTGCAGTGTTAAAAATGAGAGTTCAGCACTGATGCAAGCAACTTTGGCAAGGCAAGAGAGAAAATTAAAATATATCCATTTATACTAGTTGATTTGTTGATTTTATTTTGTTTTGATCCATTTTGTTTTGAAGCATCTTTCCTGTATTTTAATGCTTGCAATGCTGTTAATATATTTGTTTTTAACTTCATCTCTAAAATCGAGTCCTTCGTTTAATGCAACACTAAATCTATTGGCTTGTTAGTTAGAAAATGAACTTTGTCTTGGATGTGCATCCGACCTCATGTTTCAGAATCTTTGAATTTTCCCCAATAAGTTATTATTTCCTTGAAATACATGTCCCTAAAAGAAAGCCAACCAACAAGAAGATTCCTCTATTGTAGTGATTTTCAAGGTGTGAGGCAGGCCCCCTCTGAGGGATTGGCCACCTTCTTGTGTGGGGGACACAATGGGCATAATGTCAGTAACTTCAGTGAGAGAAGACTGTGGCCGTTTACACGACAACGTTGTCACCAGAAATGAAAATGTTTTTTCTTTGCATTTTCAGAAGCGCTCTGTGTTCACACAGAGACGGGAGAACAGCTGAAAACGCAGTAGCGTGCATGCCAGGCCAGAAGTTGGCGATGTAGGTTTGTAGTGAAACAGTGGTATTTCAACACGCACACGCTTTACGGTGAAGAAGGTGGATATTTTTGTCTGGATATCAAAATAAACACAGTAAGCAGCACACATGTTGCTCAGTAGTCAGCTGCAGCTGCTGTGTTCCTTAGTGCTTGCGCAACTTTTATCAAAAAAATACTGTGCATGCTCCGCACGTCATCGTTTTCCCTGGAAATGCTGATTCCTGTTTATATAGAGATGGATACGAAAACATTTTCAAAACTTTTCACTCAGGGATTCTTTACATTTTGCAGATTCAAGCACTCCAGGCATGGTTCTCATGTAAACAGAAGACACATACACAATGAAAACTCTTCGTTTTTGGCTGTTTTCATTGTCGTGTAAACAGGCCCTGAGTAATTAATGGAGTTATTGACTTCAAAAAGTTTTGCAAACTAAGGTGTCATAATTAGAGTAAGTACAGTATAAAATTTTGTGCCCAAGCCATAAGACTTTTTTTTTACAAGGCAATAAATATTGCAGTTATGGAAAACGTGATTTACACCCTTCGTCCCCTTTAAATACTGGCAATGAATTTGTTTTCCAAAAGCATATATACAAACTGAGAAATGTAAACATAGTTATTTCAAAGAAGCAGTGTTTATAGTAAGCAACAGTGTCATAATTGTTTTGTGTACTAAAATCTTTGATGTATTGAAAATGTACGTAATTTAAGTCAAACTGCTTCAAAAACCCTTGAAATTTTGATTTCCTGGCTCTTTTTTGTTTTGTGTCTCAATTAAGGAAATGCACTGAAAGAAAAGGACAGCTTAGTTTTAAAAAAAAAAGATGAAGACTAAATTACAGCCAAAAAATGCTAAATCTTGTGAAGTATTTCAAAGACAAAACAAAAATGTTTTGTCTCTTAATCTTTAACACGTTATTAAAGCGAAAGACTGATGACAGACAAAAAATATCAATATATTGAAATGCTTGTTGCCAGTAGGTGTTTTAAATATTGTTGCACATTTTTTTTTCAGGTGTTTAATGGTGGTGGTAGCAGACATTTTGTACTTTCATGGGAAGTTTGGACTCTTACATGTCCATATATAGTCCATATATTCCTCTTTTTAAACAAGTTTTCAGTGGTCCCAGATGTCTCTGAAATACAGTTTGTTTATTAAGTTTTTTGGCACAAACACCCCTCTACAAATAAAGGGATGCCACCATGAATTTTGGTATGCCTATAAACCCCTCTGATTTAGCCCTGCACAAAACGCTATTTTAAGGAAAAGCCACATAAGTTGTTTCTGACAATGCCCCTTTAAAAGAGAGCTTGGTTATGTACCACCTTCCTTCCAGGAGGGGTCATATCCCCTTATGACAATATTAGAAGGAAATTTTTCAACGGACTGTTTGAGCACACATTTTATGAAAAATAATAACGAAGGGAGAGGGATTCGTAGAGAAGCCATGGACAAACATTTTTGCATAAACAACATTAAAAGGCGTATTTGCCAAATATTGGGCCTTTAGAATACATGCATCATCTTATTTCAGGTGTTTCTTATAGACAAAGAAAAAAGTGGATTTTCAAAAAATTCTTCAGCTCCAGTGTTTTTTTGGAAGCTGCTACCACTGATACCTCCAAAAAAAACAATTTTCATTTTTTCCCTCAAAATCCAGGTATAATCCCGGCTCACATTTTCCCAAACACAGCATCACAAACAAAGAGGTAGAGGAGGACGAAAGGCGAGGGCAGAACTAACAGGCTGTTAACAGAAACCCGAGCGCGGCCTGCTCTCCTCCACGTCTGCCTCCTTTTCTTGCTTTTCAGAGATGGCAGAGGCTTTGAGCTTCGTTAAATTGTCCCCCCTGCCCCTCCCCCACACCTCTGTCTCCTCTCTCTCTCTCCTTCCCTCTATCTTCTCTCCCCTTCTCACTCACTGTGCTCACCCCCTCCTCCTCCTCAGCCAGCAGTCTTTCGCCCTTAATCAGAAGGCTGTGCCCCCCCTCTCTTCGCCACCTCCCCTCCACCATCCTCCCCTCTCCCTCCTATCCTTTCACCACCAGCCACCACTTCCCTCCCAGCACTCTCTCACTCCCCTTTTCTCTCCCTTTGCATTTTTCCTCCCCTTTCACCCCCTCCCCTACATACACACCTCTTTCTACACCCCTGCAGTTAGCGTCTGCCAAAGGCCGCTTCTGTTCATCACTCACCCGTGCACTTAGCAACAAAAGATGTGTGGTAATTTCCCTGCGCGTGCGGCAGACCGCCGGCCCAGGTCACACCCTGGGGGGCGGGGGGGTTGATGCAGAGAGGAGAGGGAAGGCGAGCCGCTAGCTGCTGACCCCTATGTCACGCATGATCGACGTGGGCGAGAGTGGAGGGCTGCGGCTGTGTGAGTGGCAGGCCAGGGGAGACGAAGGTGAGGGGGCGGTGAACGTACTGTCAGAGTGGAAGTGGAGGTGGTGTGATGGCTTATGTGTGTAGAGGTGGGTTTGGGGTTGGATGGCAAGGGAGGCAGTGGTGCTGATGGCTGCGACCGGCCCTGAACGCCATGGTGGGTTTGTTAAAATGACTTCTTCATAGCATTGTCAGAGGCTCACTGCTGCACCCGCTCTCCACCTTGTCCCATATTGCTGAAACACTCTCACTTACTACTTTCACATTTGCACTTCTGATCATATTAAAGAAAAAGTTGACCCTCAAATACCTGAGTTAGACGTCTATACATGTCTCTCAGCCAGAAACCATTCCTGTTGGATGGGAACTATTATATGATGTAGAAAGATGGATCCAGAAAGGGCAGACTTTACCACAGAGTTAGTCACCATGAAACAGTTTACCTTCATGTTATGCACTCTAGTTGACATGTTTGTTTTTCACCGAGCATTTTCAGAAAAGTTTCATATGACAAATATCTGTTATCATTAAAACTTAAAAGAATATTGAACTGTTTTTGAAGTTCAGATGCAAAATCTGTGAAGTGGCAGAAAGGTTTTTTTTCTTTGTTTCTTTATATGAAATTGTTGCACTTTGTATCTGATGTTTAATATTTTATTTCAATGGTTCAGTATTTACCTTCCATTGTCTCTATGGCGTGGTTAATATAAGCCATTTGAAGGCTTCGACCACTCCCACACACATCTTTGGTGAATATGTTTTATGTGCATTGTCTTTCTTTAACTGTGTAAAATAAATTTAAAAAAAGGGTTCCCACAGTGCTGTACCTGTTAGGAGAGGAGATAAGGTACACTGCTGTTGGCGGGTACAATTATTTGGTGTAATTGAGTGACTTTAATGTAAAAAAAAGCCCTGAAATCTCTAAATAATTTTGCCCTTAATAAATATTATTATCACATGACATTGCCATAACATCACATATTGTTCATATTAAAAAAAATCTCCTCCTTTCTCTAAGCATTTGTGAATATTCATATTCGTTGTAAGTGGGTAAAAATACCAGTGTTGTTTTCCAAATAGTAGATTCCAAAGCAGACATTTTCACAATTATTGAGACGCATAATTATTGTTAATATTACACTGACCTCTTTATCAGTGGTTGTTATTGATCATACCTTCATAATAACTATGTTTACAACCACATAGAAAAAAGATCCACTTGAAAATGAGATTTCGCATCATAAGGTGGCTAACTCTAAAACATGTATATTCAGTAGAGACAAATATAATGGGTACAAATTTATGTTCTGGCCATACATAAGTTTGTCACTGTCATACATTCTTGTTTCTAGTCTCTTTCACTGATGCTGTTTGCTCTTTATTTAATAAAAAATATTGCTACTGAAGCTGTTAGCATCTATGCTAATCTCTGTAGCAGTCACTTCCTGCTGTTGTCTAGCTCATAGCTCCTGACTCTTCCTGCTTCCTGATTGGGTTGTGCCGCTTTGGGCTGCTCACAATCGTTGGAGATTGGAGTTTGGCAAGATGGATCTGCCTGATTACAGATAATGAATCAGGCAGATCCAACTGCTGTGCATGTTTACGGATTCACTGCAATTAATAAAAACATGCCAGAGACTGGAGATCATCAAACAGGGGAAGCGTAGCAGAGGTTGCTGTTAGAGGGGATTTTCTGTTTGGTGGGCAAGCAGACCAATCAAAGATCTGCACAAGCATCAAATCAGAGACATTAACTCACTCCCATACCTCCCAAAGACCAACAAAATGAATTTCCCTTTTTTTCTTTTTGATGTTGATTTCATGGACTTCTTCTCTGACAATGTCTTCTTATGTCATAGCCTCCTTTTCTATGTCTACAGTACCATGTTTTATATGTTTTCATGCAGGGGCTCTAAATCAAGGGCAGCTAAAAAGGAACTGGCACCGAATATTTGGAAAATGTTCTACTTCTTTAATTTATTAACTGTAAACAGACATGATTTCAACTCAGTGACTGCACCAAAACTGAACATCCTACCTTTCCAGGTTAGAACTGCATAACCCATTGAGCACTTTAAAACATTTCAAAAACTCATCCTTTTTCTTTGGTGTTTCGGTCCCCGTTAGACGAGTAACTTTGGCTCTTATCCTTTATCTTTCATGCCCTATATTCTCTTTTAGTCTACTTTTATTGTTTTTATTTTTATTTTATCTCTATTTTATATATTCATTTTTATATTGTGTTCATTTTTATTGTTTTTATCATTATTACTTTTGATTACCATACTGCTTATATTATTGTTACATTTATGCATGATTATATTGTACCCCTGTACAGCACTTTGGTCAACTGAGATTGTTTTTAAACGTGCTTTAGAAATAAACTTTGACTTAACTTGACTAAAATGAATTAAAACACATATCTGAAAAAAGACACGGTTCAAAAACAAACATTTTAAAAGTACTTTTAACAGAAAACCTGTGTCTTGCAAGCATACACTTTATTTGTACATGCTAGGGCTGTCACTTTTCTGAGAAATCAAAACCCATCAGTTTTCTAGCGTACACTCATATGAATCTTGCAGTCTTGTCATTTTTAGTATGGACGCCCCCCCCCCCCCCCCCCCCCCCCCCCCCCCCCATGCTCAAACATCGCTTATCAGGTTGCAGCCTTGGTACATGTTCCATGTAAGCATGTACCAGGAAACATCATTGGACAACCAAGTTTGTTTTCCCTAGACAACATTATAAATAAATCATGTTCTCTAAAAAACAAGCAAATATAGATGTATGTTCAATTAGGGCTCCTGAATTTTATAAAAAATATTTGAACCAAATTTTCTATTGTTCTTTGTACAGTATGTGTATATATCCTTGAGTTTGCACAAAGAGACTGAAGTCAATCAAATTCCTTGTATGTCTAACATATCTGGCCAATGAACCTGATTCTGGTTCTATAAGTCAAAGACCTTTGTCAAAAATCCTTTTTCACAACCCACTTTGGCATCCTGAGCCACCAGTTGAGAACCTTTTTTCAAGCAAAACCGAATTTTCTTTATTTCAGCCTAATAAAGGGGGGTTACATCCAGGTAAGTCTGCATACATTCCGACACTTGTCAAAATACTGTATAGGCTAACACGCATGCATAAATATGAAGTGTGCCAGTGCGGCTCCAATCAGCCTCACATGGGAGAGGCATAAAACTGGAATTTTTAGAGTGCAGAGCAGCAATGAAAGTATGAAGGAGTGTGTGTGTGAGACAGATGGGGGAGGCAGGGGTTGGTGTGCGGTGAGGGTGCGAGGACACCTCCATCCAATCTGATCAATGGTGATATTAATCTGAGCACGAGTCAGCCCAGCCGCCCCGGCATTTGATTAAAACAGGGAAGAAATATGACGTAACCAATAAATCTGTTTGTCAAAGTGGCACGTGGCTCGAGAGGGGAGGAAATACTGGCAGAGATAAGGTGCTGAGGAGAGAGGAGAGGAGAGGGGAAGAAAGTGAATGACAGGGAGAGATGGAGGTGGATGCTGAGGGGGGGCAGGGTGGCTGGTGGCTGACCTCCTCAGCATTTCCGCTGCATGAGCGAAGCACTCAGGCTGAACCAAATCTTCACCTGCTCGCCTCCCACTGCACCTCCACCAAACCACCTTTCCCACCCCTCAGTCTGTATCTTTTTTTCTCTCTCTATTTTTCAGTCTCTCTCAGGAAAAAACAGAATAAACATCGAGATACTGGACTGGGAGCCTCGGTGTGTGTGTGTGTTTGTGTTGTGGAGTTTAGGTCCTTTGCTCGATGACGGTGGTGACGAAAATAACTCTGAAGATCAAGAGTTGGCTGAAATGTTAATAAACATGCAAACCTGCCAATATTTGACAGAATGCACACATCAATGCATGAATACAGAATTATATTCAGACAAAAGAACATAGTTTGGATTGGTGAATCTTGTGTATTTGATGCTCAACTAAGAAGAGGACAGACTAAGTTAGGAATAAATACATCAGTGTTCTGTTAAACATGGTGTAGAATATTTATTTAATTTTTAGGCAGCCAAAACTGACTGGATACAAAGAATCACAATCTGTTTGTAAAATAATGAGCTCAACTGCTTAAAGACAGCCAAAGCCACAATTAATAGGTATTTTCATGAATCTGATCAGTAAACTTCAGGTTTGCATTAGGGTGGAACCATATATAATTTCACCACTGCAGTTACGATGTGTGCATTAGC
Source organism: Cetoscarus ocellatus (assembly GCA_037902135.1). Classification (NCBI taxonomy): domain Eukaryota; kingdom Metazoa; phylum Chordata; class Actinopteri; order Labriformes; family Labridae; genus Cetoscarus; species Cetoscarus ocellatus. The sequence goes on along the minus strand of JBAMNC010000871.1, from coordinate 847,931 downwards.
AACAGTCACGCTGTAGAATGTGCAGTGTTAAGCCAGAAATATTCTTGCTGTTTGTCCTTACGTTCATCATGAGTTTTTTTATTCATATACTTTCCTGTGTGTGACACGTGTTACTGGAGTATACCACTAGAGGGCACAAAAAGACCTCAGGCTTTATGCAACTACCTCCATTCATTCATTCACTGGAGCCTATCGCAGCTATCATTGGGCAAGAAAGAGGTGGGCGACACCCTGAACCGGTCGCCAGCCAATCGCAGGATCACATAGAGAGACAGACAACCATTCATGCTCACTCTCAAACCTAAGGGCAATTTGGAGTCACTATCAACCTAATGAAAATGTTTTTGGTCTGTGGGATGAAGTCTGAGAGAAAACACACATGCACAGGAAGAACATGCAAACTCCACACAGAAAGGCCCTGCCCAAGCTGGGGATTGAACCAGTGACTGCCTTGCTGTGGGGCACGTGCACTACCTGCTGGACTACCGTACTGCTTTCTGCAACTACCTGTTGTGTCATAAGTAAACAGAAAACATAGCCGCAATTCTGAGAGTAAAAGTAAAAAAAATAAACCTATATTCAATATCATCATCACATAAATGACAGCAGATAAGTGGTCAGACTTCACCATCAGCATCATCTGCACTCCATTTCTATAATGTTTTTCTCCATGCGCCATCATTTCTCTCGCGGTGTTATGGCCAAATGAGTGACTGTGTTAACTGATTACTCTTGGCTGTGCTGATAGATGTTGCAGTTAAAGCACTGCTTGAACAGAGCACGTACCCTCCGATGCCTCATTTTGTTTTTGGACCATTGTTTCAAAAATACTGTTTAGTTGTTTATATGTAAGAAAAGTCAGCCAAAGACACTAAATCAACACAAACAGAGCCACTGATGAAGTCGACCATGGTGTCAGCTCAAGTACAAGGTGCGTTCCATTTACACTGACACTGGGAAGAGAGAGAGAGGGAATTACGTCACATCCCAACAAGACATGTTCCAGTTACACGCTGGTAAAGTCGGGGAAGCTGAAGGATGTCCACGTCAACGTGGGAAATTCTGACCAAAGGGGGCATTCCCAGTGACGTTATCCAATTAGCAACTCAGACTGTCCCATTTTTGAGATCAACTGGAATGCACGGCATTGCAAACTCATCAACTTACATGGTCACTGTTGAAGACATACACCAAACTTATTTCTCCATTTTTCAACTTCTAAAAGTGAATTTAGCTGTCATCAACCAGGTAAAATAGTGATATTTGTGTCTGCACATTCTTACACATCACATTTAGATGATGATGATTGTGGACTTGATTTATCAGTTTGTCTTTTAAACTTTCTGTTTTGATCAATCTTGTCATCTCTCCTCTGCTTTTGCACTGATCTGTGTCGCGTTGATTCTAGATGACGTGCACAATCAACATGCTAAATCAATGCAGGGGATGCGTGGCTGACATTGTGCTTCCATATCTGTGGAGTTAACAGCAAGTATATGACATGAGGCATGTCAAATTGCTACTTTCATGTTGTTTAAGTGAAACCAAAACTGCAAATGTTTTCATTTTTTAGGACTTCAATAAAAATGGTCGTCAAACAGCTGATAACTGCATGCAGAGTCTGTGTGTCTCCTCAATGTACAGCTATAGGTCATGCTGCCATATTAAGGGATACAACAACATGACACTTCAAGCAGATGCTTGCAAAGTGGATCTTCACTAGTACCTTAACTTTGTGCCTGTGGTTACAAGCTGAGGTAGAAAAAATAGTCTGTTATTGTCATAATTGTGCAGCTGTTTTTCAGCTGCCATTGTGAGAGTCATAGGCAGCTCAACTCTGCAACATTTTTTCTTATTTCAACATTACTGGCTGATTATGTCAACAAATAACTACTTTGAACAACAGCAGAAATAGCAGCATAGCATTAAGTAACACAATAACAAGCTATGACAGTCTTTGTAAAGTCTTGCCAATGAGGTAACATATTTGCCCCTGTATCTCTTCAACTTTTCCTCCTCATGTCCATGTATATTTGTGTTTCAGTGTGGCTGTCTGGGAGCCGAACATGAAAATGCTCAAAGACCAAGAGTAAGAACAAATGTTAGTTTGAAAATTATGTAATGTACATAAAAGCTGACTGCTTTACTTTTTTAATAAAAATATTTGCAATATACACAAAACAGTCACAAAAAAGCAATATCAGTTTTTTCTTAGTAGTAGTACAGTAGAAATTTTCTCTCAGCTGAACAGCTTTAAACAATAAAAATATCTCATTTTTTTCTTTAAGGATATTTGAGTCACAAAGATGTTGACACACTTTGTCTAGATTAAAGAAAAAAAAACACTGTTAAATACCATGAGCTTCAAAATGATAAAATTGTCATTCATGTAACAACTGGCGGTAGAAAAAGATGCAGACACTGAGGAGAATCTTGTTTTCTTTGACAAGAGAGTCAGCACTATTATTTGAATTGTACAAATACTGTATGTTGACAACATTTATAAAAGTGGCCAGATTGAAACCCTTGTTTAGGAAAATAAATAAATGGAGCAGTGTGTACAGATGCATGTCCTCTCAGGGCTTCTTTAATTTTGCCACCGCTGGTTCACATTTTTGGGCTGCCTACAGACCAAAAACATGCTCATTAAGTTAACTGGTGGCTCTGAATTGCCCTTAGGTGTGAGGGTGTTTATGAATGGTTGTCTATACATGTCAGAACCACCATGACCCCCAAGTAATATATGGTTAAGGTCGAATTTTTTTTGTTGTTGTTTGTTTTTTTGAGGTTACAAATAGATGTGAATAAAGTTTGTTCACTTTTGATTTACATTTTCCTTTGTTGCTCACATATAGCTATCCTTTGAAAGTCTGACTTTAACAGAGTGGTAAAGCCTAAAATATCTCCATTAAAAAAGAACCAAGAGCAACCCTTTTGCCCTGTCCAGTACTTTGAGCATGAATATAATAGGAGCACATATTTATGTTGCTGTTACACCATGTCTGGTCTGGACTGAATTAACTCTGGTCCACTTTTTTGTAAAGTTTGGTTGATTTGGGCTGGTGTGAAAGCTAAAACAAACTCTGGTGAAGGCCAAAGAATCAAACTCTGGTCAGCCAAAAAACGGGGGTCTTTGTTTGCTTCTAGGTTGACCAGAGTTCGGTTCGCAGTGGGTGTAAAAGCCATCCAAACCAAACAAGGAGCAAATGAGCCAGGCAATGTGAGCAGGGCAATTTGGCTTGAATTTGTCAGATTTACAACAACAGTTGGCAACAAAACATAGTGTTCACTCACAATACCAAGCATGGTATGGCTCCCATTAGCATTGTTAGCACCACCAGCCTCCTGTTCTCTTAACAGGTTAAAGCCTGTCTGTGTGAAATACGATTACACCTCACTCCGGTAAATTTGCCAATCTAAGTGCAACATTATCTTTATTTATCACTTAAAATAGTGTCAAGCTGTTTTGAGCTGGATGATGTTATTAGTGAAAGCTAGTTCTGTATTTCCAAAACATAGTGAAACAATAGGGCAGATGGCATGGACAAAGGCCACAGCTATAGGCCCAACTAGAGACAGGTGGAGAGATTAAACAACATTTCACAGGCTTCAGTCTGCTTGACAATGTGCAGCGTTAAAGAAAACCAAGCTAAATGAAAAATGAAACCATGTTTATTCCTGAACTGAACCGATCCTGCTGAATTTTAAATGTGAGAGGGACCTTAGTGTCCTTTACAACTGTGTGATCTGACACCTAAGCATTCTGGGAGTTCATTTAGCCCACTTTCACACCTAATATGTTTGCATTTTTGGAAAGTTAATGCTCAGTGTTGGACTTGCCTTGTTGGGAGTTTGTGCTCAAGATCACTTTTAGTTTTTTGTTTTTTTTTAAGCTAACTTCCTCATCCCTCAGCCTGCTCACATGGAAGACATACCCATACCTAGAAAGGACACTGTTGGGTGGCAGTGATTGGAGTCAGAATCTAAACAACACCAAGACCACAAGTTGTACATTCTTGTTATATCCTCATATATGAAGCCCATTAAGGACAAGAACAAGATCATAAGTTTTGCAGAAGTTGATGAGGAAATGACTCATACATAACCTACCTTTAAATGTCAGTCATTCACTCCTGTCTTAGTGCTGTCACTCTGGAAACCATCCAGAGAGGTAGATGACATGAGAGCTTAACTTTGTTTATTTGCTCATTTTTCATCATTTGTTATTCCTAACGAGTGTTGTCAAGATCATGATATAAACTATTGAACATCACAATGGCACTTAAATAAAAAAACACGTTCATTTGACTAGCTTAATGAATATCACACGCACACTTCTTCAGCACACTGCAAGTGAAGTCGGTCAGACAAGAGAATCTGTCCATTGGCACATAAAGGAACACACACCCACATACACACTCACTCACACAACAGAAAAACTGAGGGCAGATAAACCAGAGTGTCAGAGGGTACAGATGAGGATATGGATTTTTTTTTAGGTCAGGCTAAACTTTCAAACATCAAGGTGTCTGATATAAATAACACATCTAGCAGGAGGAATACAAGGCTGGCACAGAGGAGGTGGTCAGTTCCTGACATCAGGCTTCATCAATAATGTTCTGCTGAGGGGTCAGGAGACGGAGACAGGAGGAAGAAACACAGCACGCACCATGTATTGACAACATTAAGAAAGTACAGGCTCCCTCTGTTGCTGTGTTTGAATGGCTGAATGTGTACAATAAACCAGATTGGTGTCTTATTAATGCCAATGATATCCTTATCTCATGACAAAGCAATGTAATTAAGTTTAAGATGTCACTAAACAATTCTGTTATTTTTGTGATGAGCAGTGTTATTATTTTAGCAATGTTTTTTTATTATCATTTAAAGTTCTGTTTGACTGTTTATTGTGTTCATTTTTGTCTGCCTTCTTTGTAAAGTATCATTCATTTTGTAATTTTCTTGTTTTGATGGTTGCCTTGATTTGTCGTCTCTTGTCTTACTGACATGGTGTGAATCATAAATTGTTGTTTTTGCTGGTGATGTTTGGGGTTTAAAAAACCACAAAAATGCTAGAAAAGGAGTGATGAGGCACCAGGCAATGAATAAAGAATAAACAGACAAATTTGTTGAATAAACAGTTAGAATCGTAAACTTTTAATAACACAAATTATCAGAAAATAACGTGACACAGAAAACATTTGTAGCAATTCACGTGTTTTTGTTAATAGGCATAAAAGGTCTTTTAGGTAACAGTTTGACACACTAATGCCATTCAGTCATTCAGTATTAGTATGTTGCATGCACAGTTGAGTCAAGCAATATGGCCATAGATTGATTAAGCAATTTATCTGAAGCACTGTCCTTGTCCCTATAAATGCACCAGGAAAAATTTGATTTCTTATCACCAGTCCTCAAAGGATGCAAAACAGCTATGTGGATTTTCTGACTGTGAACAGTCGTTTAGGTTTTTACCATCTTAAGAACATAGCCAGAGTCCATCCGTTTCTCTTTCAGGCCAGCACGGAGGTGCTGATGCATGCTGTTATTTCCTGTCGTTTAGATTACTGTAATGCCCTGCTCTCTCGTCTTCCCAAAAGGAGTATTAATAATCTACAGATATTACAAAACTCAGCTGCACGCATGCTGACGAGGACCAGAGGGCGGGAGCACATTACACCAGTTTTAAAATCGCTGCATTGGCTCCCTGTCCGCTTCAGGATCGATTTTAAGGTTCTTTTATTAGTTTTTAAATGTCTTAATGGCCTTGGACCATCTTATCTATCTGACCTGCTTTTATCATATCAACCCTCGCGGACCCTGAGGTCCTCCGGCACCGGCCTTTTAGTCATACCACGAGTTAAAACAAAAGCCCACGGTGAGGCTGCATTCAGCCATTACGGCCCTCATCTGTGGAACAGCCTCCCAGAGAACCTCAGGGCTGCAGAGACTGTAGATTTTTTTTTCAAAAGGTAAAGACTCACCTTTTTAATTTGGCTTTTAACTGATTTCTTTTTCTCTCTTATTTCTCATATTCTACTATTCTTATGTCTTTAATCTTTTTTAATTTATTTAATTTATTTTTATTTTTATTTATTTTAAGTCTTGTGCATTTTATTACTTTTAAAATGTTCTAAACCCTCACATTTCTAGACATTTTATCATTATGGCCTGTTTTTATTCCACTGTCTTAATCTTTCAGTTTTTAGCTCCAGTGTTTCCTAATGGGGGCCCTCCACACTGGGAGTTGTGTCTGGTCTGCCAACAGGGACGTCTTCCTGGCGGCGCTCCCTGTGGCTGCGGACTTTGATGCCTGTCAGTGTGGATGGCCACCCATAGGTGGCTTCTCCTCACCTCAGTGCCAGGCCATGTTACTAGTCTATTTACTGTATGTGTGAGTGTGAGCGTGTGTGTATGAGTGTATGGGTGTGTGGGTGTGTGTGTGTGTGTGTGTGTGGGGAGGGGGGTCAGGTCTATATATTGTTGTATGCTTTTGTCATTTCATTCTGTTTTATCTTGTGAAGCACTTTGGGTTGCATTTTCCTATGTATGAAAAGCTATATAAATAAAGTTTGTTGTTGTTGTTGTTGTTGTTGTTGTTGTTGTTGTTTCAGTCGGAGGCTTTACAAGATGGATCTGCCCAATAGAATGGAATCTGGAAAATCCTGCTGCTTTCCAAGGCTACTGATTAATTAGACTAACACAATATGTTAGAATCAATCTCTGTAACGTAAAACATGGGAGCCCCTGAAAGTAGTGGCCAAGATATCGCTACTACCCCTCATGGCTGGCAGAAGTATGGGTGATAAACTTATCTCACTTTTAAAGGCTGAGAAATACATACATGTCTGTAAAACATACAGACATTGAACTAAAAATATATTGGTTAGACTGAAATATTTACATATTTGGATATTTATTTTCAAATACAGCCCCATAGCATATGTCATACCTTATACAAATGTAGTTAATGACCCCTGCACATATAGCTCAAATTGGTTACTTAAACTGACTACTGTCTTTGTTCTAGTGTACAAATGTTTGGGGAGAATTCATTAATCGATGGAGGTATGTTTCATGACCTAAGTGTTTCCTTCAAGCTTGTTACTGTAGCTGCTGTAGCAGCTTGGTTCTCCATACTGTCACACTTTTTGGCACCCCTCCGTCAGGGTGCCGGACATACTGAGCTGAACACAAAGGGTGGAGCTAAAAACACAGCAGTCTGTTGGTTGGTTTCAAGAACTGTAACTTCTTGTGCCACAGCAGCTAAAACAGCATACCTGGCCTTGTTCAAATCATCCATGGATTCAAGTGAGCTGCTTTTGCGATAAAAAATGTCTACACTAAACAATGTTGCATGGAGTTCTTTGGATGAGCACCCCTTCCTTGTCATTATTGGAAAAGGGGGAAGTGCAGAGGGAGCTGGACACAACCCTCTTCCTCTGGCTTACACCCCTCCCCACAGGTAAATATTATGAAATATGACAACCCAAATTATTTTTACTCACTTTCTATGTACCAGTCTACATGTTTTGTATGTGGAAACATTAGGGTCTTTAGTTACTCAGGAAATTTTAGATTTTTAGGCTTGTACTAGATTTTAGGATAACAATCATGTTTGTGTCATGTTTTCACACAATAATGTATTTCTTGATGCCTAGGCCACTACTTATAAGCTCTGGCAAGTTTTTGGGGAGTCCCACTTACAAATGACTATTCTGTTAGAAAGTATGACTGTACACACCTGTTTTTAATTTATTTTTGTTAATTAACAAAAGAATTGATTGATTGATTGATTGATAGGATAGAGCTGGCAGTAGATCAGGGAGTGAAATCAGGGCTTACTGCTCCTAACCATACTGACTTGTACTGAACAAAGCCAGACCACTCAGTGGAAACAGCTTATTGCACTTTGCTGCAGTTGACAGTGCTCAAAAGTTAGCAATCAGCCAGCTGGTTGGAGGTCAAGCAACAAAAACCTGAAATTTTCATAATACGCTGCTGGTACCTCTGTAAATAGGTTTAATAAATTCTTAACCAATTAAAAGTATAAATCCTATTGGCAATTATGATATTACAGATTTTTGACTGACAGTAATAGTATCACATGGTTATATCCAAAGGCAGATGACAAAGCAACTTCAGCCTTTATTTTGGCATTTACTATGTTAAACTTTTGGGGTCAAATCCCAGCAAGGAGACTGTGGAGAGTGTACAAACCCCCTACTCATGCTAGTGTTCAGTTCAGTGTTAACGTGATTTCCAGTAAATCTGCTTCAGTTTACAGTCTAATGATATATGGTGTAAAAGAGTCCAGATGTGATGACTGCACTCTGACTCTGTTAGTGCATCTATGGTTGCTCTGCTGTGTGTTTCTGATCTCCATGGTCGGTCTCTTAGCATGCAGGTTCAGTCCCAGTGCAGTGATGGGTGAGGAGGGGAGAGTCATATCTGGGCTCTCTTGCTAATTGAGCGCATCACCGGACCCCAAGGTCTGCCTCACTGACGCTTCCTTAATCCATGGCTGTTTAACGCCGGCTCTGCTTGAGTAATTAAGCAGATAATCTTCAATTAAACCCAGCTCGACCCCGCAACCCTCCAACCCCTCCTTTCCCAATCCTGAGACAGATGGGCCTCAGAGCATGCAGCACCCCCTACCCCCCACAAGATAAATGGTCTGCTCCTCTGCCATGCAACCCGGGTGCTGCCATGCTTTATGGCGAGTGTGTGTGCCATTATTGTTTTTTACCACTGCGCTTAAATATTGCCATGTTGACACTTTTTTGGCTCTGCTTTAGGTGTGTACAGTATGGGGAGGAATTATTATGGAGTGTCTGAACATTTGATTTGTGAAGATTTTCCAGTTTGAGCATTATTTTACATCTTGTATATGGATTTATAGATATGTGTATATATATATATATATGTATGTATATATATATATATATATATATATATATATATATATATATATATATATATATATATATATATATATATATATATATATATATCTTTTATATATATATATATATATATATCTTTTATATATATATAAAGATATATATATATATATATATTATATGGGTGTGTTTGAACTTAGCTTTAACATAACAAATACAAATTGACTGACAGAATAACAAAAAAAAGGCACTTAATCACCAAAACATGCCAATAGATCAAGACATACAGTACATTAAATTGATGAAACCCCTTAATACTTCTTTATGATTATTCATATCATTTCACATCACTTTCAAAAATGTCATGCTCTGAACTATAGCCTTCATTATAAAAAGGTGTCTATACTCTAAAGTCATATCAGTGAATGTGTCTAGGGGCATGATTCTTATTGAAATCCTCTGATGCTAATGAAAAAGGTCTAAAAAATGTAAACTGGGATTTAAAATGCCAAATGAGAAAAAAAACAACTAGGGTACCGTTTTTTTTCAAGTTGTCAGAGCCTTAATGTATGGATATTTTAGTGTGAAGCATTGATTTTATATGTAAATTAAGTCTCATTTGGCAAATGTTCAAGTCCTTTGAACCAGTGTACAGCTTGTGACTGAGTTATATCTACAGCATAAATTACAGAGTGATACAAATGTATGAAATACAGCAGCAAGTTTCAGTTTGTGGGTTCATGCCCTTTGAGTGGAGAACAGCAACAGCTTCAGAATTCACACAGTTGAAAACACCATTTTAAGCTGAACAAACCGTTTAAAGAGCGCATGAGAACAATCAGGAGTGATTAGACATTATGGGTGCTCAGCTCTCAGAGGAAAAGTGGTATATGTCAGTTCTTTTTGCAAGTGTTCAATCCTTTTTCTCAGCACCTTATTCCATGAAACAACATTTTTAAATGAAAATAACTATAACTTCGATAACTTTTCCCTTCCAAGATGATACTCCTGTGGTGTCAATCTGTTGAAACAGTTTTGGAGAGTATACTTTTGGTGACTGCCAAAAGTCAGGATCATAATGCTTTGTTAGGCTTATAGTGAAGCCCCACTATAGTTTCTCTGGCCAAGCTATGACATGCTGCTCAGCTCTGCCAACCCGCGGTGAAAAAATTCAGTCTAAAGTTCAAAAGCTGAGAGACAGTGGGGCATTTTTGCAGCACTCCTCAGTTCCTGTGTGCCTCAGTGCATGTAATACTCCCAGAAACCAGGAAAAGCACACTAGGAATTAAAGATTTTCTTGAAACATGGAGCTACATTTCTAATATTTGCATAATACTAATGAATTTTACTGATAATCATGCTCACAGATGATAAAACAGGCTGTCCAGTGTGTTTAACACACCAGAGCTAGGGATTCCTATGGAAATATTAGAAAATAAATTGCTTAAAGTCCACAGATATTTGATGCATAGTAAACAGGTCTATCAAAAACATACAGAGGTCTAAATTGTTTAATCTTAACTGGAGATATGACTAATAAATTAGGTTTCTTTATGCAGAGGTTTCAAGTTCATCTTTTGAATACTTTCTTATTTTCTGGATGCTTCAAAGAAAAAAAGCACTTTAATCTGAACATATAAAGTACTCTGGTGTATGAGCATAGTGGCATATAAATAGCAAAACACCAGCTGCCAGGCACACACTGATTTATAGAGAATACGAGCAGACAGTCAGATTGGTTTGATTACACCAAAACATACCCTTGTATAAACAAGAAATATATTCATAATCACATAACCTTTTGTGCTCTCTGCCCGTCTTTACGTCGAGAACAAGCATCCTGAAAACAGCAAAATACAGACGGACATGCCCCAAACCATCATGTGCGACACGTTTGGACAACATGCTTCATACCATCAATCTAGGGCCCAATATGTTTTAGAATGGAAAACCTTAATTGTCTTATTTTTGGGGGGTTTTCTGACAAAGGATAATGTAGAAACTTGTATTTCAGCATTTCTTCAGTTTTAAAATCAAAGAAGGCAGCAGCTTAAGAGAAATCAATGCAATATCTCAGCAGGGTGCACTTATAGCATGATCACCAACCGTACAAATCTGTTTTTATTCAATAAATCTAACTAAGCTTCAGATTTCCCCCTCAAAGCACAAAGCACATACATTTAAGATGTCTTATGGGGCCTCTGTGCCATTTTAGCCTCGCACTAACGATCCTCACATGCTTATCAGCGCTGCTAACACCCGCACATAACCCTCCCTCCCTCCCCCTCTCTCTTCCCTCTTCTCGAGCCACTCCTGTTTCCACGGCGGTAATTAAGCCATCAAAGCGTGCAACCATGCCCATCCTCTGTCTCTAAGGTGAGAATACGGGCCCACATGTCAAGTGGAGCGCAGCCACCCGTGCGTCTTTTTAAAGGGGAAGGCACCAGGGACAGGCAAAGAGAGGTGTGTGTGTGTGTGTTTGGCTATCACTACAGCAGCTGCAGCAGGCTGGTAGACAACACAGTGTGACGTAGCTCTGCCACAGTGAGCAGGAGATCCACAGAGGACTGTTTGTGTTCAGCTTGGTTTCTCCACATTTTTTTTTTTTAAATAAATGGAGAAAAGTAAAAGGGGCAAAACACAGGCTGAATGTGGAGGTGTATCGGCACATATAAAAGGCTTCTTCCCATTAAGCACACAAACATCCACAAACACAAACACACACATACACCTGTCCCAATGTGCTCTCTCCGGCTCTTTCATTAAATTCCACCCACACGCTTGCTGCGCTCTGCTGTTTGTAATCAATCTGTGGCATTCAGTGCATCCCAGTACTTATTTCATGTTTATTTCATTGCACTGACGACCATCCTTATCTGTCAATTTTTGTTAATGACATCCTACATTTTCAGAAGACCTTTTCATACTCCCCGGAGAACATACCTGTTGCTGTCGAATACAGATTAAAAAAATTGTTTGTTTTATGCATTGTTTTGTTAAGAAAGTGATTTTGTTTCCCCTTATTTCCTACAAAAATAGTCAAAAAACTTAATTAGGTTTAATGTGCTCACCCATGTATCCATCCATTCATTATCTATGCAGGTAATTCCTCTCCAGATCACTTTGGGCCTAAAAAAGGCCTGTTTTATAAGAATGATAAAAATATTAATATTATTATTAATAATAACAATAATAATAATAATAATAATAATAATAATAATAATAATGATAATAATTATACACATATATATTTATGTATATATATGTGTGTGTGTGTGTGTGTAAATAAATAAATAAATATATATGTATATATATATATATGTACTGGGCATGGCTTTTTTCTGTGTGAAGTTTGCACATTTTTCCTGTGCATGCATGGGTTCTCTCTGGGCGCTCCAGCTTCCTCCAACAGATCAAAAAACATGCTCATGAGGTTAAATGGTGAATCCAATTGCCCTTAGGTATGAGTGTGAGCATGGATGGTTGTCTGTCTCTCTATGCAGCCCTGTAATCAGCTGGCAACTGGTTCAGGGTGTACCGCGACTCTCACCTAGTGACAGCTGGGATAGGCTCCAGCACCCCACAACCCTGAAAGGGATAAGTGGTACAGAAATATGTATATATATACTGTATATATACACACACACACATACATATATATATATATATATATATATATATTCTTTTTTTTTTCAAAATAAAATTACAAAGTTCTTTAAAAGGACAGCAATAATTCAAACAAATGTGATGATCCACAAATAAAACATACAACACAACAAAACATACATCAGGCAGGTTATAGAATCAAATGAAAGGATGACCACTTTGAAATACAGAGATAATTTAAAAGAAATATAAAATGACACAAAATTCTCCCAAAGAACTTTAAAAAACTAAAAACTTCCCTCATTTAAAAAAGATTTAAAAATAAATAGATATAAAGTAAAAAATAAAATAAAATAAACTTAAGTAGTATCAGAAAAGCATTGCCAGTTTAAATATTTCTTCAGAAAAGTCTGAAAAGAGATCACCTATCACCTATAATCTCCTAACCTGATCAAAAGACAAATAAAAAAATGTTTATTGCATTGTACAAATCGTGATTTTGGGTGGAAATGTTGTCTTCATGGGCACACACTACACCCCAGGATTAATATATTTTCCAGCATGTCTTTCTTGGTTCTAATGCTGGCTTTACACTCAGTGATTAACTCTACAGTTGCAACACCCTGCTACAAAGTCACCTGGATGGCCCACAATGAATTTAATTTACAGATTGACCATTCAATTACCTTCCAGATGTTTCTGAAAGGCTCTGCCCTCCTCAAACATGTTCTGTGGGCTGTTGCTCCAATGGATTAATGAAATATACCCTGTATAGTATTGAGGTGTCTATCTGGCATGTCAGGTTTCCCAAAATGCATTTACACATGTAACGTTTCATTAGTTGAAAATTTATGACCCAAAAAACATGAAAGTAATGATGATTATTCTATTCTAATTAAGTTCTCAAGTTACCATAGAGTTGTTGCTATTCCTGTCCCCACAATGTGTACAAACTTAAAAACCTTTCTTTCTCTCTTTTTTCTCAAGATACAATCTTTTCTAACCATCCTGTTTTCTTTCTTTGTATATGACACTCATGTGACATCAAGTAGTTTTGACCCTGAGCATGAAATAAAAAAGAAATTATAACGATCGTAAAAACATAATGATTATAACAAAGTGACACAAAAACCAAAGCTGTCTGCCTTATTGCAGGTGGAAAGGTGATACTAAAAAAAATCTAAATTTCATGATAAAAGTTTAGTTTGCGGTTTAAAGATTCATTCATATTCATGCAGAGGAAGTTTACTTTACCAAACAGCACCACACTGTCCTGTGTACCAACTCCTTCAACATGGTTTGTTTGTGGGCTCAGTGAACAGGTGCGCAAGTGCAGGTGTATGGCTGAGTACAGTAGTGACAGACCCACAAAATCTCTTGGTGCTTTGCCAGGTTGGTAAACTTAGCCTTGTCCCAGCTGTGATAGAACATCAGAAGAGGAAAAACCCAGCAGATCTCCTCCAGTCAAACACAGAGCAGCAGCTCGGGGACTGTATGCAGACAGACATGACACAGAGCCTGACCTCAGAAGCAGACAACAGTGTGATCTCTGACCTCAGGGCTTGTTTGTGATGATACTGATTAAATTTGTAATATTGGCGAGAACTACATCTCCATTGACTTAGCCAGGAGATGTAATATGACTCTTCCTCTGAAAGATCTGTCGTGGAGAAAAATCAAGCTCTTACCACTGAGATTATGTTTTTGAAGGAGAATATGACCTGGGTGAAGAGTAAAATCATTTATGAGTGATATAAATCTGTGATAAGGGTTACACTTTACAGTCTCTTCCAGAAAGAAAATGTTGCTGTGCCTCTGAATTAGTGAAACTGAAGCCAAAAGCATGATTTTCCCAGGTTGTCCATTGGTCCATTGTACATCCATCCATCCATGCAGGTAAGTCTTGTGAAAGCAATTTGTCAAGAGGGATTTGAGGAATTTTCTTAAAACTGCAGGTAAAGGTCAAGATTGTTGTGAACAATAACTTAAATTGCACTTTGTTAGACTAACACAAATGTCCTCTCTTATGTAGGGATGAACTAAAGCTTACATTTTTTTGGACGTCAAAGGTCAAGTTTGATTCAAAGCTTCTGAACACGGTCTTCATAAACTTATGAGGGATTTTTGTCAAACCTTAAGCAAATGTCCAATCTAACTCAAGAATAACATTTCAGAGGTAATATGTCAAAGGTTGTTATGGTCAGCCAACCTGATCTTATCCTTTGCTTATTAAGGGATAGTTCAGGACTTATGGGTTGCGGTTGCATGAGGTACACAGCACTAGACTGTAGATATGCACAGGGACAAAGATCATCTCTGGGTATGAATATAAATAATCGGCATGGAAGCTAGGATTATACATTGCTGTACATGGTGCCACCATCTCAACAGAATTGAAAGGATTTTGGGTGAATATAAGCCACAAAAACACTGTTGGCTGATAGCACACTATGTCTTATTTCCTGACATCAACTTACTTTTCCACCACCAAGCTGCTTTGTTTTCGCAGTAGAAAGCACAGCCTACATGTCCTTCCTCCAGCAGTGCTGACCATATACAATCTGCAGTGTTCACAAGAGGGCAAAAACTTGTACCAAACTGGATAAATGGGCATTTTTTGCTCCAAAATATGACAACTGTATACTAGACACTTGAGCAAAATAAAAGAAAGATTGTATATTAATTAGTAATCTGCCAAGGGAAGGACACTGAAAGCCATGTTGTGTACCAAAGTAGAACCAACACAAAGCGGCTCAGGAGCGGAACAGTAAGTTGCCACAAAATTAGATACAGGAGACAATCACCCTATGCTGTTTTTGTAGCTTGTTTTCTACTAAAACTCTTTAACATATGCAAATACGGTGGCCTCACTTCCAGCTATATGTAGCTCCGTGCTGACTGTTTCAATACAAATGCAGAGCTGATTTCTGTTGCAGTGGCTAATTTAAGGCTAGTGTTATGTACCTCATAAAAACCCCAATTCAAAAAACTCAAACAATCCCATGAAGCCCATATATCTAGAACAGTTGGATGTTTTTCTTTACCAACACTCACTCTGTCTCAAATATTAACAGACTAGATTTTGGATGTAAAAGGTCAGGTTTATTAAGTCACACATGCATCCCTTTCCTACAAGTTTTATGTCATTGAAACTACCAGAGGAAACACCTCATCTTTTTGCTCTTAATCCACCTCTGTACTTTCACTGCTATTGATTACCTTGTAAAGGCTGAAACTACCTGACAATAGTTCTGTTTTTCTATAACTACTCTATTTGCAAACAGATTATTTTTTATTATATTGCTTTTTTGGAATTACATCAAATTAGACGTATTTGTGTTATTTGAAAGGGGAATGCTCTGATTTGTAAAAACACACAAAAACAAACAACTCCAAATATTATAAAAGATATAATTGGCTTAAAATCAAACCAGGCTTTCACAGGATTAGATATGAATCTCTTGGTGATAATGAAAAAATAATCTCCTAAGAACAAAGCTGAATAAACAACCTGAGTTTATAAGCCAAAACCAGATGGACAAGCTTAAAAACCTCAACCAAGGTATAAACATTTGCACTTGAACACATCCCAGCATCTGCTTATATGAAATATTTAATAATGCATAATAATGTCACATGCATACAGGTAAAAGTTTGCACAGTCTGCTTGCACACACATGCAGTCTGTAGTGGGCTGTGGTAGACTTGAGTTTTTTTAGCAGCTGGTTGCGTCCTCTCATGTTACTGACAGCTCTAATGGCTTTGGGAGACCTTGTGTAATTAAGAGCGCACACGCCTGCCACGACGCCTGTCTTTAGGAAGCCAATTCTCCCTGATGTTTTCAATACCACCACAAACACACCAGCAGCACCCTCCCTCTTCACACATCATCACTCCTCCACCTCTTTTCTCCTCACTGACCCCAGAACGGCTGCCGTCTGCTCTCCCTGGTGCAGTGCCTCTGGTGGTAGCACGTGCGTGATGTATCCTTGTGTGTATCGATACCTGGGAGAGGTGATTATTGAAATGAGAAGCACTAGGGGGGAGGGATAAATGTGTTTTATTGTGTATGTGTGTAAATAAGGGAGGTATTTTGATCATGTAGTGATTCCATCTCTCCAAACTTAGACATGGACCAACAGAAGCCCCTCACAGTATCATGATATGCCAGGTTGGTAACACTTTAAGTTTATGTCATTGTAAAAAGTTATAATCAACACTTAATAAGCCTTTTGAAGGACCTGATATGATAATAACATAGCTTACAGTTTATTGACCAAGTATCAACATCAATTAGTTGTTTAATGACTTAAAGAGGGTGGTATCCATCATTCTATTATGATGATAAAGGAATCTACTCTTTTCAAAAGTTTTTAGTGTTTCTTTGCAGCTAATAGCTAGCTGTACAGTAAAGCTACCATATAAGGGAAACAGCTGGATTCAATGAGAATCTACACAGACAAATCAAGTCATTGTTAATGTATGATAAGGACACTACTGTTCCTTTGAATCTCTTATATCACTTAAAAATCTCACAGAAAGCTGAAAAATAATCTACAACTTGAAATATCAAGCATTGCCCCCTTTTACTGTTTCTGTTAGCTATACATAGAATACGATCTGTGGCAAGTTTATTCCTGATGACCAGCCTTTGTCAACAGGGAGTAGAGTTCTCTTAGCCTGAGACAAGAGGGGTCACTGGACTTCAAGGAAGTTGTTTTGGACATGAAATGCTGGATACTTATGATGTATTACAGTGTATAACACTGTGTTTCACAGAGTTAATCATTTGGTGGGCTTATGATATGCCAGTTGTAAGATTTTGGTATAACAGCTGGTGTCTTTCCCATCTTAGGTAGTTGTCATTTTTACACCCTGTGTTCACATTGTTGAAATAGATATGCCAGGTTGGTAAAAACTTTGTGTTGTGCTCCAGCACCCAGGGGAGTGTTTGCCTTAAAATGAGGAGTGTTCAGGTACAAGGCTACCACGTTTCTGTCGTAAAAAAGTTGAAACATGCTGGAAAACAATCCATCATCCATTATCTATACTGCTAATCCCTTTCAAGGTTATGGGGGCTGTAGTCCACATCAGCTGTTACTGGGCTAATAGCAGGGTACACTCCTGACTGGATTTGCTGACAGTCAGGAGTGACTTTTTCAAAGTTTTTTATGCCCTTTAGTGTGTTTTGCACATCTTTTCTGCATAACATAACATGTCTATAAGCAAGACAAGAAGTCTGTGGCATGGGGACTTTTACCCCCTCCCCCTGTTAACAGAGCCAGTAACTACCTGAAACAGCTTGTTGCCCAAAGACCCACCTGTGTGACGTCTTTCCTTTGTTTTGTCAGCAGCTCGGGCCCATTGGGTCAGTGTAGCAACACATTCAGAGTGTGGATTGTAGAAAGAACACAGAGCTTTGAAAGAATAACATTGAGCAGTTATGGAATGACCAGTCACCATAGAGTATATGGGTCAACCAGTCAGGCTGGACTGGACCTACATGGACAAGGTGGTCTTAAAGTGGCCTCCAACAGAGCAGCTCAGACAGAAGAAGAATACAGGTGGATCAGACACACTCAGAGTGTGAAAACTGAATGGATTTTGAACATTAATGATTGGAACAAGGCTTGATCATTGTTGAGCTCTGTGAGATGTATATTAAGTCCTATGAGAATGAAAGTCTTTTTTTTTTCTTGTTGGTTGCAATGATTTGATAAACTTAACACATTTATCATACATCATTGCAACCTTTATACGCTGAAAGCCCATGTTGGACCAAAAGTTGCTGAATCTGGCTTGGAGTTACAAGGTTTAAAACTTTAAGGCTGCTGTAATACATTTAACCATGCTGGCCACCATAGTTTGCTGTGCCACCATTAGAGCTTTTCACTGAGCTGTACTCTCAGGCCTTCATTCAAAAGACATTGAGGTTTTAACACTCAACTAACAAGCCAAATTTAATAAATCCCAAACCTCCGTAATGCTGCTAAATTATATCTAAATATCTCATAATAATCCCACTCTCACAATCTGCATCAAGTTGCTTCACCAAGCTTTGGTAACGCCTGAGCCGAGGAGGCACTGAAATGGCAGAGATGGAATAAGAGAGACGTGTAATTATTCTCATCTTATGTGTGCTCAGAGTCATGGCCATGAGTTTGTGATGCTTCATGAGTGAGGAGGGAAGAGGAACGTAATTAGATGGGTTTCAGGGCTAGCGTGTTGACAAAAGACGCAAATTCAATAGTACCTCAAAAACATGTAAAAAAGCTTTCATCAGGTGGGCTTGTCTTATTATGACCTATTGCCACGCTATCATTTGTCCCCAGATTGAATAAATTACATGGTGAATCTCTGAAAAATTAAGGCAGTAGGTGTGATTAATTTCCCTCTGTATGCTGATGATGTGATGATAATGGGGGAGGTGTGTGGTCCTTGGTCAGCGGCCTGTGCTCCTGAAGGAGAGAGATATAACCTTTGTCTCGGGGACGGCAGATATACGAGCCAGGCGAGCGCCAAGGATTATATACCGAGGTCCTCGCCGGGAGATGGAGAGGGGAAAAAAAAAAAAAAAGCCTGTGACCGTAGAATAATTTCAGGCTCTCTCCCTCCCTCGAGACCACACGCTGTCTGAGCAAACCACCACCACCGCCGCCTCCTATTCCCCTCCACCACTCCCGCCAATCCCCTAACTGCCTGCTGATGCCGGATGTCTCTTCTTCTCCTCCTCAGCGTAGCAGGGGGGGAGAGAAAGAGGTGGGGAGGTGGTTGTAGGTGGTGGAGGGGAGGGAGGGGGAGAGACAGAAACTAGAGTCAGGTTCCTGTGCGGCTGCTGCGGCTAAGTGCTGCAGCAAATCATCCCCGCATTAGGAATATGGGCAATTAGCACTGTGGCACATCCCTCCAGACACACTTGCACCTACACGTCTGCACGCACACATGCACAGGCACAGCCTCCTCTCATCAGGATGCATGATATTTCTGCATCTATTTTGGGAAAGATGTGTGACCACTTGTTAAAAATCACTTATAGGGTTTTCATTTTTGTGACGTTATTCCAGTTCCTACAGAATTTTTAGAGCCAAACAGTCACATCATATGTAGAAACCCTTTTAATTAGACTGTTAGAGTAATGTAGAGAATGTATGCTTCCTCTGATAAACATCCTGAGACAATAGAGCCATCTAAAGCATTCAGGTGTATGCTGGAGCGTGCAGAGCGAGAGTTCCCGTTCCACCTTAAGAAAGGTACCTTAAAAGATTATCTCGGTTATTTCACCGCCACTGAGCCGGCACTAATAGTCCAAGGCAGATATTGAAGAGCAGCGCAGGGCCGCAGAGATCTATTAGAAATTCCCATCTACGCGCCTCATACATATTGATTTCTGACACCAAGCAGCAATGAAAGGCCCAGGGGAATAATATATTTAGCAGGGTTTGCAGTGAGGGGGTCACAGAGTGCATAAAGATTAGCTGCACAGACCCCTGACAGGACCGCGTGCGAGCCCAAATTGTCGACGGGCAGGCACGCAAATACACACACACACAAATGCATACACATATATTCAAACTGCATATGCCCAGACATACTAAGTGGAGGTTTTTCATGGTGTTAGAACAGGGCAAACTGGCAGCTCAGCTTTTTTAAGTTAACCCCTCATTGGAGGAAAAATATAAAAAGCAAGAAAACAGATGCTTATAGTGAAACCTCTGTGGCTGAGAATATTTTTGCTATTTTTATAATGCAACCTTTGTCTATTTGTGAGAAAGAATCCACTGATAATTGATTCAGTCAATATTCAGCAGTGTGTTTTTGAAAAACCGAAGTGTTTCCCTGCTACTATAGGGCTTCATGATTGTTTACTGTTTACTGCGTCTTCAGAAAAGCATGCAGTGGGGGTTACTGAAGGACAGAGCATACAGAAACACATACACTTCAGCTGCATTTGAAGTGTATGTTTCATTTAAAGGCTTTTGAGGCCAACAGAGAAATTAATAATCAGTGTAATTACCTCCACCAAGGCAGTTATGTTTCTGCCAGCATTTTTAAGTTTGTTTTGTTAAGTATAACTTTTTCAGGGAATATTGATCAGGACACAAGTAAGGAGTAATTAAATGTTGGTGTTGATCAAATCCAGATGAGTCAAGATATTTTTCAAAGATTTGTTAACAGTTTGGGTTGGGACAGTTTTAACATTTTTTGACAATAACTTGGAAATGCCTTGGCGGAGCTTTTGCTCTTTGGGCACATCTAGGGTACAATATGTTTATTTATCAGGGCACTATGAATGACCAGACAAAACTACAGGGAAATTGTTTCACAGGATGTTTCTACCCTTAATTCAGGACAGGAACTGTGGCCCCTATGACACATATCCTATGGACATGTGAAACAGTCCATCTGGCGTGTCAGGTTGATAAGTGGGCATCATATCCTGCTGCTGGTCTTACTGCCCGTTTATGTACATGAAGACATTTCAAAGAAGCCTAATCCATCTCATTAGTGTCCAAGTCCAGCTCCACAGAAGAGTACCACTCATCTTATCCTATATCTTTCATCACTACCAACACCACCAGGTGTCCAAGGTGGATATCCTATCCTGCTGTTTGCCTTACTACCCATTCCTTACATGAGGACATTGCAATGGAGTCTGATCAGTGTCCTAGTCCAGCTCCCAAAAAGTCCCCTCCTCATTTTTGTCTTTATCTGCTAGCACCACCACCATCAGTTATAGACTCCAAGAGGGGGCAGCTTATCCTACTGTTGGCCTCACTACCCATTGAAGTACATTATTTACCTGTTTACAGTTTAACAGCCTTAGACACTGCATGTTTATCATTTATGCAAACTTTCTGAGTGGATCATCAGTCTTTGTGGAGTTTCTCCTGATTGAAATAATAATGTTGACCCATGATATGCCCCATTCTATGGTTGGGAACAGATAAGTTTAGACTGATACCAATGCCATTATCGTTACTGGTTGTAATTTCGATTCTTTATGAGTCCATAAACAATACCTGTGGATTTTCTTTTCTATAATTCATATATTTTTTGCCTCTATTGACAGTGGAGAGACACAGGACAGACTTGGAGAGGAGAAGAGAGAGTAGGAGAGCCTCAACATACAATAAGTGCACGATTGCAACCCACTCCACCATTCCTGCATATTTTCTTCATGAAGAACAGTTGGTCCACACAGGTTTTTCATGTCAACCAAGGCTGTCCAATAAATTGTGAATATATATTGTTCTTATGACATAAGCCTATACTAAAAACACATTGCATTTTTTGCAATAAGTCATTATTTTTTTCATCATTATTGTATTCAAGCAGTGATTTTCGTGGCATGGGATAACAGCCTTGCTTTCTCATCCTTTAAAGCAGTTTATTGAAGCTTAAGCTGGTAATAACTTATCCCTTGATTAATTTGTGCCAATTTAGTGGAGAAAATAAGTACTTTGGAATTCTTATACATTCAAAAAACAACTCCAGTTGTTGTATAAAACATAGATATTAGTACAGGTGAGGATGCTGAAGTAAATGCTCTATTTTCACTCTTATCTTTTCAGTTAATTTATCACAGATGTTATCCTCCCAGTTCGGCGTGCCCAGAAAATCCCACAGGAAGGCAACCAGGAGGCATCCTAATTAGATGCCCGAACTACCAACTGACTCCTTTCAATGCAAAGGAGGCACAGCTCTACATTGAGTTCCCTGAGGATGTTGGAGCAGAACCAGAACTTGCTGGAGGGATAAAATATACTGTTTGGCCTGGGAATGTCTTGGAATCCACCAGGAGGAACTGGAAAATGTTGCAAGGGAGAGGGATCTGGGTTGACCCACTTGGCCTGCTGCCCCAGATAATCTGTAGAAGATGGATGGATGGACTTTATTATTATTATTATAGGTTATGCTTTTGACTGTGTTGGTCTGTCTGTTTGACTTTTTTGCAAGATAACTGGAAAAGTAATGTATGGAGTTTGATGACATTTTTGGGGAATGCTGGCCATGGCACAAGGGACAAGTTATTTAAATTTGGTGGTGATCCGAATCTGGATGTGGACCTAGGAATTTTTTAAAGGATTTGTCAACAGTGCGAGATAGGGCAGTTTTCTACAGTTTTCTACAGACACATTGTGTTTCGCTTCTGTTTCCTGTCTGCCATGACAACATCTTTGATTTATTTATCATTTCAGCTGTCTGCCTCTTATGAGATTGTGACATCATTCATTTGCATGGCCTGCAGAACTGCTTTGTAAGCGGAGGGAATTTACTATTGAATTGTTTCGCTTAAAGGCAACTGATATCCATTCTGTGAGCTAGTCATTATCATTCTCAACTGGAATTGGTTTTGGATTCCCATCCCTAGTCCCTTCTGATTAAAAATTGTAAAAGATGGCTATCCTGATAAGGCCCTAAACTGGGCCTGGAATTGTCAAGTGTGTAGCCAACCGCATTTATATTGTATGACTATATGTGAGTACCCTCATGTGTCGGTGTATGGGCTCTTAGGGCCACCATGTGTCTGCTCCCCTCTATATTTAGTTTTGTTGACACTGTTCAAGGGGTGATGGTTCAGCTGTGGTCTTTTTCCAGGGTAAAGGTTATGTTTGTGTTGCATTATTTATGTTTTGTTCATGCAGAAGTTTTTTCCACCATCTCCCCGGCTCTCTAGTATGTGCAGTCTTGGTTAGAGTCTGGTGTTGGAGGTGGAGGTGTTTGCGGTGTGGTGGGGGTGACCGCGGTGATTCTGTGATGAGCTTGTCCAGGTGAAAGGGTAATTGCTTCAAAGGAGATCAGACTGCCGAGAGCGAGGCTGCGACCAGCAAGAGGGAGGGCTCGACTCCTCGGCGAGAGCACTTAACACCGCCTCCTCATCCATCCATCTCAACGTCCTCCTGTCTTTCTCCTCCTCTCCCTCACACCTCGCTTCCAGCTCCTGCATCCCCAATGCTACCACCATCCATCCATCCTCCTTTTTTTTTATTTTCCTCCAGTATTGCTCTGCCCTCCTCCTTTCTCCCCTCCTTCACAGCAGCACTCGGCAGCCTCTTCAGAAATTACAATCGCTCAGGGTTTAGGCAATTTGACCAAATGCAGGGCCCGCATGTAAGGATCGAGGAAGGGGAGGAGGGGGCGGTTAGGACTGCAGGGCGAGCCTTGGGGGGGGATTGGAATGAAATTACCAATTCAATGGATGAAGCACCGCACGACAGTGGCAAAGCGTGGACATAAAATGAGGATTATCCGATTTTAGGAGGGGGCGAAAAAGTGCCACAAAGAGTCCTAAGTCTGACGAGAACTAACACCTCTGAGTTTGTGTGATTACAGTCTAAAACCAGAAGTGGGTTTTTTTGCCAAACCCACTCATTGTATTGGTGCAAAAACAACAAGATTTGTAGGAATAATGTCCTCTAAGCATTTTATTCATCTTTAAATCAGAGAGAGTGTATCGTTGTTGCTGAATTGTTACAGAGAAGTGAGTAGGCTGTGGAAAAATATGTCTTTTGCTGATGACATTTACTCATTTCAGTATGAAATGTAAAATAATAGATGGAGCTCATTTCTTACCCCAGATCCCTTGGTTGTCAAAAATGTTTTCTGCAATTTATAAGACAAGACAGACGAGGGTAAGAAGGGAAATGACAGAGATTTTGAAAAACAAATGCTGATTTGAGGGTGTTAAAAATCACTGGATGCAAAGCTATGTAAAAAGATATGATATACAGTATCATGGGTCATAAATGCCTGGAGGAGCTCTCCTTTTCTGTGTCATTTGAAACACTGGAGAAGGTATTCAGCCAGCACCGTCTGCTCCAAGGAAAATACTTGATTTCCCACTCCATCATGGGCTGAATGGGAGGCTCTGGGCTGACAGTCCATTTCAGAGGGTTCCATCTCACTTTGCTTTTGTATAAAACCAAAAAAAAAGAAATGTTTGAGTCACAGCATCTTCTCCGCTGCTTATTCTGGAGGAAACATCACTGGTGTATTTGTAACTTTGCAGCACACTGTATTAAGTGTACTGCAAGTTTAATGGTCATGTATTATCCATCATACTTTTTGTAATGACTTTAATAAAAAAAAAAAGTACCCATAGCCTGTCTGCAACCTTTCAACATGATAAAAACCCTCCTCTTTCTCTGTTGCTTGCTCCACCTTTCAGATACAGTGACCTCAAACAATTCATTTGAAAATGTGTCCCCAACTAGGAGCGCTTCGGGAGCAAAAACCCCCGCCAAAGTATTTCTGCTGAGTGAATATTGAAAACACAAATCCTTTCAAAAAATGTCTGGATCAGCATCTGGATTTATATCACA
Organism: Cetoscarus ocellatus; assembly: GCA_037902135.1. Lineage (NCBI taxonomy): Eukaryota > Metazoa > Chordata > Actinopteri > Labriformes > Labridae > Cetoscarus > Cetoscarus ocellatus. The sequence goes on along the minus strand of JBAMNC010000871.1, from coordinate 823,099 downwards.
AACAAAACCGAATCACTTCTCTCGTGTGCCGTAACCAACATCCCAATCCAGTTCTATCAACCTTAATTATATAGCACAGTTTAAAAAAAACAGTTTACCAAAGTGCAGCACAGTGACAACAAAGCAGAGGTAAAATAGTTGAAAGTAAAATAAACTGGGAAAAACAGGGGGTCAAAAAATGTTTGCGGGTCTTAGATGGGCCACCGGGCTCCGATGCACGTCACCGTGTGGACCACCTCGCGGGACAGATGTAATCTGTTCCTGTGTCATAATAGGAGTACAAAATTAAGTGATAATTACATTTAAACACAGCAGCAGGCTAATCCATTCATCATGCTTGTGATCCACCTGCAATCCTGGTCCGTCATTGCCAATTAGCAGAACTTTAGGTGAAAATATATCTCCTCCTCATCCTCCTTGCAATAATGTATTCCATCTTTTTAGATCACGTTAAGAATAAAGATTAAAACAGAGAAATATGGGCAATCACAGGTAAATCCTTAAGACACCGAGTGACTTACATTTATTCAGCAAGCGTCTCTCTCTTTTTTCATTTCTTTTTAATTTCAGCTTTTTAGTTATGACAAACGTCTGTGATCTGACATCAGATGTGAAGGGATAATTAATATAGATACAAATGTATGTGCTGGTTCAGACGGTTACATTAAATAGTGGCTGCTGTGATTGTTGATTGCATTGAAATGGGCCTGACACTCTGGATACCTGCCTGTGAGGTTTTGGTGACGTGTGCGCACTGTGCGCCTGTCAGCCAAATTATCACTGCCCGGGGTGCACCTCTCCTGCGCCGAGAATAGACCAGGTTGGAGCTGGCGAGCTTTCAGCGCACCTTCCGCGCGTTTTTTTGGCACGAAATTGTCACTGCGCCAAGCTGAATCTTTCGACACCTCCCCCTGGTGCGCCGTCACACCCATCTCGGCGCAGCCAAATTGGCTGTGCACGGCGGTGCGCCAGATGAAATTACCACTGCATGGGGTGCATCAACTTATAACTCTCTTGTGCATTGACTTTTCATTTTTACCTCCGCCAAGGAGGTTATGTTTTTGCTGGCATTTATCTGTCTGTCTGTCTGTCTGTTTGTTTGTTTGTGTTCAAAATAACTTGAAAAGTTCTGAACGGATTTGGATGAAATTTTCAGGAATTGTCGGGAATGGGATATGGAAGAACTGATTAAATTTTAGGGGTTATCCGGATCACCGTCTGGATCCAGGAATTTTTTAAAGGATTATTTAACATTGCCAGATAGGACCATTTTTGCCAAAGTGGACCAAAGCTGCTTGGCGGAGGTCTGCGCTCTCTGAGTGCTTTTCTAGTTTCTTGTTGTGTTCAACAAGTTTTCGGCCTTAAAGAGCACAAAGTCACATAGCCCAAGTCTTTTGTGAGTTGAGAAGTTTGTCTTTTATTTATTTGTGTTGTGAAAACAGTCAATAAAGTAAAATTTCCATTTACTGTTTATGAAAAGTTAGAAAGCTTTAAACCACTTTCCATCCCCCCCTAAATGGTATGAGCCTGCTTCTTCTTGTTTTGGAACATTAAAGTTAAAGGGGGTCCCACTGAACTTAACTGTTGTGCCTGTTATGATGGACTGAATTTGACAATGCCAGAACCTGAAGATAAATTGGGAATGCCAGAAAAGAATTGAGAGGGAACTGGCGAGGGCATGTGACCCAAACAATAACATTCTGATAATTTTTTTCAGTCTGCTCCAAAAGCTGATCTGAAAAACACATATGAGTCATATAAAAGCAAGTGGGCTCGTGTATATGCAATGGAGGGAGAAGGCAGCAGCGGCAGCTAGCACAAGTGGCGCCAGGACAACCCCAGCCCAAGAGCAAGAGGATGGAAGGTGCTTATCAATGAACTGTATGCTTTTATCAGTCTCGTTATAGAGGGGTCCTATTCCTTGTGCCTTTCGGGGGCCCAGACTTTCCTCAGGGTGGGCCTGGCTGCAGATGGGAGTGAATGATGCGCACAGCAAGAGCGAGCAGTAATGGTCTGAAATGCAGTGGGAGCAGGCAGGAGTGGGATTAATGCTGCGCTGCATTTACATCAGAACTGGAAAGAGGGGAGTGGGAATGACATCATCTGCAATTTATCAGCTTTCCAGATACAGAGTCGGAAAAAACTCGCCGATCTACCAGCCTATTGTTAGCCGCTGTGTTAGCTGTTGTTAGCACGCACTGTATTGAAGTTAGCACATCCCACATGAAGAATGTAAATAACACTATCGCAGCATTTCTATATATATACGTCAAACAACACTATGTATACGGCTGATTTAGTGCGACAAACACAAGTCAGAAGTGCTAATAAATGGAATATTACAGGACCTTAATAACTGTTTACACTGGGGGCAGTCATCTTCAATTGTCAACTCGGGGGTGGTGAGGATCCCCCGACTTCCCAGTAGGAAATACCGACCTCGGGGGCTGTTTCAGTTGAAATTTCCCACTTGGAAGTCGTAAATCTCTACTTCCCAGTACAACTGGAACGCACCATAAGAGACAGTCCACCGTCTTTCTTCTTGAACTAATATTTCCTGAATTTGACTTTAGCTTATCTTCTCTTTTGACATTTTGTGAGTATTTGTGGAATAAATAGGTCCTAATGCTGTGCATTGCAATGCATAAAAACAAAGGAGAAATATTATAAAAAATCACACGGTGCTAACTTTGACAGTATGCAGGGCATGTCTCATGAAAAATCAAAACCTTTAAGGGAAAAGCAGAAATCTTTAAACATTTCATTTAACTTTTTAAGGATCTTAAGGAAACCTGTAACATCTTAGTTTACCCTGATGCTGATTTAAGCCGTTGCACTGAGCATACTTAAACACTTTACTCACTTGTCTTCAGCCATCAAACCTGAGAGTGACAGCCTGACGAGGCCAGCTGTCACACTCTCATGACGAGCCGCACAGTTCAGATGACGTGAAAAACAAGCATAAGCTAATCCTAATGCAAACCGCTGAATTTGATGAATCACAATCATTCTGGGCGCCGTGATGAATGGCGATGACGCTAACTACGACCATTCATCAAGCCTCCATCAGTTATCCTAAGGTGGCTTAATGTTTCATCCACTCAGACCTCAGAGCGGGCGGACAGCCATCCCTCATCTTCACCGCCCGACTGCCACCGCTCCACACACACATTTCAATCTTGTCTTGTCATCTCCCCCCTCAGGCACCTACACCCTCCCTCAAAATCATCATTTTTATCAGCCCCAGTAAACCTTGGACCCTGGACAGCGATGAAGATGCAGATTTTTTATGGAGTTGAGAGAAATAAAAATCAGTTGGACTGAGTTTGCCTGCTGCTGTTTGTTCATGCATGTGCGTGCTTTTGTGTGTGTGTGTGTGTTGTTTTTATTTTTTCTCTGGGATCAGCCAAGCCAAGGCTGAGAGGGGTGGGGGGGATGGAAGGGGTATCTGCAATGACAGGAGGTCTTTCAGCGCGTTGGTTACAGTAAATTAGCATTCGAGCTGCGCTGCACGTTTAGCACTTTGCGATTGGGTTCAGCAGAGGCCTCACCCAGACTGTCCCTGGGGGAAACATCGGCAGCGCTACAGCGGCTCAATGGGCGGGGCTGAGCTGTCAAAATTAGATAATAAAGCACCGCGGTGCTGGCGGATAAATGTGTGTGAGAGGGCATCCATCTTGCAGGCGCGTTGCTGAAGAGGATGCTGCTAAATGACAGCGAGAACTGGTGTGTGTTTGTGTGTGTGTTTACATGCATGAGAGGACTGAGAAGAACCAATGGGAAACCAACTTTTCTTCGCAGCTTAGCTTTGTCCGCTATAAAATCTCATACAAAATTATGATCCAAGTGTTTATGTAGAGAGGAAATAAATAGAAGGAGCAAAATGTATACAGGGGGATTAAAGAGGAAGGGTAGAGGGAAAAGAAAGAAAAGGAAAGAGCGACAGTGAGGGAGAGAGATGGAGAGAGGAAATTAAATGTCGACTGGGCACTTAACCTTTCCCTAATAATGTGTGGCCTGCTGAACCAGCACAGTCCCTGATGTTTTATCAATAACTCCTAATTAATGTGCAGCCACCATATTTTTGATGGTATTTATACAATATGGCTGAGTAATGTAATCAATAATATTCATATTTATATTCCATAGGGTTCTTCCTATGTGCATGCGCTTTAACTCTTGAGGAGCCGTGGAAAAGTCTGAGGAAAAGTCTTATAACTTAAGACTTAATCACTGTTTATGCATCAGTACCAAGGCTGTGTCACACTGAGGTTTTCCTACTCTTTTTAAAAAAATCCCATCCGCACAAGGAAGGTTTTCAAAAACATTAAATCCACATAAAAACACAAAAACATATAAATGCACTATTTTTGTTTATTACCATTCAAGGCTGCCCATAAGGGGGGGTTAAGGGAAAACTTTCTGGGGCCTCTGAACATATGTGAAAACATGGTCCACAAATATACATTGTGTGACATCACATGGAGGGGATGTTCTTGGCCCAAAATACAGTTTTCCTTGTCTACACAGTTTCTGAAAATCTTCACAATGGCAAAATGCTGTGTGCATGTGGACACAAGGCCAAAAAACACATAAAAGGCTGCACTGATTTTCATGAGCATCCTTTGCTTGTAAATGACAACTAGTAAAACCCGATATGCCAAAACTGCTTTTATGAGATTTCCTTCCAGCTTTGCACAAACATCCGATGTGGCACAACTATGAACAAACTAGATCTTGCAAGTCAAAGGTCAAAGATCAAGATCATGGAGTTTTCTGGTTAATCTTCTGCTCATGAATACAGTATCTCAAGAGACTTCTCAGGGTTTTTTTGCACATTTGTCTTCTCTTCCCAAAAGATGGTCTGAGATCTGTGATTATCTGTACATTTTGGATGTCAAAGGGCGAGGGTTATCCAGCAGCATGTCATGGCCCCCGCCCCCACCTGCCCGTGAATGCAGCATCTAAAAATTTTGTACAAATGTCCACTTTGACTCTTGGACAAATTGAAAGTTTAAATGTCCATGAGTTTCATGACCTTGCCTTGCGAGTTACCTTAGTCTATCAAAAAAGTTTTTAAGGGTTCCCTTCCAAACCTCACACAAATGTCCACTCTGACTAGACAATAAACTCATAATATATAAAGGTAAAAGGTCAGAGGCCAAGTGACCAACCACTGTCCTTTGGCTCTCAGGTAATGTATAAACGAGCATGCAGTAGCTCTAGCTTCATATTTGTATACCCTCTTTAATTGTTGTTGTACTTTCCATTTGTTCAGTAAAAATTTTGTCTGATCATCATGATGACCTGATGTTAAGATGCATATCCAGACTAGAAGTCTTACTACTTGCTTTACGATGACCCTCTCTGACAAGAAATCCATTTTTATGTTCAGGTTTTTGTCTTTATGGTTCCTGTAAATGCTTTGGAGCAAAAAAAAGAATTCAACATAATCAAAATGATTAAGTCCATTTTTCTAAGAGGTGAAAAGCACTAGTCTGACTCTTTAGATTTCTTTCTCCGTGTAAATAAAACCTGCCTTTATAGAGCTTCATATATGTATGGCCTGGAGAGACACTTTACAAATAGAGATATCTTTCATTTAATCATCCATCGTTCACTCTTCTTGGTGTACATTGTGCTCGCCATTGTGAGCGGCACCGCTGCTTCTTGATTAATGGCTTTTTCAGAAAGGTGCCACTAATGGCTCTTTAATTGCTCCGACTTCCTCTTAAAGCTTCCAGGAAAGCTTCCATTGCAGGAAACTTACAGTTTATGTGGCATAGGAGGAAAGTAGCTCTACAATGCCCCTCTTTGGCAGGTATGCTCTTATGTTTGAGTGTTAATAACTTGTGAAGAGGCTTTTCAGAGACAGAGTGCCCAAAGCATTCTTGAAGGAGCTTTTGGCCAAGAGATTTGGTGCTTTATATCTGCTTTGTGTAAGGGTCAAATTGAGGAACTGTTGTATCAAACAATATGCATATGAGGTATGTATGTTTCTGTAAATTTAAAGTTTGAAACTCTTGAACTACTGTGAAGAAAATTCACCAAGAACAACATCAGGGGCTGAAAAAGGAAGCAGACTGAGCAAAAGAGAAAAAGACTGCAGTTCTCTTGGTCACAGTAGTGGTCACTTGAGGCTGAGACCAAAAGTGAGTCAATTCCCATTAGGGTCTTATAAAAGCCCAGCTCCTCACCTGCCGTACACATGATAACAGCTCTGTCAAAAAATCTTGGGACTCTGTGGCAAATTTACTGTTCAAAGAGCTGAATGTTACGTCTCTTTGGAAGTGATAGACAGGACCAGACTCTGTGTTCTGGATGGTTTGATTGTCTGAGGTATATTTTTTTTTTTTAAAATCTGAACAACATTTATAAGGGTTTTAATCAACATTTGCATAAATGCCCACTCTGACTCAAAAATGCATTGACTACATTTTGGAGGTCAAAGGTCAGTTCACTAGGTCTCATGATCAACCCTTGCTGTGGTTATCTCAATGACGCTTTTAAATAACTTATTCTAACTTTGCTCCAATTTCTACTCTGTCTCCAGGATGAAATGATTCGATTCCTGGGGTCAAAGGTCACTGTGATCTTTTAGCTTTTAGCCCCCCCTTCCCTACTTGGTCCAGACTTCTCTGATTGGTTGACCAAACTGTTCTGTGGTTATTGGTTAGTTCAGCGCTGCTCAGGACCCTGTTTTTAGTGACACTGCTTTCTGTCTAAGGTCCATGCTTTGCACTGGTGCCCTGGGCCAATGGGCTCATACTGATGATGAAACAATGATAGGACATCCCACTTGTAAGTCTATTCAAGGGGGCTGGGTTAACATGCCTTCCCATGAGCTACTGGTGCTATGAACAGGGGGAGCAGTCTCTATGCCACAGACTTTTTGTCTTGTGCAAAGAGGTGCTAATGTGATATGTATCACATACTGAGTTTCATTTAACTTTAGAATCAAAGTTTGTCGAAGGCCAACCTCCTTTTCTGAACTCCTGGATCTACTCTACTGCAGCGTTTAGAGGCTATGCAGCAGGCCTTTTGATGTTTTTCTTACAAAAAAACTGTCTTTTCTGGAAGTGCATTGTCAGTAAAATAAAGAAAGTAGGGAGATGCAAAGCAGGATGAGATGACCATTATAAACAGTATACATCTTCTAAGCTTTACCTGGTTTAAGGTGATTTAACACAAAATTAGATAATATGAACATTTCCTGGTGTAAAAAGTGCACTTGAAGCCACAAAATCCAGTTGACATTACTCTGACGGACATAGCACAAGGGCAGGCAATAATCAGCATGCTAATCTTCAGGTTTAGCAGCACGTAGTGGCGAGATTCTCCCTCCACCTGTGTTATCGACTGACTGTGGGTAGATATTGGAAATCGTTGGTATAGAGGCTTGTGGTATCAGGTGTATACAACTGCTGCAAACAAGCTGAGCGAGTGATCAGACATCTAAAGGGGCTTTATCGTAATCTGGAAGGCACTAATTAATACTGTTCAATATTTCAACTTTTATTTTTGATTCATTTTACTTGCTACCTCTTGACTTCTTATACAGTTTTCCTAACAATGTGCTCTTATGACTACAAAGATTTTGTTTTCTATCATATTTGTACACCTGTTTAAAAGAGAAACGGTGTGTGGTTATGTGTAAATATGAAAACAAAGCTGGTTTATTAAAAAAAAAAAAAAAAGAAGTGGTATATCCAACTACCGAGGTACATTTGTGTCCATGTATGTGTGCAAAAACCCTCCAGAGGGTCCAGGTAGGCCATGAGTGACCCCGGGCATCCAGGACAATAGCTTTTGCAGATTGTCTGCTAGTTTTAGGGATTTTGTCTGGAGGATTTCTATTCTATAGGGAGACTTATTTCATGTTTGGTTACAGGGATTTACTGTCACACTTCTAATAGGTTGAAACATCAGACTTTGCCATTTTTGTTATATCATAAGAAGCAACTGAAAGAGCGACTTCCATTGGAGAGTTGTGTTATTTTTTTAAGGACAGTCAGGGAGACTGCACTAGTCATTCACATGGTTAGAAAGACATATGATTACACTCTGCACCTTTTAAGGCTGTCAGTTTTCCTCAAAATCAAACTCGAAAGGTTACCGAACATACACGCATATAACCAAAGTTATTCGGTTATTTTCATCGAACGATTATTTGAATATCGAATATACGATAACAGCCCTAGCACCTTTACTCTAATTGCATTTATCATGACGATGAGAAAACCTGTGTAATCTAAGAAAACCACAGATGAGCTTTATAGTGCTGTTGAATTTCAGCAGATTTGTTAACATTGCGAAATAGTGCAGGTTTTCCACATTTTTGACAATAACCCCTCTGACAATGTTGGAAATACCTTGGTGGAGGTTTGTGCCCTTTTGAGCATTTCTACTTCATTGCATGTCATTTACAATACAAATATGAAATGTTTCCTACAGTTAATATTAGTCCTTTCATATGGGAATGATTGGGCATGTGTTCGCTGATACCAATGGATAACATACAGGGCCTCATCTTCTAAGATCACAAATAAGGAGCGCTAAATTGCATGTGAAAACTGAAAATTGCACGTGCTATTAGTAGGCATGTTGCGGGTGATCTACTATGATTGCGTGCCCAATTGATAACAGGCGCAAAATCAACAAAATCAAAATGGTTCCTGAATTTCAACATGATATTTAAGTGTCACCTTGTGTTACATTAGTTCATTGAAACAGCTGTGTGTAATACTTTTTGTGTCTCTGCACAGCACATCAGCTTACATTGTCACATTGGATTGTCATCATAAGAGCTGAAAAGGTTTTAATAGTTATTTCACTGTAGAATAACTGTAGATTGTGGACCAATATGGATCATACAAGCAATGAGACTAAGCTTGCAATTAAGTAATTAAAAGCATTGTCTGTGTGTATATCTTACTCTATAATGCAAAACATGTCAAGTGTTTTCATCTTGGATATGCTTTGTTATACCTTTTATAAGTTGCCTCAAAATGAGTCCACAAATACTAAAGTTAGCTTGCATCCTAGCACTTATGGTTCCTACTGGTTACATCAAACAAGAGGTTACAAAGTGGTGTTATATGCTGAAAGTGTGTTAGTTGCTTCTAACTCAAACCACCATATTGTAGTTCCATAATAGCTTCATAATAGTGTTTTACTCTTGCTGATTACACTTAAGCCTAAAAACTAATAAAAGCTGTTAGCATGAACTAAGCCTGTAAGTCTTAAGATCTTGGATTGCCTCAGACCTTACTATCAGCAATGATCCAAAAACACAGTAAAAATCCCCCAGGTTTTAGTTCGGGGAACCAGTACAATGCTAACTTCTGTATCCCAAAATGCATTATAAAAAGTTGTGTTCAACCAATTTTCCCTGTCTGCCAATTTGCATTGCTGTGCAACGCCTTAGAAAGCACATATGTGACAATGATGCTGCTCTGATCCAGACAATGACCATGGAAGAAGCATGATCAGTGTGAAACATGACTGATTGACTGATGAAAACATCAGTTAAGTTCATGTTTGGTGGTATTTAGCCAAAATCTACATTCTGTCTCAATACAGAGAAGAGGATTTTCAACTTTACTTTTGTTTTGACTCACTGATGTGAGAGGCACAGTGGAACTGGACAAGGGCATGTCAATTAAAACTGCGATTTTAGTGTTCAGGTGGTTCCTGAATCCAGCATATATGAAAGCAAAATAATGGAGGAATTTTATGGTCACAAAGATAATAAGTATTGTGGCACTTAAATAAAACAAATGGCTGGTCAAAACTCTATGGATAAAAATGTTGATGTAATATGAATTACTAACTGTTTTAGTACTGACAAACTCATGAGTGCTCATGCTCATGTATATGCCACCAATCCAGATGTTTTCTAAAGCAGTTCCCTCCCTGTTCCACTGTACCAGATCTTTACATATTTCATTTAATGTTATGTTCTTGTCAAGCACACTGATGTCTAGCTTACAAGGACTCTCATAATCAGAACTTCTCAAATAAAAGTGACACTCATTGCATTTTTACAGCATGTTCTCACGACAGATGTGTGACAACTGACTGTACTATTGTGCTAACCTTATATCTGTGCCTCATTCATCTGCACTGACAATTATGCAGAATTAAGATAAAAAGACATGCAGGGATAAAGCAAATCAGTACTCTGAATATTCAAATTGGCATGTAGTTATTAGGTGATGAACTATGGATGCAGAATGTGCACATTGAAACAGACAAATAAATAAGCAGTGTGAATTTTGCAGACTACTGGGTCATAATCATGACGGAAGCTGTTGTTAAAAGGTGTAAATGAATGAAATAATTGCAGTCAAAGAAGGAGACAGACAGCATTGTTCATCATTGAATATTGATTGTTATTTGTGTTAAGTGTATTTTAGAGGCAGTCATAAGACCAAGAGTAGTGCTGTTTTGTTGAAGTGAGGTTGTAATTTTATTTTAAATGTAACAGCCTGGGTGCTATAGGAGTAAGAAAGACACAATTATTAGTGTGGGCATGCATATGGTCAGAGAACTTTTCAGTTGCTACTATTTAAAAGCCTATTTTTTGAGCCTTTACAATGGCCCAAAATAGATTTCATCAACCTGTCATCTAAAATTAAAAGACCTGTCATGGGAAAAGGGAGACTTTTAAGACCCAAATAGCCTTAAATTTAAAAAATCTAATTAAAGACCTTCAAGACTTTTTAATGATCTGCAGGAGCCCTGTTTTCAATAAAGTGACTATCTCAGATTAGCTTGAAAATTCAGTTTCAGTGACAAATACTTGATTTCACTGAGACTTTGACTAGTGGGGTTAATTTTTCCATTATAGCACCTTATTTTCTGTGAATTTATGATCTAGTTTGCATCTATTTGCAAACTAAGTACAGGTATTTCTTGGTCGTAACATATGAAAGCTTGTGATCCAAGGTTATCTGTATTAAATATTACCACCATTGGCTGGCTTATTAAGGAAAAAAAGGTACACAGTCATGTCAGTGCTTGCTTTCTAGAGTTGCAATATCCTTCCTCATAGTATTGTAAATCACTGTGCAGCTCATTACTAATTATATCAACCTTGACTTGAGAGCAAGGGTCATCAACTACATTTGTGCAAGGGTCATTTTATTTCATTACATACGTTATGAGGGGCCGCAATATAAAATGAATCAAAGCAATAAATGTTTTTCTGCCTAATTCTCTAGTATTGTTTTAGCAATCTCATTTTTTCTGAATAGTATGTATTTCTTAGCCTTTTAAAATGAGACCAGTCCCAATCACACAAACTGCTGCCAGCCACTTCTCACAGTTGCAACATCTTGGCTTCCACTTTCTGGGGCTCTCACTTGGTTTGACTCTGATATATTTATTCTACTGGTTTAAAGTTAACTAAAAATGGCTCACGGGTGTATTTCTGTTAAACAGATCAAACATAAATATAGTCTTGATTTAAAAAAAGAAAGTTTCCAGTTTTTGTGTCTGAATTGGGAGTTAAAGACAAAAAGATACCACAGTAAACCAACATGCAGAGCCAAATATATTTAAATACACATTGAGGGCACATTTGGACCAGTGCACAAGCATGAGGTTTAACACTGAGTTTATTTCAGGTCTTACTTTTAAATCCATCACAGAGACTCTGAAAGTGAAGTCTGCAGTCTAGCAACCCTGACAAATATGCAAAGTTCAGATCATCCTTTCAAAATAAAACACCCTTCAGTCTCAATTAAAAAGAACGATAATTATTTTTTTTATTCTTTACAGCCTGGTAATAAATTATCCATGGCCTGGTATAGGTCTTTGGCCTGGTAATTGGGAACCACTGATTTAAAGCAAATCTTTGGGTCACATGCAAGTTACTTTATGGGGTATAATGTCATAAAGTTGTGTACAGATCGAATAATTCATGTATAAGTCATATTTAATCAAAACATAAGCCATTCATGCAGTTTTTAAATAACCTTACAATATATTTCCTCAAATGACATGTTTCAAACTGTCTTGATTTTGTGAATAAAAAACGACCGCAAACTATTCACCACAATCTAGCACTTTGTGTGTAACCACAACCCCGTGAAATAAGGGGAGTGGGCTATAAATCCTCTATTTTTCAGTGGCCACAGTGCCGGTGGTCGTTCAATTCTCCATTCCCCCCCCCCCCCCTTCTAACAGGGGAGGTTGGGGTGGGCATATCGTTAATAACGGAATAGTGATTCATCATTTAATTATGATTTGACAAATGCTCGCGCCTTCCCCATTCTCGGCATCCTCCTCCCTTTCAATTCTCCGCTCTGCCAAACTGTCACGCACTCCCCCCGTGGGATTAATTCGAGCTGTCTGTCTTTGTGAGGCTGCCGGCGCTCTCGGGGCGGCGGGTGCACGACACTGTCAATGAACAGAGAGCCTGACACTTCCAGGGAGCCGCACACAGACGCACGCTCCCCGCTCCCCTTGTTATTGTTTTCACCTTAACCCCTTCGTGCTCGCTCCTCTGCCTGCCTGCCTGAATCAGTGTGTATGTGTGTACGCACCTTTCTCTCCTCCTTTCCCCTGCTTTCTCTCCTTGCTTTCTTGCCCCTGTCTCTCCTCTTTCCTGTCTATCGCTCCCCCCGTTCCTCCCTCCCATCCATCCACCCTCTCTCAGCCCTTACAGAGGAAGGACAGCAGCATCAGGAGGAAATATCACACAAAGAAAATGATGCTTGTAGCTCCCCTGGAAAAGCAGTTTGAGCAGGAAAAAGTCATAAAGCTTATGGTAATTGAAATTTTTTGTAAGATCAAATACACAATATATAGAATTTTGCACTGATATATCTTAGTTAATCCAAAAACAAGTTATCCCATTTTGTATGTTTATTGGTTAAATACTCAAATAACCTCAAAGATTTCCAACAGTTTTCAAAGCTATCCTGTGAGTCCTCTGGTAATTGGCCTTTACTGATGTCAATCATTGTGTTTCCACCCAAGTTTCACCCACTACTGTGTAATGAAACAGAAACAAGACTGAAACTAAAAAGTTAATGAGCTGAAAAATTAGGACAAAATTAAATATGAATCTCTGGCAGGCCTTTATTTTGAAACAGATGACAGTAAATGGTTCAAAATGCCATAACTTCACTAGTCAAGTCACAGACTCCTCACACATTTAATGTAACCCCCAATTTCCACATAGTTTGCCTGTGTACACACTGGTTCGCTGGAGGTACATGGCAACTCTGTTTTCAGCAGAAGCAGCTTTAATCCTGCATCAATCTGGCCCATGCACAACAACGAAAAAAAGGAATATAAGCACTCACAGTTTCCAGAATTTCAAATTATAGCTGAAAAAATGGAAGTAACATTAATGCAAGCAGCAAATCCAAGGTCAGGCTGCTAATATAACCTGTTGTTTACATGTTGTTCTTGTTATTTGTGATCTTACAATTACTACATGAAGTTCTAAATCTCTTGTTATCTTATGACCTAATTTTCAAGCTAATCATTGCTGTGCTCTGCTGTACAGAGAGCGAGGGTATGCGCCATCGGTCAGTGCACAGCCTCAGCGTGGAGGAGATGCTTCGCAGGCGGACTATGTGAAAACTCAGTAACTACAGCAACAACACATGTTGTACTTCGACATGTGATGTACTTCAACCCTCATTCCCATGTGAATGAGGGTTGAAGTGCGAAAGCCTTTCTGAAGAACTTCATTGCAGATTTCCAGCACAGATGTTTTGGTCCAGTTTGCACAAGAGACTTTTGGTTAAAAAAAAAAACACACAACAGTAACAGTAACCCCCTTTTTTCCACACAGCCATCCTGCATAGAATTCTGTACGCATCGCCCACTCAGTAGCAAATTGCCCCATGTCTTTTCAATCAGTTGGTTTCCAGAGTCTCAGCCTCGATCTGTCTCTGGCGCATGTCAGCAGCACCACTGTAGTTTACTAGAAAGATGCGAAGAGTCTGTTTTCAGCAGGGGCAACTTCAACACTGCATCAATGTCTACCTAGCAGATAGACCAAAAACAGGAATACAAGCACTCAGAGGTTCCAGAATTTCAATTTACAGCTTAAATAATGGAAATAATATCAATGCGGGCAGCAAATCCAAGGTCAGGCTGTTAATGTAACCTGTTGTTTACATGTTGTTGTTCTTTGTGATGTCACAATTACCTTGTGATTTTGTAGTTTTCTTGTGTTTCAGTATTTGAAGGTGCTCAGGGCCACGCTTGAGCTAGAGTGTGCACTGTCAGTGTGAGGTCTCCATTTGGTGACATAAAATAACAATCCTAATTTACATTTAATTTGTAACTTTTTATTGTTTGTGGTGATGTGTTTAAGGTAGACTAACAATGACACATTTAAGAGTGCTATTCCAGATCTTTTTCATCAAGAATACATCAACTCAGAGCAGGGTCAGTGCAGCCAACAGGCTTAAGCACAGAAATCTTCCTTCTGGTACCATCATCAACATCCAGTCATACGTTTCTGAGTTACTTTGATAACAGATTTGCGCCACCAAAGACAACCTCCTTGGTTAAAGCCCCACTATGTAAGATTCAGGTTTGTCTGCTCTCGAGGGGCCTCTCTGGTCGTTGGGTGTAATTGCACTGTCGTAACACAGCGGCTCACAGCAACGTGCATTTGTTGACATACAGAGCCGGGAGAAGCGAGTCGACAGGACGTCCAAAGACACAAATAAACCCCGTGGACTGATATGGTACAGCATTATGATGTTTCTTTCCAAATATGTCGTTTTTCAAGCATCAGCAGTCAGCTGTTAGCTCAGCGTTTGCATGTGAGCATCCTGGGAGCATCTCTCCTGCTGAAATAACCGGAGCTGGATGTGGTTATGTTGCGTCCACCATGTTCGCAGACTGCAAGACTTAGAAATAGTGAATGACCGAGCATCATGGCGCTATGAATATCTCCAGCAATCTGAGAAACTTGCCGGCAAATAACCACTGGTAGCATTTAGTGACAAAACAACGTCCGCCAAGTTACACAAAGCATGCAATGCTACGGAGCAACCACCGACTGAAACCAAGTGTTGAACGGGGGGAAACCCGACGAAAACATAACTTACCTCTCCAGCAGTAACTTTGCAAGCTCGGCGTCCGTCTTGCAATTTTCCATCTCCCGACGCTCTCGCCACCGAACAAAGTGGGCTCCAGTGTTAATTCTAGTTTTGCTCCTTGCGTTGTCCGATAGTCTCTTTTTGGCCCTTGAATCTGGAGAAAGAGTCCTCCTCACACGCTTTGCGGATGCCATGGCTGCTACTACTACATGCAAAACACCCGCTTCTTTAGCTGGAAGCCAAATCTCGCGTAGTGCCGTAAAGCAGTTTGCACTTCTCGCAGCATCTTGCAATATGTGACCCCGTCACGGGAGCAAAAGTTACATAGCCCCTAAACAGAGCAGGGAAGCGCTGTAGGGGGAAGGTGGGGGGGACATTCTCTCTGTTACAGCGCCGAGCTCCACTGAACAGACTTTGGAGAGAATATTTGAAGGCTCAAAAGATCTGCAGTGCTGCTTTAAGGCAACGATCATGAAATTTTGCAAAAATGGAAAAATGGAATACGCTGTGGCAAATGTGCTGCACACATCAAACTCTATGTGGCATCTGATCCAACCAGCACGACACACGACCACTGAGCATCATATTGGTTACCTTTCTGAACATCAGTTTCACCTGGAATTAATTTAAAAGAGGTCACAATCAACAGGAAAAGTTTGTTTTAGTCTTACATAAACAGCAATGCTGCTGCATGCTAAGGAAAAAATAGTCCTCTTAAGCACCTCCGTCAGTAACCTTTCAATATTTTTGTATTTATCTCTGAGCTTTAAACACTCAAGATTGTGAGATTTAAAAAAATCAAGTAAAAAGTCAAGTCAAGTGCTGACAAAACATCAGGAGCCTGTAGACTTACACAACTTTACCTGTGAAATCAAGTAAATCAGTTTTTAAGAAGAATGTGTGAATGATGTTTCAGTCTAAATTGTTTGCATTTATATTAAGAGACCCCATATTGTGCTTTTGGAGTTATTATGCCCTTCAGTGTGATTAACATGTCCCCTCCATGTGCCAGGGTGTGTCTATGCACAAGACAAATAGTCTGCAGCATCAGAGCTTCTCCCTCTCCTCCTGTTTACAGTACCAGTAGCTGCCTAAACCTGCTCCTTCCCAGACCTTCTTGAATAAATCGTGTTATTCTCTACCATTTTTTTGTCAGCAGACTAAGGCCCATGGCAAGTCTGGAACAGAGCAAAGACCTTAGACTGAAGGCAGTGCAGGGGAAAACATGGCACTGAACAGCAATGAAATGACTAATAACCACAGAGTGGACTGGTCAACCAATCAGAGCAGATTGGGCCTTAAAGTGGCAAGAGCTCTTACCCTAAATTTCCACATAGTCCATCTGTGTAGCCTCCCATCAGCACTGTGGCTTTGCTCCAGCCGACAGCACAAATCCACACCAGAGTGCTGTGCAGTGGAGTGCAGCCCTGGTTAGCCTGAAAAATTAGATCACAAAATAATGAAAGAACCACAACTTCATGAAGTAATTGTTTTGGTAGAATTTTTTTAATCTAATAAGTTTAATATGAAGAAAAAGTAGATTTTTTTACAGTGGTTTCAAATAGGGCCCGACCCATATGGAAAAATACTGATTAATCGGCTGATTAATTTAATATATATATATATATACATATATACAATGAATTTAAAAAAAAATTTGGTCCCAAAACACTTACAACATTGAATATATGAATTACAGGCAGAAAATTTTACTGTTTTACAATCCTGTGTCCCTAAGTATTTGTTTAACTTTACAACAGAGAGGAATTTTCAAGTACAAAAACATGCAGAAAAGCATTAAACCTCTGAGAAATGAATGATAAAACCTTAAGAAATAGTCACTCTTTATCTTGTACTTCTTGTTGATGAAAACAAAAGGTAGATTATAGTACAGGTAGAACATTTAAAAAGTTGTAAACAGGTCATTGTGAGAGGAAAGCAACAACATTCTATTTATAAGCCTCTTCTATTTTTCTACTCTGCAACTTTCAAGAGAAAAGAACTTTCAATAACAAAATAAAATAGTGGGCAAAACTGCAGTCAATTCCTGCAAAATAAAATAAATAACCTTATTTAAAATGTAAACATATAGATGAATTATGAACTCTGTCATGTCACATCTGCCTTTCAGTCCCAGAGTCCTCATTAGTGCATCAGAAGTAGGTTTTAGTGCAGGTAGAACCACTTTTTTTGTAAACATGAGGTAATATGTGTGGGGAAATCAGAATATTTTGTGGGACACTGCACATATTGCACAAACTTCTTTAAACAGGCCTGATTAAAGTTCCCAGCTATGATGAAGGCCTCCCCTGGATGAGTCCGCTGCAGCCGGCTGATGACGTCATAGAGCTCCGAGGGAGCTATGCTAACGCTAGCATAGTTATCTCAACTGCAGTGTCGGGGACAAGCAGGTAAAGCCAGGTTTCCGTGACAATCATCACAGAACAGTCACGAATAAACTGATCCTCTGCCATCAGAAGGTCCAATACATCAGTTTTGTGAAAGACAGATGTGGCATTGGTCAGGAAAATGCTCGGCAGGGCCGGTCTGTGAGGCTGTTTCTGTGGCCGAGCAGAGAGCGCGGTGGTCTCGCTATGTCCAGCAGTATATAGTGCAACTAATGAAAGTCGCTCGCTATGCAGGACTTGCAGGCAAAAACAACATTCAGCAACTTCGTGTGAGTGTAGGCGAGTTTTGTCCCATACACTCTATCATCCATACACACAGCATCAGTAGAGCTCAGAGCCGCTGCAACAATGCGTGCCGCCATCTTTTGCCACGTCATCATTGTGCGCAGCTTGGACACCGAACAGCGATTACTGTTTTATGAGAAAGTAAGAATATATCGGCGTTACATCGGCAAAACTCTGGCCAACGTTGAATACTTTGAAAAGGGCTATAATCAGTCGATTTAATTGGCTGGCCGATATATCGGTCGGGCCCTAGTTTCAAATAAGAGAGGGGCCAGCAACAACAGATTTCATCTTAGGAACAGTTATGGCAGAGGACGGGGCTTGAGAGAGGGTCAATTCAACTCAGCATATAAACCCCAAACTATGAATGGTTGTTCACAACCTGCAGACAAAAAAATTTCTCATGTTTTTGTTCATTTATTAAATTAATTAATTGCCCAGTTTACCATTCAACAAAGAAACACTGTCAAAGACTGTTCATTTATGTTGTTAAGGCACAATACCGATGAAAGTGTGTCACACAAGACAATGTGTCTCATTATAACTTAGAAATTGAAGATTTTTGGCCCTGAAGTTTGTTAGGGAAAATTTAAGGTAATATGACTTTACTTTAAAAAAAAAAAAACAACGTAAAATTAAAATTTCTTAAATTAATTTTGAGAATTTTAATTTTAATTTCAGAGAAAAAAATGAAACACCTTTAAAGCAATTTACAACTTGAAATCAGCCCTGGTGTACGCAGTATTGAAAAAGAAGCCCCACAGACCCATTAAAACAACGTCCAGCCTCCTGCTGACATGTGATGCTAATGGGTGGCCATTAAAACAAGGCATGTTTGAGTTGAACTGGAGCGCCCGCGTAGCCAAATCCAGCAGGCCTTAGCCCCAGCTGGAGAGATAAGGTTTAATACCAGGCGCGGGGCCCAGCCTTATCTTCCCTACTGATAGAGAGAGCACGGAGGAGAGAGGGGAGGGGGAGGCGAAGGAGGGGGGCCAGCAGGAGAGGAGAGAAAACAAGAGGGACAAAAACAAGTGTCTTGCAGGGACCCTGGCTGGCTGCGTGAGTGCGTCCTCCCGCCGTTGGCATAGAAACTAATCCACGTTCACATTTAGCACCTGACTTGTTTTTTTCCCTCCACCTCTCTCTCATTCTCTCGCTCTCTCTCCGCGGCCATGAAGCAGTGGGAGTTGGGGGAAGGAGAGGGTATCTGCAAGCTTACTCCCTCTCCTAATGAGGCTCGTAGGAGGCATGGGAGAGGGGGAAGAAGGAGAGAAGAGGAGAGGGAGAACAGTTAAGGAGAAGCAGGTTGAGCTGACTGACTTGCTGGATGGCTGGCTGGTTGTTTGGTTGGTCAGTGGGTTGGCTACCTGACACCTTTGACCCTGAAAAATACATCTGTGCTTCTCTAAAGGACACAAAACACAAAACACACCCCAGTTCCTCACCGCTGCTGCCGCTCTGCATCCTCTTGTTACAGCACACCTGGAGGATGGCAGACAGTATTGAAGAAAGTATCGATCAAGCAAGAAAAGTAGCCGCTGTGAGTCACGAATTGGTTCCGGCCAATGTTTGATTTTCCCTGGCAGTTTGTTAATCCTGTCGTGCCTCACATCCGCTCATTACAACACATCGCAGACGTTCCTGATGCACTAACTTCAGGGCTTAGAAATATGCCTATCAAAATATTTGGATGTCTTTTAGCTGAATGATGACATTCAAAACATTATATGATTTTAGACTGATTTATTTATGATTTTCATCACTGTTGAAAAGCCCATGTCTTGTCCTAACTCAGGTTCATATATTTCTTTTTGAAGACTGCTTTGGTATGAAAGCAATCAGTAATGTTCAAAAAAACTCTCTAGTTCTTATACTGAGCTCCCTGATCTGGATGTATTCTTGGGCCCTGTTCACATGGAGACAGAAATGTTTTGTCTTTTAAAACGTATTCTGTAAAGACGGCATCGTTTCATGAAACATGTCCGTACTGAAAACACTGTAATATACTGTATATGCTGGGCCTTTTAAGTGGTGCTTTAAAACTGCCACAGAGAAGCCAGAAAATATGCACATGAAACATGTCCGATGTACAAAAAATACTGGCGTATGCTGCTCTACATGTCCACTTGTTGCTCAGGATGGTTGTAGAGGAGCAGTAGATTTTGCTGTAAAGCCATAAGAATCTCAGTGTCTTCTGCAGAAGGAACACAACACTGTATTCCACCATTGTTTTTGCTGTTGTCAGGGTTAGCACATGCAGTTAAAGGGAAAGTCGGAGCTTGTTTCTTAAAATGTGCATATTCGTTGTAGACACAGAAATGCAAGGCCAGTGTTTCAGGAGCCTAAAATGCACATTTTTGAAAACTGAAATCTCATCATTGCATCAGTGAGAACAAAATGCCCATATTAGGGAAACATTTTTGTGGATACACCTAAACTGGTCTCCATGTGGACAGCCTCTCAATCTGTCTGAGATGCTCTGTTGGAGCTCCTGCCTCTTTATGGCTCCTTTCCCCACTTGAGCCCAGTCTGCTCTGAGTAGTTGACCAGAATAGTCCATTCGGACACGTGACTTTCATGATGTCCCTCAGTCGATGGTGGGAGTACCACTTTTGTTTATTGGACTGTAATGCATTTTGGCTGATAATCACATCAGAGATGCATTTTGGAGCCAATAAAGGCAAAGAAGTATCGTAAATAATTTAGTCAATGGAACACAAATGTCACTGACTCAGTCAAATGACTTTAGTTGCCTAAAGAATACTCATTGACGGTAAAATGAGAGCAGACTGGACTGAAATAGCTACTTTTCAGCAGTGAACTTACAGCATACAAAAGCCTTTTAGCATCCTTACCGAGACTGCTTTGATCAGAAATAAGTTAAATGTTTTATTATGCTTATCTGGGACATATTTAAGGAGTTGGTTCAGGATGTTTGAGGTGGGGTTGAATGAGGTAAATGTCAGTATAGTCTAGAGTCCACAGTTGGACAGTGTGCTGCCAGGAGAGTATATACACATCTGTTCCTTAGCCCGGAGCATGCCAACCAGTTGGTCGTAGGGTTTTTAAAAAAGAGGAAAAATAACCACTGGTTAAGGTATGGCTTTACAACAGGGCAGCTTTTCAGGTCAAGACTTTATATTCATGTTTTCATCTCCCTGCATGCATTTTTACACGCAGTTTACCTTTTGATACTGAACGTAAGTTTCAAACATAATTAAACTTTTAAAATACAGTCTGGAGTTTTGGGAAATTAGCAGTAACCTTAATCTGGCAATCCCTCCCACCTGTAGAGCAACATGCATCTCTCAACCATAAATTTGAAGAATGAAGGTCCCAAAGCTGGTGAAATTGCGGACTGTAAGCTAGAGCTGAAATTAAGCAGATGGAGCAAAAAGCCTAATGTGCCCAGTGCTTTCATGTTGATGTGGGGCTGCAGGGGCGAGATCATGGTAAAGCACTGTTTCCACCAAGGAGTCCAGTTTAGTTTGGTGTGCAGTGTTTCCATAGTCAAAGAGGAGAAAGTTACCCAATTAACTGATTCATGCCATCCAATTATCAGGCACCCCTAGTGTACTGAGCCGACCCCCAAAGGGAGGGGCCAAAAACGGTGCAGTCTGTTGATTGGTTGCAGGAAATGTCACTTTGCATGCGACAATAGCTAAAATGCAGACATATAAACACATTTTGTTCACAAAATCATTAGTGGATCCAGTGAGTGATTTGCACACTGCTTTGCTGTAAACACTGGCTGCACAAACAATGCTCCAAGGAGTACTGGAGTGTTGCACCGTGTCACACGACCCTCCTTCTGGCTCAGATCCTTGCCCTCAAGTTGAAGGTACAGTTGGCAGTTGAAACGAAAACTAGATCAGAGCTTACTGTTCCAAACAATACTAAACTAAAACTTAATCAAACCAGACCACTCAGTGACCACGCAGCATAGAAACAAACTGGACAAAACAGCGGTAATCAAAATGACAATGATACTGTGTTGTTGTTTTTTTTTCACATAAACCACGGCTGTTATATCAAAATAAGGAGCCCCTAGGGTGCCATGGAGAAAAAAAATAAAAATCGTGCGCACGAGATAGTAAAACGTGCGCACGAAATACTTATTCTTGCGCATTATATAATAAAACGTGCCCACGAAATACTTATTCGTGAGCACGTTTTAGCTAAAACGTGCGCATGAGATACTAAGACGAGCGCATGATATATTAAAACCTGCGCACAAAATACTTGTTCGTGCGCACGTTTAGCTAAAACGTGCGCTCAAAATAAAGTTATTTACCACCTTTTGACTTGTCCTTGTCCTTGTCCACTACGGCTTCCCGTAGTGACGTCAGATGTTTACAGACACACACAATGGAGAGAAGAAGTGAGCTAGTTAACTTTTACTTCCACCTCGGAATGCCATATAATGACACTCTTGCTGCTCTTGCCATGAGAGATGGAATAATCCTAAGTTGGAGAACTTTGCTGCGCATACTAAAAGACAACAGGCTCAGCCGGCGGAAGGAGTACTCAGATCAGTGTCCTGACCTGGGATGCACAGGGGGGACTTGTTTGCTGCTACAGAGATGAAGTTGTAGCTAACTTCGGGGCTAACTCCCTCCACCTTATTCAGCGGGTGGCAGCAAGACACGAGCTTTGCTTGAGTCTTGAAAGTTGTGCAGCTTTTATTTAAGGTACTGATAAATAGCCTAAGGGACTGTACATACCCTGCACTCCTACATTCACAGACACAGCTAACGTTGGCTGATTAATGGGATGCTTCAACCGAGCCCGGCTGTCTTCTTCTTCTTCTTCTTCTTCTTCTTCTTCTTCTTGGTTTTTACCGGCAGGTGACCACAATATTATGGGGCATTACCGCCATCTACTGATGAGCCCGGCTGTCTGTTGCCGCTTGCCTGTATAATTAAATCGAGCGCACGTTTTATCTTAAACGTGCGCATATTTATATATTTTTTTTCTCCGTGGCACCTTAGGGGCTCCGTATCAAAATAACTTGATATGCACGATACATTTAAAAAGAGTATTGGAGCCAAGCCACTAGAACAGCAAGCATGTGAGTCAAATATTTAATAAAAATGTTGATTGTGTCTGAAAGAACAAAACTTTAATGACAGGAGTTTCAAATAAAAGCTCAGTAATTATCACCTTTTCAGTAACACACTTCAAGCACAGCAATCTCCTCTGCAGACCAAGCTCTGAAGGCAATCAGTTTTTTATGACAGGATATGAAATAAAGAAAATGCAGTGATTACACAGCAGCAGTCTCACTGACAAAAACAAGCATATATCCATACATGCTTGGAATTGTGGTGCTCTGAATTAGAGACTAAATGAGAATATGTGAACACAAGTAGAAAAACAGCAAAGCACAATACAGCGTGATTGTGTACAATCCTTAAAAAACCTAACCTCGATTCGGGAACATTGGCTAACTACAGGCCTATATCAAACCTTCCATTTACTTCAAAGATCCTGGAGAAAGTAGTGGCTACTCAGCTATGTGACTTCCTTCAAGACAACAGCCTTTTTGAGGCCTTTCAGTCAGGATTTAGAGCTCATCACAGCACAGAGACTGCTCTAGTTAAAGTAACTAACGACCTACTCTCAGCTTCAGATGAGGGACTTCTCTCAGTACTTGTTTTATTAGATCTTAGTGCAGCTTTTGACACCATTGATCATGATGTTCTTATACAGAGATTAGAGGTATTACTCGGGTTTACAGGGACTGCCTTAAATTGGTTTAAGTCCTACTTAGATACCAGTTTGTACACGTGAACAACAAGTCCTCTGTGTACACTAAAGTAAGTTACGGAGTTCCTCAAGGCTCTGTGCTAGGTCCAATTCTCTTCTCCATTTATATGCTTCCCCTCGGTGATATCATGAGGAAATACTCCGTTAATTTTCATTGCTATGCTGATGATACTCAGCTGTATGTATCGATGAAGCCAGGTGAGACAAATCAGTTATCTAAACTAGATGCGTGTCTAAAGGACATTAGGACATGGATGGCCCAAAATTTTCTTCTCCTTAACTCAGACAAGACAGAGATCATTGTGCTGGGCCCTCGACACCTTAGAGAAACCTTTTCTAATGATTTAACTGCCCTAGATGGCATAAGCCTGACGCCAAGCACAACTGTTAGAAATCTTGGGGTTCTATTCGATCAGGATCTATCCTTTAACTGTCACATAAAGCAAATCTCAAAAACAGCCTTTTTTCATCTTCGTAACATCGCTAAAATTAGGCCTATCCTGTCCCAGAGCGATGCTGAAAAGCTTGTCCATGCTTTTGTTACCTCTAGACTGGACTACTGTAATTCTCTTCTTTCAGGCTGTCCCAGTAAGTCGCTTAAGACGCTTCAGCTGGTCCAAAATGCTGCAGCACGTGTGCTGACTAGAACTAGGAGAAGAGACCATATTACTCCAGTATTAGCCTCTCTGCACTGGCTTCCCATTAAATATAGAATAGAATTCAAGATTCTTCTTCTCACCTATAAAGCTCTCAGTGGACAGGCACCAGTTTACCTCAAAGAGCTTGTAGTGCCGTACAACCCCTCTAGAACATTACGCTCCCAAAATGCTGGCCTGCTCGTGGTTCCATCAGTCTCTAGAAGTAGTATGGGAGGTAGAGCCTTCAGTTATCAGGCTCCTCTTCTCTGGAACCATTTACCGACCACGGTTCGGGAGGCAGACACCCTCTCTACCTTTAAGGCTAGACTTAAAACATTCCTCTTTGATAAAGCTTTCAGTTAGGGACCAGCTCATAGTCCATAGTTTAGACATATAGTTAAGATGCAATAGGCTTAGACTGCCGGGGGGATCTGGCACATTGGGCTCTATCCCTCTCTCTCTCACACTCTCTCTCCATATCTGCCTCTGCCCCTTTCTGTTTGCTCCTGTACTCGTCTCTGGCTCTTATCTTTTAGGTTGCCTGGGATCCTTGGTGGAGACTGCCTGCTGCTGTGGAGTCACGAAGCCTCAATAACTACAATTACAGACATAACACATATTTGGCCATCTCACTCCAGATCATAATCATTATAGCTGTTAATGTTGATATTAACATGATCTTTCTATCCATGGTTGATACATCTATAGTAACTATCTCTAGCTCCACATGGACATGAGATCCCTCCTGAGAATGAGGTGTCACATCTCAAGAGGTCTACCATTAATACATTTATACTTAACGGAGACAAATATGGTAGGGATGCACTTGTGGTCTGGGCACCCATGAGTTCATCACTACCATAAATTCTTACTTCCAGTAAGACTTTTATTGATTATACTTCTATAAAATTTTCACCACAACCACACAGACATGAGGACCCTCCTCTAATAAATTTGTTTGCAGCAGAAACAAATTTGACGACGACAGGTCTATGATTGGTCCATTGATCTGTCACTAGCTTTAGTTCTTACTTTAGTCCACTTGTCTCCACTTACCTCCCTCCCTTTGCCCACACACCCAACACAGCATCGTGTGGATTTGCTGTTCATCATGAGACTGGGGTCCACATTCAAGATTTCCTGCTGCTTAACAGGAGGTTTTTTCTTGCCGCCATGATGGAGGGATTCATGATTGGCTATATGGATTCATGTTGGGTGTTGGATGTATATATTTGTATATATATGTATATGTGTATTTTTATATGTATATATGTATCTATGCATATATGTGTATCCATAATATGAAGAGCTTTGTGCTCTATTGTAAAGTGTCTTGAGATAACACTTGTTATGAATTGGCGCTATACAAATAAAGATTGATTGATTGATTGATTGATGTGTTCAGCACTGTGATAATGTTACCAACAGGTGATCAGTCTTTAGAAAAAAAACACTCAAATAGAGCTCTGCAGCATGACTTTTGTTTTTACCTGCCAGTAACATAAGTCAGAGCTTGAAGACAGTTTCTGCTCAAGACAGATTTTAACTGTTAGAAACTTCTCCAATATTTTTTCATTCATCTAATGCCCTACTTAGGACCTGCGTCCATAGGAAGCATTTTTCTGTTGGAATCGCTTTAGTCTTGCCAGTTGCCAAAAAACAAGAGTTGACCTCCTCATCTCGCAGTAACTCCCATAAGGCTGTTCCAAAATGTGTGTTTTATGTTCTTAAATTCGTCAAAATGTTAAAAAATTACCACAGAGTCAGAAATCATGTCCTGCCACTGATAGCAGCAAAAGACCAAAAAACTGTTGCTTTGTAAATACAAGGCAGCTTGTTTTCCTCTGCTATTGTTGTTTGTCAACCAATCAATCAATCAATCAATCAGTCAATCAATCTTTATCTGTATAGCGCCAATTCATAACAGGTGTTATCTCAAGACACTTTACAATAGAAAAGGCCGAAGACAACCTCTCATTTAAAAGAAACACATACATGCATTAGTATACACACATATAAAATACATACATACATGTGTATAAACACACAGACATCCAAAACTCAACATGAATTCATCATGGCACAGCACTGAGCCAACCAAAACTATAGGAACCAACCATAATAAAGGAATGGAGCGTCTGTGGGGGGGCACAAAGGACTGATAATAAGACAGTCTAAATCGGCAGACTTAGCCTATCTGCAGCCTAACTTTGAGTTATGTGCTTGTCCAGGCCTGAGCTGGCCCTAAATGAAGGCTTTATCAAAGAGTAATGTTTTAAGTCTAACCTTAAAGCTAGAGAGGGTGTCTGCCTCCCGAACCGTGGTCGGTAAATGGTTCAAGAGAAAAGGAGCCTGATAACTGAAGGCTCTACCTCCCATACTACTTCTAGAGACTGATGGAACCACGAGCAGGCCAGCATTTTGGGAGCATCATGTTCTGGGGGGTGTACGGCGTTACAAGCTCTTTTAGATAAATTGGTGTCTGTCCTCTGAGAGCTTTATAAGTGACAAGAAGAATTTTTAATTCTATATTTTATGGGAAGCCAATGCAGAGAAGCTAATACAGGAGTAATGTGGTCTCTTCTTCTAGTTCTAGTCAGTACGCGTGCTGCTGCATTTTGAACCAGCTGAAGCGTCTTAAGCAGCAGCAGAGGTCCCACCCCTTTTTGATTTTCACTGGCCAGTGAGGGAGAAGTGACACAGCTGAGCATGACATTCTTTCAGAAGCTGAACTATTTTAACTATATAGCGGAGGTTCCAGTGCAGCTCAGTCTGTAAGGGCTTGGGCTGGGGACTGGACCGCGATAGAAAATATACTTGGTAGTTGGTTTGGTAGCTGAAGAGATGCAAGCTTTTTGTGGCACTGCCGCTGGTTACGGCAGTTTTGCATTCTTGCACCCTGAAACTTCATTGAATGAGGTAGAGTTATCATTGCCGGTGATGCAGACAAGTTGTCAGGAATGCTGAACGGCAAAGTGCTCCCAAAACCTGACCTGAGAGGCGCCTTATGTTCTTTCAGAGTGAAAGAAGAATGAATGATACTGTCTACCAAAGACACAGTAAAGGAATCAGCTTGAGACAATCCATATTACAAAAAAAGCATCACAAATACGTTTTAAAGATCTAAACCTAACTGCTACCCTGAACCACATTACTCACACAGAGAAATCCATCATGGTGGAAAATTGTAATTCATGTCACTTCAAACTGTAAAACACTGAAGTGAGGGATTTTGTTCTTGCTTCTGACTTACTTTGTTACTGACTTGGCTTTTGTTCTTTTTTTTTTTACCAACATTAAAAAAAAAAATAAAAAAAGCAACACAAATCCCAAGATATTACCCAGCCCTACTTGTTATGACCCGGTGTGTTTTTTTAAGTCCATTTTAAAGACATATTCCCTAATGAACTAGTTAAACTGCTATAAGGTGCCTAGTCCAAAAAAGCAAAACATGTCACATCCAAACACACGTCAGTTTTAGACTGTGTGATACAACTGCAAACACACTCAAACACACCACCACAGCCTGATGGGCTTAGCAAGGTGTTTACTTTCCATCCTTGACGTGGGTTACACTCTCACGTCACCGCATTTTTGTTTTTTTTCTTTTCTGTGTTTCCCCTGATGGTGCAGCTCCCCCCTCTCAGTCTCTCCCTGTGACATCAGTCAATGAGCTAGAAGAAGGAAGAGACGAGAGCAGGCTGCTGGAGCACCATCTCGCTTCTACCCCCACTCCAACCCCACCCCTCTTTCATTCATGTGTGTGTGTGTGCTCGTATACGCTCGCACAATAGTCTCTCAAGGCGTTTGGAGGATGCTGTATGAGAGGAGAGAGGTGCTTTCCTGTGCCTGTCCTTCAACTCTCCAATTACCTCATAGAAGAGCTCTCTGCTGCCCATGTCACAGCCATTGTCCCTAATTAGGGATTCAGGACCCCAGCCCATTCAATTAATGTGCAGTCACAATGCAGCACACATTCACCCCACTCCTCACCCTTCAGCCCCCTCTCTTGTAGCCCTTAAAAGCCCTTTGCAACCGTTTTCTGCATCAGCAGCAGCATTACAGAGGGGCTGGGTTAAAGAGGGCATTAGTGCGAAGAAAATAATGATTTTTGGTAGATTGGAGGTGCCAACCAAGAGCTGAAGGCAAAAAGCCTCCTTCTAAGATGCACAATGTACAAAAATGTGATAAAGCTCAACCTGAGCAGCAAGATTAAGACTTTCTCATATTTTAACAGTGCATGATGATGGCTTAATGAGAACAAGATGTAAGCAGTCATATCAAGTTGAACAAAGGTAGTGCAAGAATAATTAAGCTTGTATTCATTGTGTCACCAGTTCAAGGATATGGACTAGTTTGGACAACTTGTGCAATGTGTGCAACATGTGACTGTACTGCAGCAACAGGTTTGGCTAAATGCACTCAGACCGCCTCACTTAAGCTGCTCTAGCCTGCCTACTCTTCACTGCTCCTGCTGCAAGTTGCTTTGCAACCCTCCTCCACCCAGCTCCTCCTATTTGCTGTTCTCTGATTAATGTCTGCTGACATTGACACTTGCTCTGGGGGGATTTTGCTGCTTCTCTCCCAGCCTCAGTCTGTCCTTGTGGGCTGCAAGGAGGGCAGGGATGTGTGCTGTTCCTGCTTAGAGCTTCCACTGTCACTGTGTGGAAAAGCAGGGAGAGCCCCCATCAGAGTCATACTGCCAGATTAAAAATATGCAAATAAATACAAATAAAGCTAAATAAATAAAATAAATAAAGCAGTTCAAATAACTGGCATGGTGTTTTGACCTGACAAAGTGGTCCTGACAAAACTCAATTGTATAGACAATGGGACCATGAACCTTGAAACAATGTGTTTTTTTAAGTACTCCTCAGTTTGCTACCCTGAGTGCTCTTGAGCATATGGAATATATTCAGAAACAAGAAAAACACACACAATTAAAGATTCACAAGTAACTCAAGCTACATTTAGAATACTTAATTCAATTTTGCACTATTTTCTCCCTATATTTTATACTTTCAGATCCCCTGACTCTTTATATTTATCTAATTATATGTTGATTGTTTTTGCACCAATTTACAAAGTCAAATTCCTTGTATGTGCAAATGTACTTGGCAATAAATACAAATTCTGATTCTGATAATATTTGTGGACATACTTATTATTGCCATTGATAATTGTGCTCACAGGTAATTATATAGGCTGTCCAGTGTATTTTATGCAAGGAATAAAGAATAGAGGAAAAAAATTGCAGGTGTAGTTGCAGTTTGAGGGTGGCAGCTATATTACATAACACTTGACAGGCTTTGGTGGCCTGACTAAGAGTAGTGTGAAAGCTAACCAAACCAAGTCCACTGAACTTTGTATGTTTAAGCAACCTTAGTCTGACTCCAATTCTAGTACAGTTCAACTGGACCAACATATATTGCAAAATTCTAGTTCTAGATGAATACAATGAATTGACGTTTTCTAACTGCATGTCATCATGCTACAGAAAGTATGCTGCTTAACTCCATCCAGGAGCAAAAGATTATTTCATCAGGTACAGTCAAAGTTCTACTAAAGCATACTTTAGAGAGGAATATAAACACTAATGCAACTTGTGATCAATGTTTCTTTTTCATTATACATGACATAAAGTGTACTGCTTAAACTACCAGGTTTGTGTGTATCACATGGTTTGTGCAACCATTGTTGTTTGCAGTCTTTCCTCTCAGAATCTTTACTTAGACATAGTTAAGGTGTCCATACAGCTTCTATACATCATCAACCAGCTTCAGTTCAGTGAATAATACATGCCACTTCATGATGAACCCGTAAGTGGTCAGAGGGAATGCTAAATTACTGCACAGGATTGCAAAGTTTATAGAATTGCTAGGACATTTTAGAAAAATATTGTCCTACTTTATTTTTTTCCCTGCAAATGGTCCAAACAAAGCAGAATATAAATCAGGAGGAGTGGTGATTTAAAGTCATTAAAGTATGAGGCCAAACAAAAATTGACGTTTTCTTTGGGAAATTGTGAATGATAATGAAATCATTGTCTGCAAAGTGGCATGACATGAACACACACACACACACACACAAAACAAATTAGAGAGCTGCTGAGACAGTCGATGTAATTGGTACAATTATCAAGGATAAAAATGTTAATGAAGCCATTACAAGGTGGCATCAATCAGGAACTTTTTTCAACTTGTTTTCCATAAAATGACCATATTTCATGGTTAAATCAGTCTCAACAACATTTGCATGGTATTGTATTTCAAGAGTAAAGTCTAAAACTTCTGCTAAAGTGATGGATCACTAAGCTTCCTTAACCAAAATATTCAAAAATAACAGTAGAGTAGGCTGATGAATTTTGAGAAAAACTATTCCTGAAGCTGTCCATCATCATTAAAATGTAATTAAACCATCAATAAATCCCAACTGAGTGGACAGATGCGTATAATGGCAGGGAAGTCAAGGATGGGAAAGTCTAATGTGGCCTGAGGCTGTTTGCAAAGGTTTTTGGCCATCTGAAGCAAAAATGTTATATCTGTGACAATATTTAATTGCATCATTTTAACATTAAACTCCTCTTGTTGAGCTATACTGTATGTCCTTGGGGTTCAACCAACAATGAAACAACATAAGTTTACCTGGCATGTTTGATTAAAACCAAACATAGAGACAAGACTTGATAATAGCTGGCAGAACAGGCCACTGTGAACAGAACCCCTGTCAAATTCTTCCCCTTAATGAAAACATGATGAAAGCTCTTGGAATAATCTTATATTATAAAGCTTGTAGGACGTAAAAGGTAGTCCTAGTTTTTTAGAATCACCATCAAGTGGACACTTGATTAACTGCAGTTGATCAAATCTTAATGGAAGAATCAAAGCAACAAACTTAAAACAGTGATCAGTAAGTCAAGGTGTAACAAATACTGTAGCTATGGACTTTCAGTGTAAATGAACTGTGGGTCATTCACTCCTCTAATGACAAGCAGATCCTATGCAGCTCTATGAATACAAATAACAGACAGTAATAGCTGATGAGTTAATTCTATGTCCATTTAAAAGCACAAAATTAAATAAAATGTTACACTATACTAGAGGAAACACCAGAGTATTTGTCTACAGCCCTGCCGGGTCTGTAAAGACACCTCCAGCCGAATGATACTCATCTTTCCTCTGTGTCAAATGATTCAATTACTTACACTCACCCAGACAGGAAATTAGGGATTTTATGTATGAAGTATTTTGCGTGGGTAGGATGAGTGAACAGGCTATTTAATGAAGCGAGCCTGCTGGAGTTTAAATTGAAGAAATCTGAGGATGGAGAGGATTATTGCCACCTGACCTGTGGACCCTGAAGAGACATTAACAAAAAAAAAAAAAGAAAACAACAGGACTGATCTCACTAGTAAGGGGAAAAAACGTGAACAATGCCAATACCCCTGACTCGTGGTGATACTCTGACCATTCAGAGGTCAGCAGCGTTAGTCTCGGCTCAGCTCACCTGAAACCCCGCTGGAGGTGACATGAAAAACTGTGCCAGGTACGAGGTACAGTCCCTAATGGAAAACCAAACCAACCAATTAAAGTCAACCAAGTCAAAATACTAAATAGTGGAAACTCC
The DNA here is from genome assembly GCA_037902135.1 of Cetoscarus ocellatus. Lineage (NCBI taxonomy): Eukaryota > Metazoa > Chordata > Actinopteri > Labriformes > Labridae > Cetoscarus > Cetoscarus ocellatus. Next base: position 791,296 of record JBAMNC010000871.1, on the reverse strand, counting down.
CATAAAAGGTGTTTAGTGTTGGGAAATTCAGAGTAAAAAATCGAGGGATTGATTCATATTACAATCTGACCAAAGCACAGTTCAGACATTTAATTTAGACTTAAGGGGGCTGTTAAAAGGTGGGATATTGAAATGATATATTAACTTTACAGAGCATTTTATTTGCTATTATTTCTAAATCACAAATGCAGAGTTTTATTTAATGTAATTTTTCATAAGCTCATTAACAGTGCATTTTAGCACTGCAACAAAGCTATGTCATAATTACACCTCAAGACATTCATATATCCCATAAGGATGCTCTTTTTGTGTAAATTCACAGTTCAATACGGCTTGGGAGGCAAAAGAAACAGCATGACTTGGCAGGTGCTTCACATACACACAAAGTAATCCCCCTCTGGGTTTGCATGGCCTCCTCTCACTAATATCATGCGTAATACTACCTCTGGAGGCAAAGTAAATAGAGGGTTCAACTCTTTCCCAATTCTGTCTCCGTGACACTCACAGTGTCCGTGAGGTGAAACATCACAGGGTCTTAAATATCACAGCTCGAAACCACAGCATGAATGGGGCTATGTACAGTGCCATGAAAAAGTATTTGCCCCCTTCCTGATTTCTAACTTTTTTGCACATTTGTCACACTTCAATGTTTCAGATCATCACAAAAATTTTATCATTATACAAAGATAACCTGAGTAAATACAAAGTGCAGTTTTTAAATGATGATTTTATTTATTAAGGGAAAAAAGCTCTCCAAACCTACATGACACTATGTGAAAAAGCAATTGCCCCATCAATCAATCAATCAATCAATCAATCTTTATTTGTATAGTGCCAATTCATAACAAGTGTTATCTCAAGACACTTTACAATAGAGCACAAAGCTCTTCATATTATGGATACACAAATATGCATAGATACATATATACATATATAAAATACACATATCCATATATATACAAATATATACATCCAACACCCAACATGAATCCATATAGCCAATCATGAATCCCTCCATCATGTCGGCAAGAAAAAACCTTCTGTTAAGCAGCAGGAAATCTTGAATGTGGACCCCAGTCTCATGATGAACAGCAAATCCACACGATGCTGTGTTGGGTGTGTGGGCAAAGGAAGGGAGGTAAGTGGAGACAAGTGGACTAAAGTAAGAACTAAAGTTAGTGACAGATCAATGGACCAATCATAGACCTGTCATCTTCAAATTTGTTTCTGCTGGAAACAAATTTATTAGAGGAGGATCCTCATGTCTGTGTGGTTGTGGTGATAATTTTATAGAAGTATAATCGATAAAAGTCTTACTGAAAATAAGAATTTATGGTAGTGACGAACTCATGGGTGCCCAGACCACAAGTGCATCCCTACCATATTTGTCTCTGTTAAGTATAAATGTATTAATGGTAGACCTCTTGAGATGTGACACCTCATTTTCAAGAGGGATCTCATGTCCATGTGGAGCTAGAGATAGTTACTATAGATGTATCAACCATGGATAGAAAGATCATGTTAATATCTACATTAACAGCTATAATGATTATGAACTGGAATGAGATGGCCAAATATGTGTTATGTCTGTAATTGTAGTTATTAAGGCTTCGTGACTCCACAGCAGCAGGCAGTCTCCACCGAGGATCCCAGGCAACCTAAAAGACAAGAGCCAGAGACGAGTACAGGAGCCCCATGAACCTAATAACTGGTTGCGCCACTCTTGGCAGCAATAAAAGCAGTCAAGCATTTGTGAAAACTGGTGATGAGTCTTTCACATCGCTGTGGAGGAATTTTCGCCCACTCTTCTGCGCAGAATTGTTTTAACTCAGCCACACTGGAGGGTTTTCGAGCATGAACTGCCCGTTTAAGGTTACACCACCGCATCTCAATTGGATTTAAGTCCAGACTTTGACTCGGCCACTCCAAAACCTTATTTTTATTTTTTTCAAGCCATTCAGAGGTGGACTTGCTAGTGTGTTTCGGGTCATTGTTCTGTTGCATAACCCAAGTGAGCTTGAGCTTGAGGTCATGAACTGATGGCCAAACGAATCTCATTTAAATTAATCATATTGCTTCAAGAAAGAACCATAGCTGTGCATCATCCATCCATCACCTGTAAACCCTATCCCTTTTGGGGTCACAGGGGCTGGAGCCTATCCCAGCTGATACTGGGCAAGAGGCAGCGGGTCTCATTGATTCATTCATTTTCTATACCGACTATCCCTTTCAGGGTTGTGGGGGGCTGGAGCCTATCCCAGCTGTCATTGAGTGAGAGGCGGGGTCACCCTGAACCGGTCGCCAGTCGATTGCAGGGCAACTTAAAAAGACAGACAACCATTCATGCTGACATTCATACCTAAGTGCAATTTAGAGCGACCAGTTAACCAAATGAGCATGTTTTTGGTCTGTGAGAGGAAGCCGGAGTGCCCAGCGAGAACCCACGCATGCACGGGAAGTACATGCAATCTTCACACAGAAAGGCCCTGCCCGACCCGGGAATCGAACCGGCAACCTTCTTGCTGTGAGGCAAGTGCACTACCTGCTGAGCGGGTCTCAGATTTTGTAAATTATTTTGTATTGTGTTAACATTTTTTTAGATATACTAAATATCACACAATTGATTCCACACATGACGCACTGAAGAACTAACCTCGTAGTGGACCTGAATCTGCCTGATTCCATGTTCGTACATAGACAGATCTATCTTACAGGGTTTCAAGCTGAAATGACTGAGCTTGGTCACTTCCCAATCAATGTTCTTTGAGGAGAAAGAGAAGGAAGCTACAAGCGATGACAGCAAGGAGCATCTGACGTAAAGCAAGATATAAAGAGTCTTGTTGCATGTAAATTAGCATTGATGCTGCCTGCTACAGTGGCAGTTATACCAGAACTTGGAAACAATACGTTTGCTCTTTTCCAGACAAGTTTTGGCAAGAGTTTGATTTATGGACCGTCACATATTAAGTACTGTGCTCCTCTGCAGCAGTGCTCGCCTACTACATTATCCGATTGGCCCTTAATGAATGTGATTGACCGAACCAACATCTCGATACCCACAACTTCTAGATATGTGTTTGAAAGCCTCTGCCCACCCAAAACAGTTTTTATATGCTGTTATGCAGATGGACTTGTAAGAAATGTATTCTGTATAGTATTTTTATTTTCTGTCTAGTGTGGCAGATTTTTAAAGCATCCTGTGTTCAGGTAAATCATAATTAGCATATATAAATCCCAATTTCAATGAAGCTGGGAGTTTTTGGCGGCAGTATAGCTCTGCCCATAAGTGCTTGGGCTGGGGACCTGGGGTGATCGGTACAAGTCCCAATCAAAGGACACTTGGAAGTTGGTTTGGGAGTTGAACAGATGCATTTCGACTTCCTGGGGCACTGCTGCCAGTTACAGCAGTGGTTAAAGCTGCTGAAAGGGGTTGGCGTCACTTGTGCCCTTAAACTTCATTGCACGTATTCACCTACGAATAACGTAGGGTTAACATTGCTGGTGGTGCAGAGGAGCCATCAGGAATGATTAATGGCAAAGTGCTGACCTGGCATGTGCTCCCAAATCTGACCTGACCTGGGACATTGTATGAAACATAAGTAAAAAGATAACACAATGATCTGAAAATTCTTTTTGACCTATATTGAATTGGAAATACTACTAAGACAAGACATTTAAGGCTTAAAATGTTCCAAGAAAACTGGGACAGGGGCAACACCTGACTGAGAAAGTTAAAGAAAAAACACACCTGTACAAGCAAGTGTTATGGTGAAGAAAGTATAGTCCTCTAGCACATAGCGACTTTGTAAGTTTCATCAGTAACAAAAGAACTGTCCCAGATGCACTTTTAGAATAAAAACATTGAGTGAAAACATGGTTAATGTCATCAGTAAATAACACAGAGCAGTCTTTTATTTCAAAAAGCATAACATTAGTCTGACCCTGCCTTACGTTAAAGCCCAGGACGTATTGACAGGCATGACTGCTGAACCCAGCTAACTGGCAAAGTCCCTCGTTCGCTGTCCTCACAGTGAACTATACTTGTGTTTGTTTATTAGTTGTAGCACCAGAGTTGCAAAATTTCACCAATTGTCAATATTGGAAACTTTCCATTGGAATTAACAGGAATTCATGGGAATAAACCTGGAGTTTACAAAACTGAAGGTCATAGTTTTCTGGTAAGTTTTTGGAAATTTACTGGAAATTTTCCATCCCTTTGCAACCCTATGTGACACTGTAATTGTCTATGTCTGTTATCTCAATTTCATATTCATGGAAGGATAGAATTTAACCATAATTGAAACCAAAAAAATCATCCAGCACTAGTGTCACTCAATGGAAACTGTGACCATTTGGCATGGCATTTGTTTACTTACACAACGTGAAAAGCAGGCAGTGACGTAATGATTGAAGGACAGCACTTCCTTGATGCATGTCTTGGCCCAGATTATAATACTGCATCGTAAACATGAAGCAAACCAAAGAAAAAAAATCATCTGTGTTATTGCATCACTTAAAATTAGGACAAGCAAAGCTGCAGGTGTGGAAGCACCCTTAGAAATGACTGTTTTTGTTGTTTCCTTACAAAAAAATACCACAAAGCTATGAAATATTGAGATATGATATTCAGTCTCTTTCCCAGCTCTATTTCAAATCCCCTTTCATATTTTTTCATATCAAACAAAAATCTGAATGAGGAACGCTAGTATAAAACAGTAACGTTTCAAGCATGCATGCTGGATTTTGTTGGAATAAACTTGTGCTCTTGGCCAAAAGCAAGAAGAAAAACTTGTACATAGTTGCTGTCCTCATTTTGTCATTAAACGCAGCAGAGGGAATAAGTCTGAATATACATCCCACACTGGTTGCGGCTGGTGTCATTAGATTTTTCAGCTTTCCAGCAGAGGGTAATGGCTCCAATCTAAGTGGAATATATTTATCCTTCACAAATGTCAAACTGTTGTTGTCACACCACCGTTGCTACAACATCCAGGGTGTGTGGCAACCAATCGCCCCATGGGTATATCACACAATCAGACGAATGCAAAGGCACGGAAACAACCTGGCATGCCCACACATACACACACATGCAAACGCACACCTGTAAACATATACGGCGCACTGGTATGTCAGCTACTGTCTCCTCCTCTCATCACATCCATATACACATCTCCTCCTCCTCCCCTTTTCTTGCACCCCACCCTCCCATCCACACGCACAGCCTCCCCCCTCCGATGTTGTGGCCTGCCCATGACAGTAATTGAGGGAAGCTGGCCGGAACAGCGTGAAGATGGAGGGGGAGGAAAAAGAGGGGAGGAAAGGAGGAGAGAGATGAGAAGAGGAAGGGAGGGGGGAAACCATTCATCTGAGACCCATGGATGTGGAATGGCATATTACAGGTCTAATGTGTAATTAGATAGATAGGGAATAAGGTCAGTGTGCTCTGAGAGAGGGGGATCTCTGTCGACACAGTGCCATCTAGTGGTGAAGAGTGGGATTTATGGAGCTGCTAGCTGTCAGGTGGACACTCATGGAGTGAATAAGGATCAGATTAGGAGTAAACAATGATTTATGACATATTTTTCACTGTCTGAGAGTGGAATTTGTTGTGGGGTTTGCTTCTAAAAATGTCTGCTGCTGTGCATTTGTTTATAGGTTTTTCCTGACTCTGGCATTGTTGAGAGCCGGGGAAATGTATTCAGATATTAAGACACAATATGTTTTCAAATAAATTATAAAGTAAGACATTGTATATATCTAATTTGTATTGATATTAAAAAAAGAGGTTCTCACTGTAAACAGCCTTTTCACTGAGCTAGGCCTTACATCCACAGCCTGAGATATATTTGCTGTGATCATGCATCTCCTGTGTCGATTCAGTGCATTGTTTGTGCACGTAGTCCAGAACTAATGCACATGTCAGCTGCAGTCTACACCTGACCAGAAGGATCAGTGTAGAAGAAAGATGAGAGACTGATCATAGCAGCAGAAACAACTAAAACAGGAGACATATTGAAAAATCAAGTCCACAATCATCAGCATCTAAATAATGTGTGAGAATGCCCAGAAACCAACATGTCTGTTCATCCTCTTGATGATGGATAAACTCTCGTGTAGAGGTCGGAGAACAAGGAATTAAGTTTGGTGTATTAATTTAACCAGTGACTGTACAAATTGGTGACTTTGAGTTGTGGTGCGTTCCCACTGATCTTGAAAGTCAGATTCTACAAGTTGCAAATTAGACACGTCACTAAGAACACTCCCTTTGGTTGGAATTTCCTACAGGAAAGCCAGATGATCTTCAGGTATCACAACCTTACCAGCTCGTAACTGGAGCATGTTAAAGTGGGATGTGGCGTAATTCTTGTGTCAAAGTTCTGAGGTAAATGGAAAGCAACATAAAAACCATGGTTGACTCTGCCCATGGTGTTGGTGTTGATCTAGATTCTTTGGCTGTATTTTCCCACATATAGACATCTGATTAGTGTTTTTGATACAACGATAAAAATAAATAAATAAATAAATAAATAATTCACATTCTGCCAGTGCCTGGACTACATCTATCAGCACATATTAGTCATTAGTTAACATGCCACTCATTAGACCATATTCTGGGACCATTACGACAAAATATTGTAGAAATGGAGTGCAGATGATTCTGATGGTGAGGTCTGACCACTTGTCATCAGTTGCTTTCGAATATTTGATGATTGCGTGGGTTATTGGTGTTTGTTTCTTTTTCTTTCAGAATCTCCACCTTGTTTGCAGTTTCTATATAGCACAAGTAGTTGCACAGAGCCTGACATCTTTGTGCACCCTCTTGTGGTGTCCTCCGGTAACACAAGCCATACAAACACAAGGTCAAACTGCAAGTATATCTCTGCCTTAAAAGAGATGCTTACTGACCTCCAGGTAATTTAACATCCACCCACCCAATATCTACACCGCTTATCCCTTTCAGGGTCGCAGGGGGGCTTTAGTCTATCCCAGATGATATTGGGCGCAAAGCAGGGTATACCCTTGACTAGTCACTAGCCAAGCATAGGGTCAGCATGTAGAGACAACCATTCACACACACTCACATGTAGGAAAATTTAGGCTATGTCCACACATACAGTAGGTGGGTACTTTTGAAAACACAGCTTTTTTTTCTTGTGCATTTTAGCTCTCCATCCACCTGCAGATGCCATTTTAAGTCACTGAAAACACATTTTAGAAAACTCTTGCCAAGCTGAAGATTTTCAAACCTATTTCAGGTGTCGCTGAGAGGTAACAGAAAACAGCGTTTTGGGCCTAAAACATTACACTCTTTACCGACCTCTTCTTGGGGTGATGTCACACTATTCTATATTATCACTGTTGTTTACAAGTGTTGCAACATACTTTACCAAACTGTTGCTATTTTAATAGTTGCTGAATAGTCACATGCCCTAAAGCACACTATGGCAGCTACTTCACTGTTGGTTAATGGAGAGGCTTTTTGCCTACTCTTAACAATAATAAAAGCCTGTCTAAAATCACACTTGGCTAAGGCTGAATGATATTGGTGAAAAAATGATATTGCAATATGTTTTCCACCTCCATCAATGGATGGATGGATAGAATTTCAAAGTTTTCTTTTTTAGTATGCAACTATTTAAATTGGATGTTAATACGGGGATGAAGGGGAGTGTAGCAACATGTTCAAGTCTAAATTTAAAACAGAAACTCCTTAAAGGGACATACGACATTTGTTTTCATGTCTTGCCTCACTCCTGAGTCCATGACAAGCAGACACCATTCTTTTTACTGTGTGTCCAGTAACAAGTTACAGATGGCCAAAGCTCACCCACCGTAGTTCGCTTAGCTTAAACACTGGGAGTCAGTGGGTAGCAAGCACACTGGCCTGCCTCTGCCTACAGTCATCAGAAACTCTTCAGCAACTCTAAACGGTCCTGTGTGCTTTTTGTGACTCTTTTTTTTTTTTTTTTAGATCGCATTATGTGACGTTATCTCCTATCTTAATATTATCATCTTCTACTCTTAAAGCATTTGTCTTGTTGTCTTACATCCACGGTGGTTTGTGCTAGAGATGTGATGTTTACGGACGAGTCGAATCTTTTGAACAGTTCTTTAGTGAACGATGAGAATCGATTTGCAGTTGTGAGTGAGCCGTTTGTTTGAGAGTCATTCTTAAATGCAAATTGCCTTCCAATTTAAGGAAGGCTCGGAAACGAATGGCTCTCTCACAACTGTGAATCAGTTCTCATCGTTCACTTAAAAGAGCTGTTCAAAAGATTCGACTCATTCGTGAACATCACATCTCTATAAATTACACAGACCGTTTTTGAGAGATTCAGGATATACAAGGAAGTGGTGCAGCGAGAGGCACAGCATCCTGAAGATCTACAAAGCTTTAAAGACCATGACCATGAACCTAAAGTGCAATAGATCGGAGTATAAATTTGTGCAAAGTTTAAAGAAAATGCACACTTGTCTCCAGCACAGAGGAATAAAATAAATAAAACTTAAAAGCTGGGTGTCAAGGGTAGAGTGACAACTGTTATCTATTGACAGAGGAAAATGCTGATATCATGTGCTTTGATCATATAACCCAGCCCTATCAGACTCATTTTGAAACTGAAACTGTGAACAAGTTTAAATATAACCCTTTAGACCCCGATCCATTCATTGCACAAATAGTAAGACACACATAAACACAGTCAGCAGACAGAAACACCTCCTCCCTGTCCCCCTGCTTGTGTTTACATGTTTGTGTTGGTAATACTGAAGACCTTATTGAGAGCTGATGAGTCCCCCCTCACTGCTTCCTGACAACAGGTGTTTGGTCCAGACCTCATGGAGACAGAAAGATCACATGACAGGAAGCTGCAGGGCCAGTAGTAAACTTGTAGAAATAACCATCCTCTGGGCAGGGAAATATTCTTGGCCTGTATTTACAAGCTCTGTAGTTTGTGCACATTTAAGCAGTCTGTTTGTTAGGCTATGACCATCTTGAAGTTATTTTGGAGATAAACTTATAATATTGTATAGTCTATTGAAATGTTTTATTTGTGCAAGCTTGTTTTAGTCTGCCGGGGGGAGCTAAACCCTGCGGACTTTTTTGAATAATAACCTTGTAAAACATGAAGATATAGGAAACTGGTATAGGAGCTCAGCAAGGATACTTTTATAAAAAAAAAAAAAAAAGATGAGATTATTGTTTGAAAAAATATTTGGTTGGGTTTTGTTAAAAGATGGACACGTTGCCAGGGGCTTTTTGGGCGTTGCCAACCCCTGTTCGTTTTTATCATTTTTTTTTTACTTTGCATGTAAAACTTTGATAAAACTGCAAGTTTGTTATTCCTGAAATGTATTGAAACCAGTACTACAAATTAAAGTAAGAGTAAAATGAAAAATGTATACCCTTACATATCGTCGCTGTCAGTCACAAACACTTTATTTCCATTTAAAATGATTTTAATGTTTTGTTTTCAAAAAACAATAGCATTTTAAACATTTCATGTGAGTGGGTTTTGTAAACTTCTAAACAAATTAAAGTATAAAAAAATGTAATTTGTAACCAGGATAATAAAGCATTCATTCATGTGGCAGTAGAGAGATTTTATCTACTGAAAAGGAGAAATTTAGGAAGTAGAAGGTATTGTGCCCAACAGCAAATATAACATATCTATCAATCTATCTATCTATCTATCTATCTATCTATCTATCTATCTATCTATCTATCTATCTATCTATCTGTCTATAATGTGATGGTTAATTCACCATGTAGAAGCTCTTTAACTGAAATTCTTTCTTTAATGCTAAAATATCATTGTTATCGTTAACCACGAATTTTCAAATTCACTGTTTTTAAAAAGAACAGAATAAATAGTAAAGCACTTTATTATTTATCGATTAAGATGTCACATTATGATTATTTACTTGCATTCCTGAACTGTTTGGTGCTTGTTTATAGAGAGTCAAAACCCTTTGCTGGTAATAAAAGCAAATGGTGATTAGACTTAAGTACAGCACAGATATTTAATTTTGCTCACAGTGGGATGAGTTAAAAGTTGATCAAAGGGTACGATATGTCTCATTAAGCAAGACTGTGACATTTAAATATTGATTTTACTAAGTTAAAAAATATATATATATTTCAATGCAGGGTAAATTGCAAATTTGTGGGTCTATTTTAAGTAATTAGTAATTGGAATTAATTTTATTTTTTTGGGGAGGGAGAAACAACTATTTTGAAGATGAAAGCTTGGGCTCTGAAGAAAATTTAACATTTTTGTTTCCATTTATTCATTTTGGTTTTTTGTTTGTTTGATATTTTCCAACTATTTATCCATCCATTATCTACATCGCCTATCCCTTTAGGGTCCTAAAAGCTGGATCCTATCCCAGCTGACATTGGGTGAGAGGTAGGGTACACTCTAAAACGGTCGCCAGCCAATCACAGGGCCACATAGAGAGACAGACAACCATTCAAGCACACACTTATACTTAAGGGCAAGTTGGAGTCACCAATTAATCTAACAAGCTTATTTTTTGGCTTGTGGGAGGAAGCCAAAGTTCCCAGAGAGAACCCACACATGCACTGGAAGAACAAGCAAATACAACACTGACTGACACGGGGTCCAAACCAAAGACCGTCTTGCTGTGGGGCAAGCATTTTCTGCCGTTATTAATTGCTGTTATCCTGCCATCTAAACATTAATAAAGTAAAGCTGAGTGTATTTACATAACTTAGATATATGTGTGTGAGTGCAAAGGTATTTGTGTGTGTATGTGTGTGTGTCCGCGCCAGCACAGTCCTCTATCGTTCTATTACATGGGCCAGTGACTGCGCCATCTCTCCAGTTTCACCCTCTGCTCTCCCAGACGTCTCATATTGCCCAGAGGGATGGTGTGGATGTGTGTGTGTGTGGGGGTGTGTGTGTGTGTGTGTGTACGTGGGTGTGTGTGTGTGTGTGTGTGTGAGAGTGTTTTTATGCGGGTGTTGTTACACACATCATCTGTCTGAGAGTGGCTCAAACCACATGAACACGGCCTTTATCTCATCTCTGCTCACTTCTACATCTAGAATTTTCTCCTTTAAAAAATGTTACATTTTCTTTGACCATTATCAGTAATAAATTTTTGCTTTTAATTTGCAAGCTTCACTTAAACAGAATAAAGACACAGAGAAAAGTGTAAAGAGCTTTTCTTGTTATATCATGGTGAAATGAGTATTTATTTGCATAAACAAAACAGAAAATAAAGACTGTGTGGTATTTTGTAGTTTCAACTGACATAATTTGTCAGTTGAAACTCCCTTGGATATACAGTATATTTATGATGACAACCCCCAGAATTTTCCATACATTGTATTTGTATTAAATTGTACTTTATTTCACATAAGATGTATAAACAGATCCCACAGAATATTTAGTAACATTTCATGTTCAATGAGATTGTCCAGTTTAATGTAGAGTCACTTCTGCCCCCTGGTGGCACCATGATAGAATTTAAATACGGTCAGAAAACTGCCTTCGGCTGAGGTCAGGGGTCAATCACCTTGTTTGTACACTGCTACACAGTCTGTGCAAACTGTTTGCAACATTTCCCTATTATTCCTCAGAGGGTGACATTGTCAAAAAAATTTCAGTAGTCTATTTGATCAAAAGCATGATCAGATCAACATTATATTAAACATCAGGAGTATCAGAAATTCCGGATACTTAATAGTCTTAAGTCATAATTGAAACTAAAATACACCTGTCATCTTTTAATGAATAGTCAATTTTGGGAAAAAACACAAACAAACAAACAAACATATAGTATCAAGAACATGCAATAAATTTAATTTTCTAATCTACGCTGTTTAAATAAAGCATGTTCCCTGCAAAATAAAAAAGTTCATTGACCCAGAGACAGAAAAAATGGCATAAATGAAGTGTTGGAGGGTCAGATGGCTGAATGTCTGCAGAGGCCTGAGGCTGAATCACAATACAAAATAATTGTTCCATATTTATTAAAATTATTGACCAATTAGATATTGATATAATATTATATATAACATTAATACTGTGGAACACCCCAGCATATCACAGCATATCAATATATGTACGTATCAATACATTTTAACACCCCTTACAATACATTCAGTTTTATGTCCTACTGAAAGAGTGTGCTGGATTTTTCTTGCAAATCTTGTGATTAAAAACAGTAACTGTTTTTCAACAGCTAATTGCCTTTTAGGTAAAATAGGTGAATAAAAGTCTGTTTAGACCCAACATTTCAAATAGATAATCTTGTTGGCAAAAATCATTTTGTTGTTAATGGTTCTTTCTGTGAACAATTGTTTATAAAGCAGATGGCCTGATATCTTTTTTTCCCAAAATCAGCTTTAACACTTTGCATATGTGATAAAGTCCTACACTGCATCCATGTGTTAAGGCCTCACTAAGAAACTTAAATAAAAAGATGCATACATTAAAAGAACATGTTTTTATATACTTTTTAAAGTTGTACGTTTTTGAGAAACCAAACTCAGAGTTTTAAGGTTTATAAAGGCAGCAATTTATGAGTAAAAAGCACAAAATAATGATAATAATAATAATATAAACAATTATATAGCCAATTATGTGGGAGAAAGTCATATCAGATGAAGCCAGTTTGTCTTTTGTCATGTCTGCAGATTAGGGCCTGATAAATTTATACTTTTTGCTGAGTTAGAGGGAAATATTTGAGGTTTTAGCCCTCAGTCATCACATTATGGTTCACATCCAGACTTGAGACAGACAGGAACTGGTGCGACTCAGGAAAAACTACAGCACACTTGGCAGATGCAAGAGGGAGTTTTGGAGTCTAAGAAGTCAAAAGTTAAGACTTTAAAAAGTTAAAAATATCAAAACATATTTTACTTAAAAAGTCTGAATTTGGTTTCTTATGAGAATAAAGTGAGCGAGACATCATCCACATTAAACATCCAAGACAAATACATGAGAAAGTGACAACAGTGCTCAATACTAAGAAAGGGACCCTTGGCAGGCAAGATAAGAAATGACCTGTCAGTGAAAACAAGCATATAAAACACAAAATAAAAAGATAATGTACCTCAAAACAAAAAAACATAATAATTAAAACCAAAAATAAAAACAACTGTAAGCGATCAATAAAAACAAGGCAGATAAAAGCAGGAATTAAGAAGTGGCATCAGTAAAATAAATAATGCAAATAAAAAGTAAAAAAAAAAAAAAAAAAAAAAACATTCATTCGACTTACTGCCATATAAAAACAGTTTTCATGTGCACTTAAAGATTTTTGAATAGCTTCTCAGACAAGCACATTTACTTTGACTTGACTTTGTTTTGTGAAAGTATTGCACTTGTTTACATTTCACATAGCTTCTGAGTGCTCAGTGTAATGGATAATAAATAAATTCATTAATTAACAAATCGAAGTTTTACTGACACCAAGTAACATATCATGAAACAATACCTAAAATTGAAATCACGCCGCTGTAATACCCCAAAACTGATGGATCAGAAACAGGATGTCAACAAGGGTCGGTCCCACTTTAGGGTTGACAGCTTATTAACAATATTAAGTATAAAAATATCATATATTTATATTTAAGCTTACTCTGCTTGATTTTATCATTTTTTATAGCATCATTTTAGATTTATGCATTTATTTGATTATTTATTGCTTATTGTTATTTGATTATTTATTGATTGTATGTACAGCACTTTGGAGACGTTTTTGTTGTTTAAATGTGCTATACAAATAAAGTGGATTGGATTGGATTGGATTGAAGCATAAGCACCTTCATATCTAAGTAGGTATATAAAGTAGAAACATATACAAGATATTTGTTTGATTAAGCTTTAGTAATTTTACATCTATCAGAGTGAACTGATGATCTATTTTCATCTTTAGTATTCTATATCTTTTTTGCAAAATACTGTCTGTGAATGCAAAGTGATGGCTCACAGTGTTAAGATATATTGTTACTGATGTCTTGAGTGTCTTATGTCATATACAGAACAGAGCAATTATCTCCTCTGCTTAGATTTTATTAATGGGTCGAGTGTAGTAATAAACTGAAACAAATAGTTAGTTTACTCTTCACACTCCAGCTGTTGCTCTTTAAATATAAAATAGCAAAGTGAATTTAAAATGATCAGAGCTTACAGTACATTTCAACTGAAGTACTTTTTATTTTTACTTTAGAGGAATTACAGAAAACTACTTTTACTTTTACTTTAGAAGAATTATAGAGAGCTACTTTCACTTTTACTTGAGTTAGATTTTATCAAAGTAAATGTAACTTTACTTGAATATAATATTTGTTATTTTTCTACACCAAAACACTTTAAGCTACACGCAAACAACATCATGGAGTTAGCACAGCTTCAAATTATAATTTACACTACCCTCTGTTTACACATGTTGTTGTTGTTGTTGTGTCTATATCAAGCCAACAAAGAAATAAAAAATCATAGCTGTCCAGCACAATCCTTGTATCTATAAAAGTTGTAGCTTTTCAGGGCATGCAAAAGAGGCTCTGATACTGAATGAATAAATATTGTATTATATGTTTGAACTTTAATTTGGTTCAAAGTTTATAAAACACATTCACCAACATGGAAGGGGACCAATAGGACTAATTTAGGGAAAAAAAAGAAAAAAAAAAAAAAAAAAGAGAAAATCATTTTTTTAAAAAATGGAGATAAGAGGTTTTTGCCCAACAGTGAAATGTGTGTTTGGGACTTGGTTTGGAGTCAGAGAGCGCTGGTCAGACTGTGTGTCACGGAGGTGGAATTTCAAACATTTTGCCAGACTAATCGCCCATAAATAAAATTCTCCCTGCATAGCTCACCCTGACATATTATTCTGGAAATCTTCTGGTTTCTGAAGAGGTTAATTTTTTTTTCATGGATGTCAGTGTCTGTTATGGTGATTTTAAAACAAAGGTCTAAATTTAGGTCTAAACAGACTTGGCATGGTGTTGATTTAGCCTTTGAATTTTAAATCACAATCAGTCAAGAGGAGTAAGTTACAGGCTTGGGTGATGTGGGCAGTCACCACTAGATGTCATTTTAATTGAATGGTAAAATAAAATATTTATCTTGATATTTTTCTGCCCTTGTTCAAAACAACTGATCTTTTCATGGCATATAAACATGTTTCCACACAGAATGTAAAGAAAGCTTGTGAGATGGATCTTTGTGTGACAACTAATCAACAGAATTGGTAAAATTATCTCAAATATATATTAGCTGTTCCCAACTCCAGACACCAACTAATTCAGTTCAGAGTGCTTCATAAGCTCCATTATTATTGCACAAAATTTCACTCCTTTTACTCATCTGTTACTCCAACTTTCCCCAAATGTAAATCAGGGGTCTATAACACATTTAAAACAAAAAACAAACAAATGATCTGTTCAAAGATGAAGAACAAAAATACACTCAAAAAGTTAGTAATTTTACAACATGCCTTTCCTTAGTCCAAAGCAACATCAAAATACATAATTGACCTAAAAATACTGAATGTACCTAAAACAAGTCAAAAGTAACTCACTAAAGCCAAGCTAAAACTTTTTAAAAAAGACCATAGGTATTACAATATTAAGAATCAAATGAATTCATAAAACAGATTTCTACATCTATTTTTAAATTACGTTGTATATTCATTCATTTATTGTAATGAATATTTCATTATTACTTGGTTGAGGTTGACACCTCTGACCTGAGGTATCAGTACTGAGAGCTGGACAGTTGGTGCAGTTTTTATCTATTTATTTTTCTTTCTTTCCAACTTATTGTATTATGTAGGGGTGGGGGTGGGGTGGGGAGGTCCTAATCTTGAAGAGCAGATGGACCTGCCTGATTCATTTTCTGAAATCCTGAAATATTTCTGTGGCGGATACATGAAACTGTCCATCTGGCATGTCAGGGGTGTCCTATTTTGTCAGTTTTTCTTATTTTTTATTTTTATTGCTTATGTTCATTTGAATTGCATTGTTTTGTTTTTTTTTGGTTGTTTTTTTTTTTTTTTTTTAAATCTGTTAGTTTTATTTTTTACAGTTTTTGAAAATGTAGGGATAAAATAGTTATAAAAAAAACAAAGTCAGTTTCAGGTCAAATCCACATGAGCAATGTTACAAAAGTCACACAGACACTTTCACTCACAGGTAGAATCACTGTGTCAACATGAACACAGATAAAGTATTATAAACTCTTGCCATTGTGGGGCAACACTATATTAAAAATAATTCTTTATTTTTAAATAAGGATGAGAAAATGATATTTCATTGCCTAGACTAAAACTATTGACTAGCTCATCATGCAGTCAAAAGAGTAAATTACTGTTAGTGGTTCTTGTGTTTCTCAGACTTTTACTGAGCTCTAAGCCTGACTCCTTTGTCTCCCCTAAACCACGTGATATTGAAGTTTATTAAATCCATTGAACTCAATGGCCTCACCCTTGTTTGAAAATATATATCTAACACTGCTGAGTCACCTTCAAACAGATTATAGATGAGGGTAAGTGTTGGTATGTGGTTTGTTGTGTTTTGACTGATCAGTGTTTCTTGAGCTCTTATGCACTGACTCACAGAATTCTTCAGTCTGATCTGGTATGTTCGTCACATCTGATTAAGTCCAAGGTGTCACATACTCTAACCACATCTAATGTAGCCAAGTCACGGGGAGTGACATGGAGCACTTTCCCCAAAGGTAACCTCAGGTTCCTGACTGTAAAATAATAACCATAAAGATGATTGCCGCTTAAAATGTAATAGTGATAACATTTTACAGCACGGACGCATGCAACTTCTTATCAGAGAGCAAAGTTCAGTCATTAAACATAAAACTTACCAGTATAATGACAGCAGACTTGTGTCAAAGTACCTTTAAAGGTAATTAAAACAAAATATGGTCTTGTCATGGTATGTCATCGAATGCAGGTTGCTTTCTCTTTCTGTTCATCTCACAGGCCAAAGAAACAAATACAAGAAAAACTGGACTACAAACAAACAACTCCACAAGCTATTCATCATTTATTTGATTAAATCATAAAGAAAAAATAACCCACCTGCACTTTGTGGACTTTGTTAACATGTCGAAGTTTGCGAAAACACTTTTTTCATTCATTTATATATTTTCTCCTCCATCATTCAGGGTAACATTCAATTTTGAGGAGCATAGAAAGTTATAGTTATATTAGTTGTGCTTGTTGGGCATACAAGTACGCGATCCATCTACCAGTTATACTGCTTATTCCTTTAGGTGCCGCAGGGGGCTGAAGCCTGTCCAAGCTGACATTGGGCAAGAACATGGGTACACTCTGAAGCAGTGGCCAGCCAATCACAGGGCCACATAGAGAGACAGACAACCATTCATACTAACACTTGTACCTATGGGCAATTTAGAGTCACCAGTTAACCTAACAATTGTGTTTGTTGCTGTACTCAGTCAGTGCCATGGTAGTATGACCTGTGACATAAAACTAATTTTTATGACCTCACCTTGATAGCAAAATTTGGCTTTTCTTCACCCAGTTTTTAATCTCCTGCAAAGCTAATCTGTTTCAGTTAATAACTGTGCTTCAACGTGCATGTGGAAATGATGATCATAGCTCCTGTTTGGTAAGTTAATGCACATGCCTCACAGCAGGAAGATTGCTGGTTCGACCTCTTGTGTCAACCAAGGTCTTTCTGTGTGGAGTTTACCTGGTCTCCCCGTGCCTGCAGGGGTTCTCTACGGGTGCTCTGGTTTCCTTCCAAAGACCAAAACCATAAGAATATACCTCATTATGTGACTGAAAAGTACACCAAAACATAGGAACTGGGATACAGAAACTGGCAGCAGCCAACAGTGAAGTATGGTGAAGGTTCCTTGCAAGTTTGGGGCTGCATTTCAGGGCGCGGTGTTGAGGATTTGCTCTGGATAATGATGTCCTCAGTGCTGGAAAATATAAGCAGATACCTGTCCATTACCTAGTACCATTGGGGAGCTGCCTGATAGGCCAAAATGCATCCTGTAGCAGGACAGCGATCCGAAGCACACATCCACGGCCATTAAGAACTAAGTTTAGCATAAAGATGGACAAGAAGTGATGCCATGGTCCTCACAGAGTGTACCCAGAAGAACCGATGCTGTTTCGAAGACAAAGGGTGGTCACATCAAATACTGATTTGATTTAAATTTTAATTCTGTGCAGTCACTTTTCATTTGTTCACTGATCAAAACAAACAAACTAATCTTCTGTTTTTGAACATATTCTCACTTTTTTTATTCTTACAGCATTTTCCATCACCTCCCTAAAACTTTATAGTGTTACAAATGAAATTAGAGAAGCTGATAATAGTCAATTGAAGGGCGACATGATTCAATACGTTGTATTTCTTTAAAATATTTTTGGACATATCTTATGCCTAAAATTCATTTTCAACTATTGTTTTCATTATTTGTAATAAGTCCTTATTTATTGTTTGCTTGGCTGCACACTTATTGTCCTTTTATATGTGAAGACCCAGAACTTTAAGTCAAGTAATACTAAGGGCTGTAATTTCGTAGACCAGGCGCAGGCGCGGTGCACCTGCCCTGTGCTGCGCCAAGGGGGTGTGTCCAGGGCATTTTGCAAGTTTCCTGCACGGCACAGTCCGGCGCAGCGAGGCGCAGCCAAGCCTCCGTCCTTCCACCGGCACAAGTGGCAGAGAGGGAGGATAGAGTGGGCGTGAGTGGGTTTATCACAGCCGAGTGTAATCTCCAACAATCAAATGAATGCCTCTCCTCGCCTTTAAATGCGCTGCGGGTGAGACGCAGTGACAATTTCACTTCGGTGGCGAAGAAGGTCAGAGCCGCTGTCACTTTTACAGCAACTGGGAGAGCGCAGGGGCCACAGGGCTGCGCATCAGAGGCCACGATGTGCATCACCGTGTGGACCACTTCGCGGGACAGATCTGTTCCTGTGTCATGAATAGCAGTACAAAATTAAGTGACAATTACATTTAAACACAGCAGCAGACTAATCCATTCATCATGCTTGTGATCCACCTGCATTCCTGGTCTGTCATCGCCAAATAGCAGAAGCTTTGATGAAATACTCTCCGGTATCTCCTCCTCATCCTCCTTGCAATAATGTACTCCATCTTTTAAGATCACGTTAAGAATAAGGATTAAAACAGATAAATATGGGCAATCACAGGTAAATCCTTAAGACACAGAGTGACTTAGGCTACATTTATTCAGCGAGCATCTCTCTCTTTTTTCTTTTCTTTTGAATTTCATGAGATGAGAGAAGCCGGATACTCCGTATCAGATGATGTGGCTGTTTGTGGTTGGCTAAGAGATGTGAACTCGTTAGTTTGCGTCACTCTCCCAGCTGCCGTCAGGTTGAGTTTCCATTATGACAAACGTCTCTGATCTGACATCAGATGTGACGGGACAATATAGATACAAATGTATATGCTGGTTCAGACGGTTACATTAAATAGTGGTTGCTGTGATTGTTTATTGCATTGAAATGTGCCTGACACTCTGGATACCTGCCTGTGAGGTTTTGGTGACGTGTGCTCACTGCGCACTTGTCAGCCAAATTACCACTGCACCGGGTGCGCTCGCCTGCGCCGAGAATAGACCAGGTTGGAGCTGGCGAGCTTTCAGCACTAGCCTTGCAGAGCAGACGGACCTGCCTGATTCTGAAATAATGCATATCTGTCTTGCCAGCCTCCATTGTCCAATGACTTCACTCAGCTGGAATCTTAACGGCTCAATCAGGGAAGAGACGCGAGAGCTGCGGGAACAGAGGACGTGACGACAACAGGAAGTGACTGCATGTTTGAAAACAATGGCGGCTTCTGAAGCAGTCTCAAAATCTGCGTTTTTTTTTATCAGCCGGTCTACCAAATTGCCAAATTGGCTGCGCACGGCGGTGCGCTGACAAAATTACCACTGCACGGGGTGCGCCACCCTGCGCTGTGCCTGGAAATTTGGGCCCTAAATCTTAATTTGAAATCTATTCAGTAAACAGCCACGCACCCACACAACCACCTGCAAAACTCACAGGTAGCCTACAGGGTCTTTGAGCAGAAGCAGATTTCTCTTGAAGTAGGTCATTTATCAAGGAATAACAGAGGGAAAGATACATTTTCATGATAACCTCACCAACTTAAACATCAGTTCATCCCAATGCAGATTTATATTTCTTTAATCATAAGAGACACCTTCAACACATGTGCTGAATCTTAATCCTCAACAAAGTCGCCTCTTCATTCCCTTTTCTGTCAGGACTTAAATTGCTTTCTGTATACTGATACAACAGTTTAAAGGACTCACAATCCCTCCAGGTGTACACATGTAAATATTTTTAATTCATGTTTGTGAATATTTATAAAAAAGGAGATCATCAAATGATCATTTAACTTATGAACACTGGAGAAGGGGTAGTATTTAATAAGCTTATGTTTCTCTCTACTCCTTTTCGGGCATTTTCCTCTTACATTGTTTGAACTATTCTGACTATTTTTTCTTGTTTTCCTTTTGTTTTTTTCACATGTTCTGGTTATTAAAACATGAGAAAAAGGGGTTTGGCTGCCCACAGGATTCTAAAAGTGGAAATGATCTGCAAAGCAAGGCACAGACAACTTTGTGGTTATCACTTGAAAATGATCCTCATTGCCAGAGGGCTGAATTTTTGCGATTTGAAAGGTACCAATGGGGTTTTCTGATACAATTTTTATATTTCTTAACTGACTCGCAACCACATTAAAGGAGTCGGAGGGCAGCATGTGGCCCCCGCATTGCCAGTTGCACACTTGAGGCTCCTCAAGGTCCTAATGATGTTAATAGCTCCTTAACAATTCCTGACAGTAGAGGATCCGAGGACCAAGCTGTAGTGCTGCCATGATAACCTCAATAAGCCAAAAAAGAAGGCTTAAACTGTCATGAATACAACAATAACAAACCCTACTGTACTTTAGAAATGTCTTTTCAGAGATTTAAAAAAAATCTCCTTCTGTATACAATTTTGTTATTTCTCTAGACAGACATTAGAAATAAAAATTCCTTCAGTCAGCAATGGTTATCTCCTCCAGTCAATAGTTATCAGTGTGAGTTTACCATGAGGTGTGTTTAGTTACTGTTTTCATAATGAGGTGGATGATGTCACCTCCTAACCTCTGAGTTAATCATTAATCAGCTTTGGAAGCACTGAAATGCTGACTTTATTGGCCAGGCAGTTGGAGTGTTTTCATCCTGTCCACATCCTGGAAAAACAAAGAACTGTAAACTCATTATACACCATGTTTTATTATCTCCAGACAGAATGAAGGAAGAAAAGGGCGCTCTGTATAAGCTTGTGAACCAACTGATCCCTTGGAGCACCTTTTTATCAATGCACAATAGATTTAATTTCTCTGAGAAAACCAAACCTACCAATTCAGCTAATGGAAAATCTGCTGATTAGTATTCATATAACTGATTATAGTTGGCTTGGTCCTGTGGCTGCAAACCATCATATATATTGTGAGCATTAGCCGCTTTTATGGCTGCACATGAGCAGATGGTACGAGCAGCACTATCTCTCTGATGTTGCTCTGGCCACGTATGGGAAATGC
The DNA here is from genome assembly GCA_037902135.1 of Cetoscarus ocellatus. Classification (NCBI taxonomy): domain Eukaryota; kingdom Metazoa; phylum Chordata; class Actinopteri; order Labriformes; family Labridae; genus Cetoscarus; species Cetoscarus ocellatus. The sequence goes on along the minus strand of JBAMNC010000871.1, from coordinate 769,698 downwards.
TTGCTATTGTGGAATTTTACTCAGCAGAAGCACTTCATCAAAAAATCGCTGCTGTCGGGCACAAACCTCCTATTTTCCTATTGTCCTGATTTCAAATTATTTTTTGTGACTTAATTTGATTAAAAGTTTATAAAACACATTCAGCAACATGAAGGTGACCAAAGCGCTGTTTCTAGAAAATCATAAAAATGAAGACAGGAGGTTTGTGCCTGCCAGTGACAAAATGTGTTGTCAAGACTATCAGCATATGTTCTGTGATAATCTGATGCTAGTTTAATCACAGATTTAATAATAATATTCTAGACCTTTGCCTTCAGGGAGGGTTCTTACATTGAAAACAACATAATATGTAAAAGATATTTGTCTTTGAGTGAATTTTGTGTGCATGAAAAAAATGTTAAGTCTCTACTGGTGCTGACCGGGCCAAAAACTTATTTCAGGGCTTTCTAGTCCTTCTCAAGGAAGAAATAATTATTAACAACTAGAGGTGCTCTAAAGGCACAAACCTCCACCAAGGCTTTTCCAACACTGTCGGGCAAGTCATTATCAAAATTATTGTAAAAATTCCTGGATCCACATCTGGGTTCAGATCACCACCAAAAACTAATCACTTCTCTCGTGCCATGACAAATATTCCTTGAAAACCTCATTAAAAGCATTCGAGAACTTATTGAACTATTAGCAAAAATGTGGAAAAATGCCCAATCTTGCTATGTTAACAAATCCTTTTAAAAAATTGTATTTGGATCGCCACCAAATCTTTTCGCTCCTTCCTTGAGCCATGGCTAACATTTCTCTGAAAATGTCATTGAAATGTGTTCATGACTTTTCGAGTGATCCAGTTAACAAACTTACAAATTAACATAGAAGCTTATAAAAGCTAGTAAAAGCATAACCTACTTGGCAGAGTTGATAATGACCATGCTGTTAATTTTGTTGCTCTTCATGTTTAGTGAAGGTTTATCTGTAAAGCACTTTTAAAACAACCTCTACTGATATAATCTGAAAGCAAATATGAGAAAGAACAAATAATAATAATGATGAGGATGATGATAATAATAAAGGGCTAAAGCTGCCTGAAGCTTTTGTCAACACAATAAAAACAGGCCTATGCTTTTCTTAAAACTCATTAGAGACTGTCTGAAACCACAGATACCAGCATAGTCTGACTCTTGTGCATTTAAACCAAAAAAAAAATGCACATTTGAAGATCACAATGAATGCACAAAATCTCAGTGGATTTTGTGTATAAGATCCCAATAAATACCCACATCTTAATGGATGTTGTATGTGTCACTGTTATTTACCACCAGAATACACTGAGTTATGAAACTGGTTTCCTGTTTAGTGTCTGAGCATTTAGGTAAATTTGCTTGTGACAGAAAAATTAATGCATGGACTGAATCCTAAACGGTAAACTGAACATGATTGATTCAAATGTAATGCATCATCAGAGTGTAATCATATATAAATAAAGAAGATGAGCCCTGTTTGGTTACAAACTGATTTCCCAAGAGGCCTTGTAACGTACAATGCATTGCAGACTATTAAATACAAGAGGGGAAAACGGTAGTTAGCATGAGCTCTTGCTGATGCAGTAGCCCAAAGAATTCTCATCTCTGTCAAATACACTGAATTAACAATGAATTATGCCCTGTTTAGTTTAAAAAGTCCAAGAAATTTTAAGCAAAATCACTAATTTATGTACAACCTAATCTATCTACAGTTGGCATGTTCTGTAAAATATAATAAAGGCAGAACGTGATTTTCATTTCTTTTTAAAAGCCATGTTTAATTCGTAGTATCTAAAAAACGTAAAACATTGGAAGAATTAATCTAATTGTCTCAGGACAATGCCATGTTCACACTGGAGCTTGATGGCATTGTACTTAAATAACTATCAGTGTTAGGCAGTAATACCATATAATAATACTTTTTTCATTAACTGGTCATATTAGGATCACAGTTTTTCAAAGCAGAAATAACAGTTAAAGTAATGCTGCATTGCTTTAACCTGACATGCCAGATGGACAGTTCCATATATCCACCACAGAAATATTTCTCTAGTCCTGCAGGATTTCAGACAATGAATCAAACAGGTCCATCTGCTCTGCAAAGTTAGCATTGCTCAGTTACCAGCAAGAAAGTTCTTCTCATCTGAGGTAGGCTGCTGTCATGACTTGGGATACTATGGCAGGTCAAGGTTTTATGGCTGAGCTACAGTTAAAAGTGAAGGGTTAAGACAAGGAGTGAGCTGTGTTACTATTATGAGTTTGTTTCTATTGAAGGATAAGTTTGGGTAATTTTTTTAGCGGTCACTGGACAACACTCACAAGTTCCTTTATTGGCTCTCATGTTTACTCGTGCAATGGGCCTCAAGAAACCCCACTTCAAAAATCCCGAACTAACTCTTTAAGGATACAATCACACTTTCATTTGTTCTCTACCTAGTGTGAGCAGCAAAATGCTTTTACTTTCTAAAGATATAATATCCAATTTAATAAAGCATCTGCAATACAAGCACAGCTATGTGAAACCTACTGAGAATTAGCTCAGCAGAGGCTGACAGTGACATGCAGCTTAGCAGTGGAAAGTGGATTTCACGCCAGAGAGATTCGTAACTATTGATAGCTTTCATTAATTCATGTCGTGACCTGCATGAAAGGCTGGAGGGCAGATAGACTGTCAGTAAACAGTGACCAATCCGTGGAGCTGCACCACAGTCTTTAAAATTTTTAGCCTCACAGAACAGCACATTTTTATCTCCCATGAAAACTACAGAAAAAAAAATGATATTTATTAACTCTAAATTTTTGGGCCCTTTAGACTCAAACAGAACCAAGGACATCCTTTAAGTCAGTTAAAACTGCACGGTCTTTGCCAATGCATCAGGTCAGATTTGTTTACATTCTATAATAACAGAGAATCCATCCCCTGACACCACTGCAATGGAAAAAAACCCTACGGTTCTTTTGGTAATTTAATTATTTTAAAGCTATTTGGGGTGTAATAATAAGCTCTGTGCTGATTGTCTGCCGAAGAAGTAAAAAAAAGTTTTTAAGGGGCATTTTCTTTTAAGAAGCATAGCATATTTTTCTGTTTACATAGAGTTTAGTAAAATGTGTCATGTTTTGTGCTCCCCAAACCCCTTCAGCAACATTAAAAGCAAAAAAAGAAGAAAAAAAAAGATTTTGCAGGACAGACCTTTAATGGTATTTTATGATTTTATCAGGCTCACTATAAGCTGTCACACTCAGTCAGTGTTCCTGTCTGGGTTTTCTTTCTGTGCGTGATGTCACATTAAAGCTATCAATACATAGAGCTGTTGCACATTTCCATTACTAATTCTTTTTCTGGCTGAAAAGCCCATCTGTGTCTGGGAAACTAGCAGCGTGAGTAAAAAAGAAAGAATTTGTGGATCAATGGATCAGTTATGTGGTTAAACTCGACTGTAAAACAAACCCCTCCCCTCCTGTCAGGAGGGTTTAACCTCTAATGGAACGTGTTGAAACAAGACAGCTTCAAGTGAAAAAAATCCGGCACAACACAAGCTTTTATCAGCAATACAGCATACTGGATTGTGTGTGTTTAACCTTAGTCATGGTTTGTGATGTGTCTTTGACGTAGACTGCTGTCTGAAAATAGTGCTGATCAAAGCACAGGTCATTTAAGGATACATGAGTTAAAGCATAAAGCAGAACTTAAATGAAATTTTGTAAAATGTAACAATGATGTGGAAATTTAACGAATAACTGTGGAAGTGTGATAAAGGATCGCACTGAATGAATCACCGTGTTAATGCATAAAAATAGAACAGTATGAAAGGCTAGTGCACAACTTGTAAGCCTTAGTCATCACAGGGGTTGATATACCCCACATAGTGTTGAACTGCTTTCACTAATGAATGTTATCTGTAGATGGTGTCTCTGTAGGGTATGTTGGCTAGCAAGCCTACAGGTGCAATGCGAGGGATTTTTACACTGTAATGTCATCATGGTGATGTGGACACACCGGACACTTTATCTCATGATTTAAATAGATTTTCAGCAGAAGTCAAGTTGTTTGAAAATGGCAAGCAAACCCTCAACGATTTGGGAAGAGTTTCTTTGCTGTACTCTTTGCTGGCTCCATGGAGCAACCATTAATCTGATGGACAAAGTTGCTGTGGACAGACATCTTCATGTAGTTTTTAATGAGTGAGCCCAAACCATGATAACAGAAAAAAATCTGAAGGAACACACTCTAACTGAAGCATTTTCTTGGACTTTGCTATTCAGGACATTAAATACTAAGATTTATAAGATATTTTTGTGATGAGGACAGAAGTTATGCCGACTGTGACAGTTTATAAGGTATGTGTGCCACCTGCTCTTTCACTGGGATGTGTGAGTTGTTTTCACCATAATACAGACGTTTAAAACTCTAGACTTGCTCATAATTATAGAGCCAAACATACACATCAGATTTAGTTTTAATGAAAACCTAAACAAAGAGGCATTTGTTCTAAAACTGTCGATCTCCAACATTTGCTGCTTGATTGGTCAACATTATCTCCTTACAGACATAAACACAGCTGCATAAGATGTGGGCTATAAACCTGTCAAAAACTGAAAACTGAAAGTTTAACTTACCTTCTATACTTATATGAGCGCTAACTCTTTGTTAATCATTCAACTAATTTTTTAATGAATATTAAAACATTCTAAATAATTAAGCATGCATTGCTTCTGCTACTGACACGCCCACAAACGTCTTTATTTTGCTTCAGGAAGTGTCTTTAGTGATGGTAATGCATAGAATTTTTTTTTTTTTTCATAGACTGTTACATTCTACACTGCCATCTTGTAGCATATTAACATTTTACCTTTTATAAGCATCTTTAACTGCATTTTCATACTCTCCTCCATGTATTTAAAAAGCCTTGTTGCAACCAGTTTGCATGCCCATGCTCTGTAACGTTACTGTGACGTCGACTCCAAAATGGTCTGTACAACATCTGATATCCTTTCTCCCATTTAAAGTTATTGAAAATAGCTTGCTTTTCGACGAACATTAATTCATGTTTAATTAATCTGACTTGTTGTTACATTTGGTCTAAGTGAAAGAGTGAAGACAAAAGTACAGTTGGGTGTATAAAGGAAATTCAGAATCTTGATGAATGTTAAAATATATATATATATATATATATATATATATATATATACATATAAAACTGGTGAATGATCTTTGTGATGTTTAACCCAGGTCACAAAATCAGTGTTATCTAATATCAGCTTTTCACAACAACAAAATGCTTTTATTGTGTTCACTAAGTTTTCATTGTGATTTTAAATGCTGAAGTAGCAAATCTATAACAATTTCAACACAATGCATCAAAACAGACTCTGCCAACACAGAGACTGTCTGACTGGTAACCCAACAACGGCTGTTTTTATAGGAGGATTTTTGATTCTTATAGGTTGGTTGGTGAACCAATCAGAGAGCAAACAAAGTGTCAGTTCAGTTAACATGTTATTGAGGCAGGCTGCCAGCATGAGCGGCATGTCTCATGTGGATGTTATTAATGAAGAATCTTCAGATTGGAGGACTTACCTGCTTTTATTAAGAGTATGCACATGTAACTCAACCATCCAATCAATGAATCTTTATTTGTATACAACTAAAATGAGAATTTATGATTGTGACAATATATGGATGCCGAGACCATAAATTCGTCTTTATCATGTTTCTCTGATTCAAATATATATTAATAAGAAATTAGCCCCTTGAGTTGAGGTATCTTGTTATCAAGAGGACTCTCTTCTTGGTGTGGTTGTAATAAATAAAGAGTTAAAGGTGCAGTGTGTAGAATTGGCATTTTAGCGACATCTAGTGTTCAGATTTTGGAATGAGCCCATCCGTTACTAAAACATGACATCACTAGAGCCAGTGAAGACCAAAAAGGATCATGAACAGGGCATCATTTACAACAATTACGAGGTGAGGGTTTTTTCATTCATATTTGCAACTATTACTTTTATAGATTATAGGTCAGTTAAGATGATGATTATAGGTTTTGTAAACTTTTAGTAACACAGGCAAACATTAGCATATTCAAAAATCGCGTTTCGCTCTTTTTGTCCCCAAAACCCACCAGTAGACAACATGGCGGATCATAATGTCAGCCTCTACAAAGGGGAGACCCACGGTACATTAATATAAAAAGCTTTTCCTAACTTAATAAAAAGAAAACGAAAGTTTTATGGGGATAATTGTACACCTACTTCGACGGACTTTGCATACAAATAGAAACATTATATCCTGTATTCACCATTTCTGTTCAGCGAAATGCTGCCAACTTCTACACACTACACCTTTAAACCTTCTTGAGTCCATATCCATAGAATATTTAACAGACAAGATAAACACAATACAGTCACACTTCCTGTTTGAGCTTTCCAATGTTAAGTTCTAGTTTGCCTATTCTGAAGAAAAATTCCTCTAGTTCATGGAGAATGCATTTATTTTTATTTTTTCTAGGGCGTAAGATTCATATGAATCAAGTTATTTTATGGAGCTTCATTGCGATTCTTCCCAAAGTTTCCATTTTCTAATTTACTAATGACAATGTGACATTTGACCTTTCCCGTACTTACTTTTCAAACCAAGAAAATAAAAACTATACTGTATATCTAAGGTCTCACTGAGGTTAAATTTATGATGACAGACAGTGCTGAGGCAGCAGGGAGATTCAGCCTAAATACAACACACATGCACCTGGTATAACAGCTGACTTGTGCATCAGCCTTCACACATCTACTGTGTTTGAACTGCAATGATGTGGCCACACTCCTCAAGTTGACACTTCTCTGAATTGAGGAGAAATGTACCTCTTTGCTCTGCCCACCCTCACTGCATACAAAGAAACAGCTACTTGCAAAATATTTTAGGATCACTCTAAGCCAACCTTTAACACAAAAAAATAGATGATGTGAGGTACTCTGCTGCTTAGCTAATTCACCATAAGAGTGCAGCTTTATATATAGTCCTGATTGCAAAACAAGAAGTAAGCAGTGGTGGAGGGCATAACTGTTTTGATTAAGAGCAATTTGCAATGATATTTACTCTCTTGTCAGCTCTTTGATTTAATGGGTTTAAAGAGAGGTTAAAAAATCCAGTAGACTGTTGAATGTGTCTGGTCACTTTAGATAAGCATTTTTAAACGTTAATGTCTCTGCATTAGAACAATAACCTTGTTTGTGTAAATCTGCTGAGCAGCGAGCGTGTGATTCTAGGTGTAGCAGGGTTTGAGCAATCAAAGACACAGACAATGAAACTATTTAAAGGAAGTAATAAACAGGGGATTTCAAATGAACAGTCAGCAGGAGATGATTTCATTCCGCAGGAATCAAGTATTCCCCTTCTCTTTGAGGTTTGGATATGTGCTTCTCACAGTGTACTCAGGGGTGGTTTGGATATTTGGACGCCCAGTGCCGAGACTAATATGAGGCCCTTTCCTAACTATCCAGACCAATCATAGCATGTGAACAAAATATTTTTAGGCTTTTTAGGGGCTTTTGACGATGAAAACATGATGATTTGATATATTCATGCAAATGAACAAAAGCACTGATAAAATGTTTAAACTACTTGGTGAAAGAAGTTATGCACCAGATTTGAGTTGACAGCACTATAGGTCTCATATTTGGCTAAATACGCTTGTGATATTTTGAATACAAAATAATGCATCTTTCAGTAAATGTGTAAAAGAGGCTGTTTTGGTATCTTCCCTCTTGATGTCATCAAGGGATATGCCACTTTGCCCTGAAAGGAGACACACAGCCTGTTCTGAGCAGATTAAAGAGAAATTCTCAAACAAGCAGTGTTGTGGTACCTTTCACGATCCCGTGTCCTGCAAAATGCATTTTTCTTTGCCTTTAATATTGTAAGAAGGGGCTTGTGGAACAGAAGAACAAGTACTAAACTCTTGGTTCATGGAGGATTTCGCTACATCTGTTTAAAGAAAACGCCCCTTAAAACACTATGTTATTTTTTACTTCCTGGGGTTTATTATGTCATAACTATACAGCCTCCAACAACGTGTGTTTTTGTTTTTGTTTTTGGGTTTTTTTTGTCACAGGCAGAAGCCATGACTGTTTTGAAAAGCCTGTAACCCCTCCTCCTCTCACCTATCAGACATCTTTTGGGCGGTCAATCAAGGCAGAGCTCATTATCATAACCTGCCCACCCCTTCAGATCTGAGCGTTTCTAAAGGGGAAAGAAAAAGAGCTGCAGCTGATCCTCTTCAGAGATCATTTTTTTCATGGTTATGGGATCTTTAAAGTCAAACAGCTATTTTGTGCTCTTACAGTTAAAGGCTAGTTATTTATGAAAATTGTTATGATGATTGAATTTCTGTCCGCCACAGGCCTTATTATCACCAAAGATCCTGGAAACAGTGAAAAATCCAATGGGCTTTTAGTCAAGGGAACCAGCATGATGCTTACTTCTTGGTTGGCCTACATAAATACATCATCCCTGCACCACTCTATAATGACAGGGGCAGGGAATTACTGAGTTTCGGCACCAAGGCCTCAAAAGAGAGCAAGCACTGTCCAGAATTCACAAATAGGAAGGAAACATCACATTAGAAAGAGAGGGAGTCAAGAAGAGGCATAGTGATTTAGTAAAATGTTGTTTTGTTACAAAATAATAATAATAATACAAGCAATTCTTCATGAAAGTAAATACCTCAGATATGATTCTCACAGTGACTTCATCTTGAGGCCTCCTGGAGCCTGGGACCCTTGGCAGTTGCTTACTTTTTCCTAATATCACCTATGAGTAGAGTAGTAGAAGCAGATTAAAAAGTGAGTGACAAGAAATGGTAAATAAAAACTAACCATGTAAATTAAAGTTTAACTTATTCATTTGAAGAAGTCTCAAAAGTTAAGCAGCATGGTTGGTTACAAACTAAGGAATGTGGCTCAGAGGAGGTTCAGTAAAACCGCATGTTACTTTGACAGATTACCATGATGCCCACACAACTATTGACCACTTTCCTCCAAACTGCACTGCTAAATTTAGCAACAAAGAGGAGCACATTCCTCTGAAAGCATTTTTTTTTCTGACCAGACAAACGTTCCAGATGCACTGATGTAATGAAGTAGAGCCCTTCAAAGAGAAACCGCTGATGCAGACATGTTTGATGATGGCCTTTGGTTGTTATTGAAGGCAAGCTCAAATTGTCCCTTTTTTCATGATGTAAAACTGCAAGCTGTTTACACTGCCGTACTTTAAACAGAACATGAAAGGCATAAGTCAAAATGCCATCGTTCACAGTGCCCTTTTTCTCACACGCATAAAAGCACAAACAGACACACATGTGCACAAAGCCAGGGGACTTCCAGACCAACACACCTCCACCCACGCTTATGCTCCATCACTGCAGGCTGTGAGAGAAATACACACTGCACACAGGTCTGCTCAAATTAACAAAAAAACTACAGGAAACTTAGAAGAGTTACAGTTCTGTGTTTGCAACATGCTGCAAGGACAGATTTAATTTTACTCTTGATGGAGTCAAATCCCTGAAAATTTACTCACAGGTGAAAAAAAGTTGGTGCCAAAAACAAGTGTCAAAATGTTTCAGTAAATTCAGTAAACCACATTCATACGATCATTAACTCTCAACTTGTCACTCTAAACTCCAAACCTGTACGCGTAATTTATAGAGTCAATTATCAGCTCGTCCTGCATTACTGGACACACACCAACTGATGCCACAATCCAAAGTCATAAAGACTGAAGTGCATTTTTTTTTTAAAATATACAGTAGTTAACAAATGTATTAGACCACCTGTAAAATAAACAGGGAAAACACCCATATTTTTGAGATCTCTCAAAAATTAGTTAAAAAGTGAAAATGTTATTGTTGCTGGACGAACATTTGAACAGGAATGAGAAATTTCAAACTGAATTCATACTTTTGTATCCAAATCTGAGCCTGCTCACTGGGCTTCTCTGAGAAGACAGAAATTAATCCAGTATAACATTCATTCATTTTTTTCAGTTTTATTGTTAAACAGTAAATTTGAAAATTCATGGATATCAATAATAATTACATTTTAGCATTGAAAATATGATTTCTGTTAAAGAGCTTCTACATACTAGTGTGCTAATCGTTGTAGAAACATAAAAATAATTTGGGGAATTACAATTGCTTTTAATTCAGTGCAGCTGTGGTTAACCCTACACTGGGTGGTGGTCAAATAAATTTGTTAAGCACTGTAATATAAGCTCTAACCGAACATGGTATATACAACAGCATAAAAATTACAGCAATGTTTACACTTTGCAGTGTTAATATTAGTTAACACCCAAGTGGTTAAAAATGTACGTGAGAGAGTGCATTCCCAACACAACAAAGAAGAGCAAAATTCTTACTGTTTAGTGTTTTTACATTTTAACTCCAGAAAGAGTCACAATTACGCTTTAAATGTGTTTAAGTACTAACTTTCCAAAAAGAGTGAAGCAACATTTTGTGGTGTGGACCCATCTAAGCACTTAAGAAGTGTTGATATTAATTCTAGTGTTGATTTGTTAATACAGATTTTGCACCGTACATTTTAAACCTGAGAAACATGCATACCAAACCCCTTCCTCTTTTTTTTAATCAGTAGACCATGTGCTGATGAGCAAGGAAGTCAGGTGGTGATGAATTATGATCATTTCAAAACCATCACACTTCCTCTGAGTATGATGTTAATTTCAAATAACAGCTTTTTAAAAAACAGTCAAAGGTATTTCTTTAACTTTTTACATAATTTTCCAGAAAGTAGGAGTTTAATTTGGCATAGAAGGGTTCAAAGGCTCCATCCTAGCACCCTAAAATATACTTTACTTTATAACTAGCCACAATTCGATAAAATAAAATAAAATACCATTTGGTATTATAAAGGGTAGCAATAGGCAACTAAAATAACATTTTCAAATTTATATTAAGGTGTATATAGCCTAGGCCTATTCTAAAACTGGGGAATACGAAATGCCTCTGAAAAGATTCAGTCTAGAGTTAATGTATTTTCTCTGTTCTCCTCTTTCATGTCACATGAACTACCCTGAGAAGTCACAAAGTAGTGACACAGTGAGTCAAACTGTAGGTGAAACTGGTCTGGAGCATTTGATTGAATTTGTGTCAAAATATCTGTATTTAGAATCAACAGTATATTTATTATGGCTATTTTGTCTCACCTCTGATTTCATAGGCTACACATTATATATTCACATTTTAAATACCACATTTTAAGTTGCAATTTAAGGTATACTAATGAAAATAGGTATATGATTCAAACCCAATCTCTGTGGTCAGACCCGAAGTGGCTAATCCGGAGCACCGGGATGATGTCCGGGCTGGTTTTAGGGCCGTAGTATCATAAACACATACCCCGAGCTGCTGTGGATAAACAGAAGTCACAGATAGTCACACGTACAGACTGCTACAGTGCAGTATGTCAACACTGACGCCATATTTGAGAGGGGTACTTGAAAATGGGTCAAAATCTATGGTGGTGATGTTTCCACCGGCAGTTCGCCTTATCCATAATGACGCACGTAGAAGCCTGAAAACGGAATCTATGTGATTTATTTCTGTGACTTTTTTTCAGTACAACCTGCCTCGCCAGGGTCTGTGTACGTCCCAGTGGCAGCTAAAGTTTACTCCTGGTTTGTTCGGTATCAAGGGTTCATTATACTCTTTCAGAAGGAAAAGATTAAAGGAAAAAGATTGATAATGAAAAGAGCACAGGACAGTTGTGGATGCTAAATGCCCAAAAAGTCCATACATTTTTGTTAAAACAAGTTCGCTGCTAGAAGTGAAACATTAAGACAACTGATAGGCCCACACGAAACAACAGAACATAGGCTACACTGTGTAAATAATGTCTAATTGTTGGCAATGAAATATGTGTTATTATTTAGCATTTATAAAAGATTTAAATACGTTCGTGAAAATAGAAGTCTCGTGTAACGTCCAGAACAAGGGGTCAATCACTCCCATTTAGCCCCTCAGTGAGAGCGAGGACAAGCCACCACAATCAAGCACAAGCCACTTGACCATGCTAACAGAGAAGGTAGTTAAGATTCAGTAGTAATTTGACACAAATAAGGCAATTTAGCCATTTTTCTTAGTAAATGGGACCGTAATTAAAGACAATTCAAATGAGGGGAGACTTAGAACAGACTTTTAGAGCTGTGAAACCCAACTGTGATTAAAAAAAATCCTAGTCATTTATAATTACGATGTAACTTTTTTTTAGGTCAGAGTCATAACTATATGATGTGAAGTTTTACTCAGCAAATATGACATATTAGGCTTCCTCAAAACCTTGACTTCTTGTCTTATGAATATGACTTACCAGGATTTTTCATATCAGTGTCAGTTTTTCACTAGAAATGTAGTGCTGTTAATGGGCTTTAAGAGATAATATATATAAAAAAAATTCAAACTTGATTTTTGTGGCAGAAACCCTGAAAGGACCCAACAATGCTAGCAATGCATTTGCTACTGTGAGTGAAATAGACATAGGTGAGCTGTTTTCCCACAAAGTATGAAAAATAACACATGATCTGATTTTGTTCCAGTCCCAGCAGTATTTATATCCACAAGATCACTTGTGCTTTTTAAAACCAGTAACAAATTAACAGTTATATAATTAAAAAATAGAACTGAAAGGGAATCGGATGAAAGTAATTTAAAAAAATACAATATATTTTGAAATGAGATTTTTATTGCTTCAATCCAAACACATTTCCATGTTAAATTTAATTTTAAAATGCAGTTTGAATAATAAGGATGTAGAGAGTATCACAGTGTCTAAGGCATTTAAGATTGTAATTCTAAAATTATACAAGTGTCAAGTCAAAGTGGGTCTGAAAGCAGAATCATTCTTCATCAGTAATTGTGAACTGACTCATACAAATACTGAAATCAGGAACTACTATCCACAAACACGCTGAATGGACAACATCTCACATTGAATCACTTCCAAAGTATCATCACAAGACTTATTGTTTGTCATACCTTAAAAGAGACTTGCAAAATATGAGATATTTCTAAAGGGAAATTACAGTGGAGGAGTTACTCACCTTGCTGTATCTTTGGTTTCAGTTCCCTATATTTACTAAATTGACCAGAGTGAAATGACAGTTGGCCCAACAATTGACAGGAGCAGACACCTATGAGTCAATATTCAACATAAATTCCTCTGTCCAAGCTCAGCATTATCTGCAAACAGCCTGATTGTAAACATAGGGTGTGTTGTTTTTAATACACAAGCTTCTTCCTGGTTTAACAATCACACCATCCATCCTCACCTAACGCAACACACACTCCATTTACAGATCAATTATAGGTCACATTCCTGGCAGAGATTTCTGCACTCAGCTTCTGTGTGCTGGTCTCTCCCTAATCTGCCATATTTCATGATCAGAAATTTAAATAAAAGTTCCTGCTTTGCAGTAGTGGTTAAGCAGATCTAACCAAGAGGCATGACAGAACAGTTTCATTATGACATGTAAAGAGATTCATCTGAGTAGTCCATTTTTTCTTTCTTAAGAGTTTTTGCAATTTTAACAGATAAACACTTCATTGATTTGAACACAATAGCTGTTGTTTCTTCTAACATAGTGGCAGCAGCATTCCAGTCCATTCCAATTATTTCTATGAAAGGCCTCAATTCAGAGGAGGTAGTCTATCCATAACTCTGTTAGCATACCTCAGCTTCCAGTTAAAAAAAAAAGGTATTTTAGATCTACTCAGCAAAATTGAAACATTTTACTTCAGAATAGTTTCTGGAATTGATTTATTACTTTGGGACTGAAGCTTACGGGGGTAAGGGCAACTTCCTCAAGGTCTAAGAATTTATGGATGTGTCACAGAAATGGCCTGTGTTATAATGAGACGGGGGTGGGGGATATGGGGAAAAATGTAGCATATTTTTTAAATGCAGTAGTTACATTGATGATTAACCCCTTAAAGCCTGTTGTATCATATTTGATATATACTTATATGATACCTCTATCTAATCAATATGATCAACAACTTACTAAAAACACATCTGAATATAATCAGATAAATGATAAAAAAATGTCCTCAAGTGGATTATCAGTTGCCAAAACCACCTAATGTATCAAATGAGATACAAAAAATATAAATGTTAAGTTTTATGGAAATTTGGAATTTTTTTGGATTTCAGTAGAAATTGAAATGAACATTTTAGCTCAAAAAATTAGATTTTTCTGGCTACAATTTGTGTTTTCAGGCTTTAAAGGGTTAAATAACATTTACTTTTGTTCTCATAGTTAATACTTTTTTGCACATTACCAACCAGAACCATACTTGCATATGTTAATTTTATTGTAAATTCACAAAAACTCACCCATAAAAATAATTTACAGGCAACTTATCTTTAACTGGTCTTTTGCAGTAACATCTTGGTCAATGTATGGCATATTTAAATGTGTGCCATTTAACATCTGAAACCATTTGGTAATTGGGGTGTGAAGGTCAATCACAATTAAACTAGTATTAAGTGCTTTTAAGGCAAAATTTTAGGATTATGATTTGATTGCGTTTCCTCTTCTGTGTATTCAAATGTATTTCAGTGATTATCATACATATTTTAATTTAATGATAAATAAATTCATATAAAAGCTGGCA